>CP092863.1:134713603-134759542 GCA_030710605.1 Cordylochernes scorpioides
CACAGAGTAATGGCGCTGTCCTTAATATAGGGCCAGGCGTTTTGTGCAGGAATCCCCCAACTTGTTCCTCGCCCAGCGGGAGATCAGCGGTTGCAGTGGTTGATGAAACCGGATAACTCAAGCGTCTTGATTTCCTGGTCTTGTGGCAGCTGTGTCTAGCTTTCTTGTAGCCACAGAGTAATGGCGCTGTCCTTAATATAGGGCCAGGCGTTTTGTGCAGGAACTCCCCAGCTTGTTCCTCACCCGGCGGGAGATCAGCGGGTTACTCTGATTAATACTGAATGATAGCATGATGACATCCAGGTCTTGTGGCAGCTGTGTCTAGCTTTCTTATAGCCACGGAGAAGTAGCGCTGTTCTTTAATGTAGTACTGAGCCTGTTTCATACAGGAACCCCCAGCATGTTCCTCGCTCAGCAAAGATCAGCGGTTACTTCTTCAAATAGATCCAAGCAACTTGAACCTGTTCAAGACCATGTGGCAGCTGTGCTTAGCTCAATGTAGCCACGGGGCAGTACCACTGTCCCTGATATAGTACCAGGCCTGTTTTGTACAGGAACTCCCCAACTTGTTCCTCGCCCGGTGGGAATTCAACGGATACTGCGATAGTTCATTGTTGGGTTGCCAGGACATCAGAAGCTTTCCGATAGACTCCATTTCTCTACTGTTACCATAAGACTTTTCTTATATATAGGTAGACATATCTCCATTACTATAAACCAATTGATTTATTGAATATAATCGTGATAAGGCACAATTTGGATTATAGATTATAAACACAAGGTAATAAGACCAAATCCAAATAAATAAATAGTGTGTGACGTTTCGGTAACAGCATTGTTACCATCTTCAGACAAAAGTATTGAATGAGAAATTTTACCACAGCATGTTTTTAAATAGTTCCTGTTATCAAGTGTGTAAACAAGATAACAGATAAGAAGATATTTATCTGAGAAACACAGGATATTATTGTTAATTTTTTTTTTCAAATATATTTAAAAGCATATCTATAAATATCATTTATATTTCCTCTTTCTTCCATTCTGTTAATTGTAGCACATTTGAATGAAAAATGCTTCTTTAAATTGTCTCTTAAAATAATTTTAAAAGAAAAAAAAATATTTTAAGAGACAATTTAAAGAAGCATTTTTCATTCAAAAGAAATGTGCTACAATTAACAGAATAGAAGAAAGAGGAAATATAAATGATATTTATAGATATGCTTTTAATTATATTTGAAAAAAAAAAAAATTTAACAATAATATCCTGTGTTTCTCAGATAAATATCTTCTTCTTATCTGTTATCTTGTTTACACACTAGATAACAGGAACTATTTTTTAAAATGCTGTGGTAAAATTTCTCATTCAGAAATTTTGTCTGAAGATGGTAACAACGCTGTAACCGAAATGTCAGACACTATTTATTTATTTATTTGGATTTGGTCTTATTACCTTGTGTAATGAATATAATCCTCTACACAATATAAATTGGCATATCTCTGTAGTACACATATAACTTGCCACCTGTATTCAAAATAATAGTTTATAATTTTTAATAGGTCTATGTTGTGGGGGGTCGGTGGAAGGCTGGTTAAACCGTTTAGTTTTTGACCACTACGACCCGGGTTCGATTCCCACATTGGACACTTTTTTTCTGTTTAAAAAAAAAAATGCTCCAATGGCCTCCGATTCTTGCAAAAGTCCAACCCCACCAGCGAGTGCAAGTAACCAAATGGGGCTCAGGCACATTTATAAGTGCCAAGTCGAACTGCTTTTCACATGTGTAGACATGCGATGCGCTTACAGTAAAAGCAATCGCTAACTACCCACCATGATTATCATGGCCTGTACCTCGTGTACTAGGGATAAGCAAAAAAAAAAAACTGTCATAGGGAATTGCTCAATGCAAATATTTATATGTAATTCTACTGTCCTAAAAGCTTATGTCCATAGTTTGCTTGAATACCATTTCTATGATTCCACCCTTCAGTGCAGCATATATAAGAAGAAGGATCCAATACAGTATTAGAGCTCTAGAGGAAGCAGTCTGGTAGATTAAATTGGTGAAACAGCTAGGAGGGTTCACAATGACTCCGCCTTTGCCAGTCCTAAGCCTGGATGGAAAAGAAGGGGGAGCAGTAACAAGCTCACTAAAAAACCTGGGCTCAGCTGGCCCGGCTGATAGTACCCTGTAAGGGCTCCAGGATGAGCAGCGTTTATACTCCATGTTAGGAGCAGCTGCACATGGCTTCTGTTCCTCATGTCAAAGGCAGCTATTTCTTTTGGAGCTAAGTCGGCCTGCCACTGAGTAGTGCTCCCAGTCTTAATGACAAAGGCAGACACATTCTATTTCACCCAGTCATGATGGTTGTCAAACAGACACCATCAAGGGTCACAACTTGATACCCTGATATGATTGAGTGGAGATAAGAAAGAAAACCACTGATGAACCAAGCCCTCCCAATATATTTCCATCGCAGTAATGACAGTAGAAGTTTGTTTTATGTTTAAAAGAAACTGTCTTAAATGTTTTCTTTTCTTATATAAGTATTTACTGTGTTAAACAAGGATATAATATTTTTATAAATTGCCATCTATCCATAAAATTTGTAACAATCTAATTTACTGCCAATATCATCAAATATTATCTCTACAGACCTTACTGCAATGATAAAAGTTATTAAATGAGAGGGCTTGGCTCATCGGTGTTGAACCCTCTCAGTTGTTTCGCCAAATTAATCTCCAGACAGCTCTACTATTGTATTGGATTGGTTTTCTTATATACCCTGTATTTTATATGGAAGGCAGATTAGGCGTGTTTAGTAAATCTATGGAGATTTTATAATTTGTTGTTGTTGTTTCTTATCTCCTTGTGTAAAGATTACACGAATTCCATGAGTTCATGCTCCTTGAGCTGTTTTATGATGAGCAGCAGCCTCTCCCAAAGGTCCTGTTTAGTGCATCTAATGCAAGCCAAAATGTGTTCTGGAGCTGTAGGCTTACAGTTACATTTTGGGCAAGTGGGGTAGATTTTGTTATTATTTTCTATCTTCATTGGCTTGAGAAGGCCTGTTCTAAATCTTGTTAGTGTTGTTTGATGCTGTCTATTTCTGATGTTCAGAGCTCCTCCTGGGTTCACTCCACTGTACCAACTGTGCTTAGGTGGGATCCTCCAGTTCTTGTTTATTTTTGTTTTGGCTATTGTTTCTATTTCTTTAAAAGTAAGTTTATTTTTCTGTGGCAAGGGTTCTTTTGTGCTTTTTTTTGCTAGCACATCAGCAGCTTCATTGCCTTCAATTCCAACATGTGAGGGTATCCATTGAAGGTGAATTTTTGAGGTTTTTGGAGATAACCAATTATGTTCCTGCTTACTTTGTCTCTGAGTTCCCCTGTGTGACTCAAGTGTTGTATGGCACTTCTACTATCAGTAAAAATCCAAATATCTTGATAATTAGTATTTCTGATGGATTTTAAGGCTTCATAGATGGCTATAAGTTCTGATCTGAAGACAGCAAAAATCTGGGTTTCTTCTGTTCATTTTCTCAATGCCATTTGTGGTTTTGATGAGACAGCCACTGTGTCCTAGCTCGTCTCTGCTACCATCGGTATATAATTTCTTTAAAAGTAAGTTTATTTTTCTTTTATAATTTGGTTTTAACATGTAAAATTTGGACTTATCCTTGTAATGAAGGACACTCTTTGACCTTGAGGTGAGAAATGGCAATGGTCAGGTTTACTTGACCAACTTCATAGATGACAGAAGACACTGATAAACCACTTCTGTATCAAGTACTGCTGAGAAAACTATATATGGACATAATATCTAATCTTTGTCTATCTATTGCTTTGTGTTAATTTATTCCTAACTGGCCTTGTCTTTATAGTTTGCTGAAGAGCATTGCTCGAAGCAAATATTTGAATGTAATTCTACTGTCCTATAAGCTTATGTTCAGTTTACTTGAAAACCATTTCTAAGATTCCATCCTTCAGTGTAGCATATAAAAAGCAGAATGATCCAATACAGTATTAGAGCTCCGAGAAGCGGTCTGGTGGATTAAATTGGCGAAACCGCTGGGAGGGTTCACCACTGATGAGCCAAGCCCTCCCAATATATTTTTTCATCGCAGTAAGGACAGTAGAAGTTCGTTTTATGTATAAAAGAAACATTTGCGCTTTTAAGTCCTTTTATTTTATAATATCTAATCTATTGAAGAATTTTTGTCCATATAATCACTAAAGATCAAACTAGATTTGAAGGATGTTGACAACAGCAAGGCATTGTAAAGTTTTTTTTTTTTTTACTACTTATCCTCGACTCCATATAGGTTATATGCCAGTTACGTTAGAGCGCTGGTTTTATCCAACATTTCCCCGAGGTCACCTACAGAGAGGTGTAACTTGGACTTTGACCTGGTATTAAATGGCCGCCTCTAACATGAGGAACAGACACCCTGTGCAGCCACTCCTAACATGGAGAACTGCTGATTATTCTGTAACCCAAGAATAGGAGCCCTTACAGGGTGCTATCAGTCGGGCCAACTGAAACCTGGTTTTTTAACAAGCTTGTTACTGCTCCCCTTCCTTCCTTTTACATCCGGGCTTGGGACCAGCAATGGCGGAGTTCGCATTGTAAAGTAAAACTGTACACATTCACTTTATACTATTACTTGAATAGGGAGTCAGTGCACAACTGGTCTAAACTGTTGGTTTTCGACTGCTAAGACCTGGGATCAAATCCTGCACATTGGACATTTTATTCTAATTGAAAATATGCTCCAATGGCCAATATTCTTGCAAAATTCCAAACCCACAAGTGAGTACAAGTAACCAAATAGGGCTCTGGAACACTTAGCGAACAGTAAGTGAAAAATTTGAACTGATATTTATTACTTGTCGTAATAGCAGTCGTCAACTTCTACCCACCATGATTTATCATGGCCTAGGTGTGGCCTAGGGGATTAGGTGTGTGTGTGTGTTGCTGAAAGTGTTATTTTTTTGTAGAAAAAGAAACTATATTGAACCTATATTTATCTTTAGATACCTCATATAGATCATTCCTCAAGTCATTTCATAGCAAGTTATCTTACTAAAAAAAAAAAAATGCTCCAATGGCCCCCGATTCTTGTAAAAGTCCAACCCCACCAGTGAGTGCAAGTAACGAAACTAGACTCTGGCACATTTGTAAGTGCAAAGTCGAACTGCTTTTCACATGTGTAGACATGTGGTGCGCTTACAGTAAAAAGCAGTCGCTAACTACCCACCATGATTATCATGGCCTGTACCACATGTACTAGGGATAAGCAAAAAAAAAAAAAAGTTATCTTACTTGAAGGTGAAATGACATTTTCGATACAGAGGAATCTCAACAACTAGTTAAAGTGTCTTTTAGAGAGAAGTGTCCTCTGACCAGAGTTGTTGTTGTTTCTTATCCCCTTGTGTAAAGATTACACGAATTCCATGAGTTCATGCTCCTCAAGCTGTTTTATGATGAGCAGCGGCCTCTCCCAAAGGTCCTGTTTAGTGCATCTAATGCAAGCCAAAATGTGTTCTGGAGCTGCAGGTACCAAACTACATTTTGGGCAAGTGGGATAAATTTTGTTATTATTTTCTATCTTCAATGGCTTCAGATGGCCTGTTCTAAATCTTGTTAGTGTTGTTTGATGCTGTCTATTTCTGATGTTCAGAGCTCCTCCTGGGTTCACTCCACTGTACCAACTGTGCTTAGGTGGGATCCTCCAGTTCTTGTTTATTTTTGTTTTGGCTATTGTTTCTATTTCTTTAAAAGTAAGTTTATTTTTCTGTGGCAAGGGTTCTTTTGTGCCTTTTTTCGCAAGCACATCAGCAGCTTCATTGCCTTCAATGCCAACATGTGAGGGTATCCATTGAAGGTGAATTTTTGAGGTTTTTGAGAGTTTTTGGAGATAACCAATAATGGTAAATGGTAAAAATGGCAATTCTGGTATTGAAGATATCTGGTGTCCTCTCATGGGATTTTCTCCTATATTCAACAAATGAGATTGGGGGTCGATGGATGAGCGATCTAAACATTGGTTTACCACCGCTACGACCCGGAATCAAATCCTGCATTGGACACTTTTTCTAATTTAAAAAATGCTCCAATGGCCCCCGATTCTTGCAAAAGTCCAACCCCAAAAGTCAGTGCAAGTAACCAAACAGGGCTCTGGCACAATTGTAAGTGCAAAAGTCAAACTGCTTTTCACATGTGTAGACATGCGCTATACTTACAGTAAAAGCAGTCGCTAACTACCCACCATGATTATCATGGCCTATACCACGTGTTGTTAGTGTTTTCTATCCCCTTGTGTAAAGGTTACACGAATTCCATGAGTTCATGCTCCTCGAGGCCTCAAATTACAGGCAAAGTCAGACTTTCACCAAAGTGTGCCTGGATCATGGTGTCATGATCAATGAAAGCTGCACTCCTATATTCCATTCTATGAGATACCATGTGTACTTGGGATAGGTTAAAAAACAAATGAAATAAATAATGTAAAAATAATAAAACACAAAAAGAAAGAGAGAGAGAGAGGAAAACATAAGCACATTAAAATATTTTATTTTTAAAATTTAGAAATTTCTCAAAATAAATTTTCACAGTGCAATATTTTAAGAAGAGTTCCACGAGAAGCCATACTATACATTACCTAGCCAAGTAGAATTTATCTAAGTGGTAGAGGAGGGTTTGAATGTTGAGGGAAAAAACATCGGACATAAAAAAAAAAGGACAAACCAAGAAAGGGAGTAAAAAAAAAATCCAACATATATTTTTTTGTTCTTTTATATAAAAAAAAAAAAAAAACACTGAGCAAATGTACAAAGCTAATAATAATAATTATTAAAAAAAATCACTAACAAATTTACCAAAAAAATATAATGAACTAGAATCTTGGGAGGCTAGAAGACCAAAAGAAAGAAGAGGAAAGCTAGAGTGCTATTTCCTTCAAAAAAAAAAAAGCTAATAATTTAATTCATTCAATAAGAAAAAAAAATCATTAATTTACAATAATCTATTTAAAAAAAAATAAAGAGTTAAGGGAGAAAAATTAGAAAATCTGACACTAGTTCATAGCAAATGAGAAATTTGATAAAATAATTTATGTTTGTTTATTTCTTCAGATCCAATTTATACAATAACAACAACAAAACTGAGGGTGGGGGGGAATGGAACTATCAAACAAACAAAGGAAGGTAGGGGGGTAGCTATATAAAACAAAATCTCAAAAAATAACAGAATCTATTTGAAGAAGGCATCGTGCAACATGTTCTCCACTTCCTTCTTGTGGATGATCTTGCTGCCAGTGGCTGTTGAAGCTGACACGGCCCGGCCGGCATACTTGGGAGCCCTGCCCAGCGTGGCCTCAAGACGCGGCTTCATCTGGGACCAGTAACCCTGGTTCTTGTGTTCTTCTTGCATCCACACCACATCCACGTTGTCTGGGTACCGCTTCAGGTCATCCCGCACTAGGTCGAAGGGGAACGGGTGAAGCTGTATCACACAGGATTTTCAGAATGGTGGAACCTGAATCCTTTTAGATCCCTAGAATCCCTAAAAGGTTTATCCTTTATGCAAAGATTACACAAATTCCAAGAGGACATCCTCTTCAAGCTGTATGATGATAAACAGCAGCTATAGGGCTTCTTCTTTCTTATCTCCACTCAATAATATTAGGGTGTCAAGCTTGTAAAGCTTCTTGATGGTGTCTGTCGGGGATGAGTAGAGCACATCAATGGATGAGTCATTAATGTGTTTTGGGGTTGCAGGTTGAGAATTGAACTTAGTACATAGTGGGAAAACCTTGCAACCATTCTGGAAAGTCATTAGGTAAGGCTATAGGTAAATATGTTGTTGTTTCTTATCCCCTTATATAAAGATAACACAAATTCCAAGATTGCATACTCTTCGCGCTGTTTGATGATAAGCAGCAGCTATAGGTAAATATGTTGTTGTTTCTTATCCCCTTATACAGTAAATTCCCGCTAATATGAACCCTGGATATAGCGAACCTTCCCTTATAACGAACCCATGGCGATTCCCGATTCCATTCCATTGAAAATACCATCGTTATAACGAACTTTGCAATTTTTTCAATAACGAACTACCCCTATACGAACCTATTTTCGGTCCCAAAATAATAATATCCATTTAAAATACTATGCTTATAACGAACATAGAATTGTAATTAAAAAAAAAAAAAATTGAAAACAAAATTTTGAGCCTGTTTCATCTCGCGGATCGCGATTTCAAAACAATAAATTTAGCGGCATTGTTTATTTTGATTTACACTTTATTTTTGCTATATGTTGTATAATTTTTTACACATTATACTTTTTATTAAATAGAATATCTTTGCAACCATCAAATTTGAAATAGAAAAATGCAAATGGCTTCCAAAATGAAGAAAACAGAGGCATTTTAAAAACAAAAATGTTATTTCTTTAAAAAAAAAAGGCCATTTTCAGAACTTTTCAAAGTGAAACAACACAGACAAAATGTTAAGAACATATTAAAATAAGAGAATATAACTTTTCTATTATAAGAGATAAAATATAAGGCTATTGAAATTGTTACAAAAAGGAATCAACCTCAACTTTTGCCGCGATTGTACGTTTTAGGGCTAAAAAAAAAAAAGTCCAAATAAACGGTCCCGTGATGAAACAAAAATTATTTTTATGCCATTAACTATGGTGATTTTAAAGCCAGCAATATTTTGCATAACAGGTTAAAAAAAAACGAAATCTAGACTTGAAAAATATATGGAAACATGAAATGGAAGGGGAAAAAAAAAACTTATTAACTTTATTTGAAAGGTGCAATGCTTGGAAGAGTGCTTGAAAGAAACAAGGTGTTAGAGCCATTTTTCCAAGTAAACATTGTATTATATAATGTGATAATGATGTTTTAAAATCATTTTATATCTTTGAATATATATTTAATAAACCTTTACTAAGGATTTGTCTTGATTTTTAAATTAAACTTGGTTGACAGGGTACAAGACAATTTCTTACGGAGACTTCTAAATTTACCCAGATATACTCCTGGTTTTATTCTACGTATGGAGTGCGGAAGAACGTCACTGGGAGTTACGTTGCGGAAACTTACACTCGGGTTCTGGCTTAGAATTCTAAATATGAACAGCAGCCGACTCCCCCATATATGCTTAGCTCAACTATATGAGATATCAAGAAATAGAAATATATATATTGGACTTGCGGAAAGTTTGGCCAACATACTCAACTCAACAGGATTTTCTTGCTTAATTAACTGCAACGATGCAAGGATTATCCGGCAAGAAATACCTTTAATAACTAAAATTGCAATAGAACAATCTATTCAAAGTGACCAGGCAAAAATAGATAATTCTAAATTCTACCCTCACTATAAGTATTTACACAGTTCATTCCGAATTGAAAACTATTTACTTAGCAACTTTCCATTCCCAGTAAAACGCTATATCGCACAACAGAGAATACTATATTCGTTTTTCAAGGAAAACCATACAAACATTTTCAAAGAGGGTGATAAGATTTGTGATCTCTGCAAAGAAAATATGGAAACTGAACTATCTCATTATATCTATGAATGCCAAGATATTAGTGAGGAGAGAAGGACATTCTTTTCAATGGTAGACACCAGCCAACTTAGGTCAATCCAAATTATGTTAACCAGTGCCCAAACAAGCAGACTAGTTGCTCAGGCCCTATATAATTTTTACAAGGCAGTAGGTGTAAAGAGGAAGAAAAGAGAACTTGGAAGCTATTGTTCTTACACCTCAGAATGATGAAGAAACATCGAGGAGCCATCGTGTTTTATTACTAATAATTGTATATAGTTGCGGAACTACTGGTTTCATGTGCTGCTCTTTTCCTGATATTGCACCTTGTACGGAGAATCTGTATAAGACTAATGTCTTAATAAAGGCTTTGTGTGTGTGTGTGTGTGTGTGTGTGTGTGATTTTTAAATTAGACATAGAGGTACATGTATGTTAATGATAAGAAGAACCTATCATCTAATGATTTCTATTATTATTCAGTATTAATGTAAGTAAATTGGTCAATTAAGGGAATTAAAACAAAGTGACCACTATTAGGAGGCAGTCTCTTCCTGTGTGGTATGGCTGTCCTTTAATTATACGGTCAAAAATTTAGAAAGGTTTAAAAAAATGGCCAAACCGTGGCTATAGTGAACCAAAAGCTCTGTCCCATTGGGGTTCACTATAGAGGGGTTTTACTGTATAAAGATTACACAAATTCCAAGAGTACAATCTCTTCGAGGTGTTTGATGATAAGCAGCAGCTATAGGTAAATATGTTGTTGTTTCTTATCCCCTTATGTAAAGATTACACAAATTCCAAGAGTACATACTATTCGAGGTGTTTGACGATAAGCAGCAGCTATAGGTATATATGTTGTTGTTTCTTATCCCCTTATGTAAAGATTACACAAATTCCAAGAGTACAATCTCTTCGAGGTGTTTGATGATAAGCAGCAGCTATAGGTAAATATGTTGTTGTTTCTTATCCCCTTATGTAAAGATTACACAAATTCCATGAGTACATACTATTCGAGGTGTTTGATGATAAGCAGCAGCTATAGGTATATATGTTGTTGTTTCTTATCCCCTTATGTAAAGATTACACAAATTCCAAGAGTACATACTATTCGAGGTGTTTGATGATAAGCAGCAGCTATAGGTAAATATGTTGTTGTTTCTTATCCCCTTATGTAAAGATTACACAAATTCCATGAGTACATACTATTCGAGGTGTTTGACGATAAGCAGCAGCTATAGGTATATATGTTGTTGTTTCTTATCCCCTTATGTAAAGATTACACAAATTCCAAGAGTACATACTATTCGAGGTGTTTGATGATAAGCAGCAGCTATAGGTATATATGTTGTTGTTTCTTATCCCCTTATGTAAAGATTACACAAATTCCAAGAGTACATACTATTCGAGGTGTTTGATGATAAGCAGCAGCTATAGGTATATATGTTGTTGTTTCTTATCCCCTTATGTAAAGATTACACAAATTCCATGCGTACATACTATTCGAGGTGTTTGATGATAAGCAGCAGCTATAGGTATATATGTTGTTGTTTCTTATCCCCTTATGTAAAGATTACACAAATTCCATGAGTACATACTATTCGAGGTGTTTGATGATAAGCAGCAGCTATAGGTATATATGTTGTTGTTTCTTATCCCCTTATGTAAAGATTACACAAATTCCAAGAGTACATACTATTCGAGGTGTTTGATGATAAGCAGCAGCTATAGGTATATATGTTGTTGTTTCTTATCCCCTTATGTAAAGATTACACAAATTCCAAGAGTACATACTATTCGAGGTGTTTGATGATAAGCAGCAGCTATAGGTATATATGTTGTTGTTTCTTATCCCCTTATGTAAAGATTACACAAATTCCAAGAGTACATACTATTCGAGGTGTTTGATGATAAGCAGCAGCTATAGGTAAATATGTTGTTGTTTCTTATCCCCTTATGTAAAGATTACACAAATTCCATGAGTACATACTATTCGAGGTGTTTGATGATAAGCAGCAGCTATAGGTATATATGTTGTTGTTTCTTATCCCCTTATGTAAAGATTACACAAATTCCAAGAGTACATACTATTCGAGGTGTTTGATGATAAGCAGCAGCTATAGGTAAATATGTTGTTGTTTCTTATCCCCTTATGTAAAGATTACACAAATTCCATGAGTACATACTATTCGAGGTGTTTGATGATAAGCAGCAGCTATAGGTATATATGTTGTTGTTTCTTATCCCCTTATGTAAAGATTACACAAATTCCAAGAGTACATACTATTCGAGGTGTTTGATGATAAGCAGCAGCTATAGGTAAATATGTTGTTGTTTCTTATCCCCTTATGTAAAGATTACACAAATTCCATGAGTACATACTATTCGAGGTGTTTGATGATAAGCAGCAGCTATAGGTATATATGTTGTTGTTTCTTATCCCCTTATGTAAAGATTACACAAATTCCAAGAGTACATACTATTCGAGGTGTTTGATGATAAGCAGCAGCTATAGGTATATATGTTGTTGTTTCTTATCCCCTTATGTAAAGATTACACAAATTCCATGAGTACATACTATTCGAGGTGTTTGATGATAAGCAGCAGCTATAGGTATATATGTTGTTGTTTCTTATCCCCTTATGTAAAGATTACACAAATTCCAAGAGTACATACTATTCGAGGTGTTTGATGATAAGCAGCAGCTATAGGTATATATGTTGTTGTTTCTTATCCCCTTATGTAAAGATTACACAAATTCCAAGAGTACATACTATTCGAGGTGTTTGACGATAAGCAGCAGCTATAGGTATATATGTTGTTGTTTCTTATCCCCTTATGTAAAGATTACACAAATTCCAAGAGTACAATCTCTTCGAGGTGTTTGATGATAAGCAGCAGCTATAGGTAAATATGTTGTTGTTTCTTATCCCCTTATGTAAAGATTACACAAATTCCATGAGTACATACTATTCGAGGTGTTTGATGATAAGCAGCAGCTATAGGTATATATGTTGTTGTTTCTTATCCCCTTATGTAAAGATTACACAAATTCCAAGAGTACATACTATTCGAGGTGTTTGATGATAAGCAGCAGCTATAGGTAAATATGTTGTTGTTTCTTATCCCCTTATGTAAAGATTACACAAATTCCATGAGTACATACTATTCGAGGTGTTTGACGATAAGCAGCAGCTATAGGTATATATGTTGTTGTTTCTTATCCCCTTATGTAAAGATTACACAAATTCCAAGAGTACATACTATTCGAGGTGTTTGATGATAAGCAGCAGCTATAGGTATATATGTTGTTGTTTCTTATCCCCTTATGTAAAGATTACACAAATTCCAAGAGTACATACTATTCGAGGTGTTTGATGATAAGCAGCAGCTATAGGTATATATGTTGTTGTTTCTTATCCCCTTATGTAAAGATTACACAAATTCCATGCGTACATACTATTCGAGGTGTTTGATGATAAGCAGCAGCTATAGGTATATATGTTGTTGTTTCTTATCCCCTTATGTAAAGATTACACAAATTCCATGAGTACATACTATTCGAGGTGTTTGATGATAAGCAGCAGCTATAGGTATATATGTTGTTGTTTCTTATCCCCTTATGTAAAGATTACACAAATTCCAAGAGTACATACTATTCGAGGTGTTTGATGATAAGCAGCAGCTATAGGTATATATGTTGTTGTTTCTTATCCCCTTATGTAAAGATTACACAAATTCCAAGAGTACATACTATTCGAGGTGTTTGATGATAAGCAGCAGCTATAGGTATATATGTTGTTGTTTCTTATCCCCTTATGTAAAGATTACACAAATTCCAAGAGTACATACTATTCGAGGTGTTTGATGATAAGCAGCAGCTATAGGTAAATATGTTGTTGTTTCTTATCCCCTTATGTAAAGATTACACAAATTCCATGAGTACATACTATTCGAGGTGTTTGATGATAAGCAGCAGCTATAGGTAAATATGTTGTTGTTTCTTATCCCCTTATGTAAAGATTACACAAATTCCATGAGTACATACTATTCGAGGTGTTTGATGATAAGCAGCAGCTATAGGTATATATGTTGTTGTTTCTTATCCCCTTATGTAAAGATTACACAAATTCCAAGAGTACATACTATTCGAGGTGTTTGATGATAAGCAGCAGCTATAGGTAAATATGTTGTTGTTTCTTATCCCCTTATGTAAAGATTACACAAATTCCATGAGTACATACTATTCGAGGTGTTTGATGATAAGCAGCAGCTATAGGTATATATGTTGTTGTTTCTTATCCCCTTATGTAAAGATTACACAAATTCCAAGAGTACATACTATTCGAGGTGTTTGATGATAAGCAGCAGCTATAGGTAAATATGTTGTTGTTTCTTATCCCCTTATGTAAAGATTACACAAATTCCATGAGTACATACTATTCGAGGTGTTTGATGATAAGCAGCAGCTATAGGTATATATGTTGTTGTTTCTTATCCCCTTATGTAAAGATTACACAAATTCCAAGAGTACATACTATTCGAGGTGTTTGATGATAAGCAGCAGCTATAGGTATATATGTTGTTGTTTCTTATCCCCTTATGTAAAGATTACACAAATTCCATGAGTACATACTATTCGAGGTGTTTGATGATAAGCAGCAGCTATAGGTATATATGTTGTTGTTTCTTATCCCCTTATGTAAAGATTACACAAATTCCAAGAGTACATACTATTCGAGGTGTTTGATGATAAGCAGCAGCTATAGGTATATATGTTGTTGTTTCTTATCCCCTTATGTAAAGATTACACAAATTCCATGAGTACAATCTCTTCGAGGTGTTTGATGATAAACAGCAGCCTCTCCTCTTTATGTAAATAAATACTGACCTACTTTGGACACCTAATGAGACATAATGGATTAGAAAATAAATATCAATGTTGGGTAATATTGAAGAAAGCTACCGAAAGATCAAAATATGAGCTGGGAGTGTTTGTTATAAGATTTATAAAACCTATACTGGAGGCCTGTTCTCAAGTAATCCTCTCTGTCATTCCTCCAGCTGGACAATTCTTCCACCACTACAACTTGCCCCATCCATTGCAGTCCTCTCAGAACTGGTTAGCTACAATTTGGATTAAAGATTAGAACTACAAGGGAATAAATCCAAATCCAAATAAATTAATAGTGTGTGATGTGTTTTGGTAACAGGTGTTGTTACCATTCAGTACTTTTGTCTGATGATGGTAACAATGCTGTTACCAAAACACATCACATACAAAACACTATTCAGATTTGGTATTACAATGAAACCTCTCTGTGAAGGACACTTAATTGCAGAACCCAAGTGTCCCTTAGGGAGAGGTGCCTTCCTACTGGAGAGCTGCAAAATAGTAAAAATAGAAATTTTATAAATGGAAACTGTCTTTTATAGAGAGGTGTACTCTAGTGCGAGTGTCCTCTCATGGAGGTTCTACTGAATTACGTTGTGAGTCCTCTCAGAAGTTAGGGTGGGACTCACCTGCTCAATCCGGTTGATGGCGACCGTGTTTTCAAGGCCCTTGTCCTTCCTGCTCTTGAGCAAGTCGTAGTACACCTTGCCGGAGCAGAAGACCACCCTCTTGACCTGGTCAGGGTTGGTGATGGTGCTGTCTGAGTACATCCTGTTGAAGCTGGTGCCTGCCCACACACACTACTGAGACTGCTGCGTCACCCTGGGGACTTCTGTGTTACCTTCCATCATCTCATTGAAGGGGGAGCGGGCCTCTGGGTGCCTGAGCAAGGACTTGGGGGAGAAGACAATGAGGGGCTTGCGGAAGGGCAGGACAATCTGCCTGCGCAGGACGTGGAAGTAGTTTGCTGGGGTGGTGCAGTTGACCACCAGCATGTTGGCCTCGTAGAGCTGTTTCATCATGAAGTTATCTCCAATCTCCGGGAACTCCTCGCCCTCCTCATTGCAGAGCTGGAGGAACCTCTCGGCCCGAGCAGAGGAGTGCTCCGGCCCCATGCCCTCCATGCCGTGGGGCAGCAGCATCACCAGGCCGCTCTGACGCACCCACTTGGCCTGCCCACTGCTGATGAACTGGTCAATGATGCACTGCGCGGTGTTCATGAAGTCTCCGAACTGAGCCTCCCACATCACCAGGGCATTGGGGTTGGTCATTGAGAAGCCGAGCTCAAAGCCCAGCACTCCGTATTCAGAGAGGGAGGAGTTGCAAACGGTGTAAGGGGCCTGGTCTGGGTAGAGGTGACACAGGGGCCGGTAGGTGTTCTTGTCAATCAGCTGGTGATGTAGCACGTGGTGACGGTGGCTGAAAGTGCCACGCTCCACATCCTGTCCACTCAGACGGACATGCACCCCCTCACGTAGAAGAGACCTACACACCACACCACTTGTATTCAAACCCTCTCTGCACAAACCAATATCCTGTTCCTTATCCCTTGTGTAAAGATTAAACAATTCCATATGTTCATGCTCCTTGAGTTATTATGATAAGCAGTGGCCTTTCCCAAAGGTCCTGAACCAATATTCAGTCTTTCAACACAATGCTGTCCAAGTTTGTCTTCAGTTTAATTTCTGTCCAAATTTTCAAAATATTTTTAGAGATTATGCTCCCTCTTTATCAATTTAATGCACAATAAACTTACAAAATCTTGTGGATCACATGAGAACAACTTTCCACATTCCAGACAAATCCCTTGAAATATTGAGAGATAAAATGTGTTTTTTCCCATCCCAGATCCATGTACACCTTTTTTATATAAATATATTCAATAGATCACCTTTTGACTATAACAGTGTGGTTACCAAATGTTTAACTGCCTGACAAGTCTGAGATTAGACTGACAAATTTACCTTTATGGATAATTTGACTTTAGATTTGAAGAAAGATGGCTCATGTTTAAAAAAAAAAAAGAATATTTCCCAATTTCTCTATTGATCCAAACAGTCTAAACTGTGCACAAAAAAGAAGCCTCCACCCCCTCCCCCAAATGACCATTCTGAAAACTTGTGGTAAAATTTCACACAAATAAGAAATGTTAAGAAATTCTATCATCCCAGTTTGTCTTCTTTTTCTTCTTTCTTATCTCCACACTGGGTGAAGTAGAATGCGTTTGTTGTTGTTGGTAATGTCCAATCATGTCGAGCTCGACTTTGGTGAATATACGGACAAAAATTCTCAAATATGATCTGTTAGAGACCTTCCACTAGTTTCCTTGTTTCGTTCCTGCCAGTTAATCTGAATACAATTCAGTAAAAACCTGCCTTAGAAGTATTCCTTTAGTTCCAAGCAAAAATGCACTTGCAAGGGCTTAAATAATTTAGACTGTGTTAGACAGAGTCAGATGCCTAAAAAATATAAATGAATAGGAAAAACAAATGGTTCACAGTAAAAAATCAACTCAGGAAAACTCCCAAGAAAGGTGATAAGGCACAATTTGGATTATAGATTATAAACACAAGGTGATAAGACACATCCAAATAAATAAAGAAAAGCTTCAAAAAGAAAGGTTTTACTGTAGTAAAGCAACATTTATAGGTTTTAGGGACGGGATTCCGATTTTTTACAAAAATGCCTAGTGTAGTCATGATGCCAATTTTTGTTATCTAAATCTAAAATCATTAGATATAGAGAAAGAGCCCCAAAACTGCTTTAGTAATCCAAAGCACAGTATTTAAGGGAAACTTCCTATGGTTATACATGACAAACAGCATGCAAGGCACTACCTTCTGTTGGGGAGCAGGGCCACTCACCCAAAAGCCATGGCCTCAGCAAGAGCCCAGTCAGTCATCTTGTTCTTCACCAGTTCATTTCTGGTCTTGAGGATCCTACGGATACCCGGGTGGATCTTGAAGTTGCCGGGAGGGGGGGTGCTGAACATCTGGCCTATGTGGGTCAGGATCTCCTCAGAGATACCTGAGGGCTCTGCCTGGAGGTCCTTGGTGCCGAAGAAACCTTAACACACTCCTTTAGGTTTAATTGGGACTGGTAAACTCTTCTTTAGAGTATACTTTAATATATATTGTTGAAGAGAGAAAGCAGTAGAACATTCCTCCATGAGAGGAATAGAACCTTGATTGAGCAATGCTCATGCAAAGCCAGTTAGGCATAAATCAAACACAAGACTATATTGCCATCTATATATACTCATGGACAAAACTTAAGAAAAAGGAAAGTCTTTGATGCCACTTATCATCAGTTTTTTTTTTTTTTTGGAGACAGAGGTTGTTCACACTTGGTTATCTCGTGTTTCTTCAATAAAGAGTTATTGTCTGTGTGAATCCTGATATATATATTAGATAGTAAAAAGACATATATTGGATTGAATAAAAGATTTATTCGCCAATATTTTGGCTGGCTGAACGCCAACCTTTATCGAGGAATTACATTTTTGTATACACAAACTCAGCACCGCAGAGTGTTATAATCAGCGCTGAGTTTGTGCATACAAAAATGTAATTCCTCGATAAAGGTTGGCGTTCAGCCAGCCGAAATATTGGCGAATAAATCTTTTTATTCAATATATATATACATGCTAAAAGATATAACTTCCTTAAGTTTTGTCCATGAGTGTAGATTAGACAAGAGCTGATAGTTATGTGGAGTAAGTTTCCATGAAAAGCAGACTCTGCAATTCTTGAGTGTGAGGGGGTAAAAAGAGGGGAAAGAGAGAGAGACTGTATTAAAAAAAAAAAAAAAAGGGGGGGGGGGGGGGGGGGTTTGACATGTTAATAATGGCTAAACACACTTCTGTGTATCACTAGATTCAATAGCAGATTAGAAAGATGGGGGGAAACAAGCTAAAGCTAAATATAAAAAGGGGGACATATGACTTCCGTGAGTGTGTATCATTAGATTTAGTGTCAGAGAGGAAGTTGGGGAAGACCAAAAAAAGAATACACGAGGGAGGTATGGAAATATTCTCCCCACCCCCCTACTTCATCTAAATATAATGTGGGGACTGACCCCTTGCCCCAGTGTAGGTGAGGGGAGTGGGTCAATGGGATTTCCCTACAGCTGGAGCCAATGATTGAAAACCCACATCATTCTCAGTACATATCTCCCCAATTGTCTCTCCTATTTTACATATCTACTCACATTTTTACATATTTTTTTCTGTGTTGCATACTAGAGATATTTTGGTGTAGCATCACAAAAAAAAATCAACAAATAGAGAAGTCATATTTAGAAAGTCTTGTGTTCAACACACAAATAAATCTACACATTATTAATTTTTTTTTGCTATAGTGGATCAAGCGAGAAAAAAAATAAAGAGGAAAATGTATATTTACTCTCTCTCACTCTATTCAAATAACCTTTTTAAATTATGTCCACATGAGTATAATACTCCAATACTCTATCAAATCTTTAACTAAGAAATTCAACAGACAATTAAAGCAAAAGGAAACAAATAAGTAAGTGATGGATAGTTTTTGGCAATAACTTTGCTGTCACACCATCAAATGAAGCTACACAGAATTGTCATATATATAATTCCCTCTTACTCTAGTATACACTACATTTAGTTCTCATGGTTAAAATATTTCACAGCAAACCTCCATGAGGGGATACAGCTGTCTACACAAAGGACAGCTTTCATCACTAAAATTACCTTTTTACTAATTAGCAACTCCCTAAAGGAACCTTTGGCTATGCAACTTTGATTCAAATGGGGACATGAGGACTCACCACTCCAGGGGGAATCCAGCCAGTCCTTGTTGTACGTCTTGACCTCCTTGCCAGCATTGACAAAGGCTTCTTGGAGGACAGCTTCATACCTCTGCTTCTCTTCCTGCAACACCCACGGATGTTGAGAGCATGTCTGTGCCTGAGAAGCTTATTACAGTAAAACCTTGCTAATACAAACCAAGGTTATAGCAAACCTTCCCTTATAACAAACCTGTGATAAGAAACTGATAAGAAAAAAATGTGAAAAAATAGTACAAATGTGATATTGTACTGGGATAAGGTGCATAAATTATGAAAAAGGCATCTCCTTATCGTGCAACTGAAAGTTGCTTCTGGAACAATTAAAAATCAACGAGAATAGTTGATATTTATTCCGATAGATGGTGCAATCCATCAGCAACTTTCAGTTGCACAATAAGGAGATGCCTTTTTCATGATAAGAAACAATTTTAAAATGAAATTATTTTCTACTGCCCTTACTGCAATGATAAACTAATGGGAGGGCCTGGCTTATCAGTGGTAACCGCTCCAAGAGATTTCTGCCAGTTTAATCTATAATACCATTGATGAGTCAGGCCCTCCTATTAATAAATCATTGAAATAAGGCAGTAGAAACTTCATTTTATTTTAAAAAGAATCGTGTGCATCTAAAATAATTTCAATATCTTATATAACAGATGGCAAGCTAATGCATCCTAAACCTGAGAGATAATCTCCAATATTAGTCAACCATGGCTGCTGCTATGTCCAGTCACAATAGGGTTTGTTTAAGGGAGGTTTTAAGCCCTAGAACTGTCCCTCCAAGTTGGGGGTAACCAAAACAGCCATCATTTAGAGACAACTTGGTGCAAAGAAGTTTTCAGAAAAAGATTCTGGAACTAGTGAAACGATAAAAAAAGTGAAATAGTAAAAACTACACTTCAAAAAGAAATTGATTTCAGCTCAACTTTTTAATTTCTTCTTAATTGGCAACTATGTAAAAGTATAGGTTTAGGAAGTAGTGTGAAATCCTAAAAGAAAGCTTCAAATCAATAAGTTTTTTAATTCCTCTCCCCAAATAGAGATAGCAAGGAAGAAATCAGGCTATAAAACAACATTGCTGCCACCATCATTATTAGACATGGAGGATTCCTGGTTTTGATAGAAGCAATACTGACTAACAAATTTACCAGGAGATTGGCTGGGAGCTCTTTTGTCAAAAAAGACAGTTCATCTCAGAGATGGAAAACTCATTTCAAACCAAAGGCTGTTGATAACCTTGATTGACAACTCCTCTAAAAGTAGACTTGTTTGTCGCCTTGGACTATATATAGTTCCAGATTGTCTCTCTCTCTCTCTTTTTCTTTATCCCTAGTACATGTGGTACAGGCCATGATAATCATGGTGGGTAAAAGTAACCAACTGCTTTTACTGTAAGTGCATCACATTTATACACATGTGAAAAGCAGTTTGACTTTTCACTTACAAATGTGCCAGGTCCCTGTTTGGCTACTTGCACTTGCTGGTTGGGTTGGACTTTTGTAAGAATTGGGTGCTGTTGGAGCATTTTTTTTTTTATCAGAAAAAAAGTGCCCAATGCAGGAATCGAACCCGAGTCGTAGCGGCCAAAAACCAACGGCTTAGACCATCCTTCCACTGACCCCCATCTCTATCTTACTTTGTAGAACAGACAGGAAGGCTAGCAGAGATTGTGAAGGCTGTTGAAATATTCCTAACAAGTGAGCTGTGTGAAGATGTATTAGTTCTACAATTATAAAATAGTTTTTCACAAGGAGAGCAACCTTTTGTATTTAAAATGTAAGCTTCAAGATACACACACATGGTGAAAACAATTATTTTAGGATTTCAATACCTTTCCAATAAAAAAAAAAAGGTATACATTGCAAGAAAATCGTAAATCTTCATAGTTTTTTCCCCCAAATTTAACCTTACATCCTGTATTAGTTTCCACTATAACAGCCCCCCTCTTACCTCAATCTCCTTCTCTGTCACCACACCTTCCTCCAGCAGGGTCTTGGCGTAGAGGTCCAGACAAGTCAGCTGCTTGCGGATCTTGGTGTACATCAGGGGCTGGGTGAACATGGGCTCGTCAATCTCGTTGTGCCCATTGCGCCGGTAGCCCACCTGGAACAACAACACATTAGGCTCAATTATATAAGTTGGATAACTGCCTAGAGCATTATATTATCAAAAATACAAAATCATGAGTTGAAGGTTTTTTTTATATAGACAAGCTTTTGACCATTTCTGCCTTTCTACTGAAGTAAAGTTTACCTCTGTTGAAGGGAAGAAATGCTTAAAAGCTTTGCTAAATAAAAAAATCTTACAAAAAAACTCTTCGCCTCACGATTTTGTTCTTTTGATAAAACATTGGCTTGTTCAAATGGCGGTTTACAGAACTTGTGGATACAACAATGGTCCAAACATACAGCCTGATTTAAAGTACAATTTGAATTATAGATTAGAAACTAACAAGACAAAATCCAAATTATTGAAATGTTCTGACGCAGTTACCAAAACATCAACAAACATTTCAATAATTTGTATTTGGTCTTGTTACTTGTTGTTAACAAACAGCCTATTAAGTTGAACACTGGAGATAATTCACAGTTTCCAAGTTAATTAATGTATCTTTATTATTTATTTATAATTTTACTTCTGTAAATTTTTATCAAATTAACACAAATATAGTGAAAATTAGGCATATCCCTATATATATAAAAGTCAGTGTATGTATGTATGTATGTATGTATGTATGTATGTATGTGGGTATCTATGTCGGCTATACACGTCCACAATACGTAACTAATCTGACTGAAATTTTAACAGTATATAGAGTAGAGTCTGGAAAAAACTTATAGTGAAAATTTCAGGTCTCTATCCTGAATATTCTTCGAGTTATTTGCAAATTGCGTTGCAAATTTGCCTTTTCGCTCGCAAGCAGCGCCTCTAGTGGTGAATAACGTGTTTTGACAGGACATAGAGAAAAATCTGGAAAAGATATTTATCGGATTTTTAGCCAATAAAAAATAAAATTGAGACAGGTTCTGGGCAAAAATGTTCAATAGAAATTGTCAATCAATAGAAAATGTTAGCAATTATGAGGGTGTTTTAAATACTTCCTTTAACTACTGATAATTGAGACCAACTTTTCAGGTGTCCAATGCATGAAGTAGGAAGTGAGAACCAGGCTATAAGAACACCAAGTAATTTACAAAGAACATTTCAAGAACAACATTACTACCACCATTACCAGGTGGAGGATATTTCTATAGAAGCAATGTGATGATCAAAATTTCTTGAAAGTTTACCAATTAGATTTGTAATGTTTAGATTTTAAAGGCATTTTTTCATTGATACCACACAAATAAGGGGGGGGACAGCATAACAAAGATATTTTTTTAATATCACATTTTATAATTATGTAATTAAATTGTATATATATATAAAATAAATAGAAAAAATTGTTTTCAACATATTTATAAAAATATGTAAAATAGTATCTGATTATAACCTGTATCCTAATGGCAATTTATTGTATCGTATTTTTCTCCTGTAGAACAGCTTTCATGCCTGAAAGCTAGCGAAATAAATAAAAAATTTCACATTTTCACCTTAATAATTAAACAAGGTCATGGAGACTGAATTCATGGATCAAATTTACAATCTTGGTAGGGTTGGAATATAGTCTGCCCTGTCTTGAGGCTTCCATACATTCCAAGAGTTGGTCTGGTGAGCCTTCCTCATTCCAAAGAATAACCTGAACCTGATATAGTATATTCCAATCATAACTACCACAAGAAAAGAGAGTTCAAGGAGCATGGACTTATGGAATTTGTATAATCAAAGGGTTCATGTGTGTATAATCAAGGGTGTATAATGGGTGTATCAAGTGTGTATAATGGGTGAATAATCAAGGGTGTATAATGGGTGTAGGAGTGTATAATGAGTGTATGAGTGTATAATGGGTGTATCAAGGGTGTATAATGGGTGAATAATCAAGGGTGTATGGGATATAATGGGTGTATAATGGGTGAATAATCAAGGGTATATGGGATATAATGGGTGAATAATCAAGGGTGTATGAGATATAATGGGTGAATAATCAAGGGTATATGGGATATAATGGGTGAATAATCAAGGGTGTATGAGATATAATGGGTGTATAATGGGTGAATAATCAAGGGTGTATGGGATATAATGGGTGAATAATCAAGGGTGTATGAGATATAATGGGTGTATAATGGGTGAATAATCAAGGGTATATGGGATATAATGGGTGAATAATCAAGGGTATATGGGATATAATGGGTGAATAATCAAGGGTGTATGGGATATAATGGGTGTATAATGAAAGGCTTCAGCAGTGACAGACTCACCAAGTCAATGACACAGTCCTTGCCAAAGGTGGCCCTGTAGTCTGCAGCCACCTGGCATACATGGACCACAGATTCTGGGTCGTCAGCGTTGACGTGGAAGATGGGGGCGTTGACTACACGGGCCACATCAGTACAGTAGGGGGAGGAGCGGGCCACACGGGGGTCCGTGGTGAAGCCAATCTGGTTGTTGACCACGATGTGGATGGTGCCATGGGTGGAATAGTCCGGCAGGTCCGACAGATGGAAGGTCTCGTACACCACACCCTGGCCGGCGAAGGCTGCGTCCCCGTGGAGCAATATGCTCATCACCTATGCAGTGACATGTAAGTAAACATGATTTAAGGCACAATTTGGATTATAGATTATAAAAACAATTGTTTTTACGTAAGTAAACATTCCAATACATGGCCCTTTCAATGAGAAGCAGGAAAAACACGGACCAAAAACAGCTGAATGAAGCAGCCATGTTTAAGGTAGTATTAAAGACTACTCCTATTTATGTAATAAGATTATGGGAACACCCCTACCATGTCATTAACATGGCCCAAATAACAATGTTTCAATGCTGATACTTATCCCTAGTACACATGGTGTAGCCCATGATAATCATGGTGGGTAGTTAATGACTACAGGTCGCCACATTTAGACATAGTTGAAATGTAGAAGAGTGCCAATCTCAAAGATATAAACAAGACAAAGTGGAATAAATATCCAAACCAACCAACCAATAGGAAAAATGCATCAAAATAACTTATTATTATCCCTAGTACACACACCTGGTACAGGCCATTATTATCATGGTGGGTAGTAGTTGGTGAATGCTTTTACTGGAAGTGCACCACATATGTAGACAGCTGTTAGACTTGTGTACGTATAGAAGAATCCTGCCTGGTTACTCACTGGTGGGGTTGGAACTTTTACAAGAATCAGGGACAACTGAAGCAATTATTTTTCATTGAAAAAAATTGCCCATTGTGGGATTCAAACCTGGATTGTGGCTGCTGAAAATTGAGGATTATACCACCCTTCGAAATAAGTTTAAAAAATAGAATAGGAAACACATGCCCCCTAGTGTTAAAAGAGAGTGGTCAGAGAAGACTTATGTTTATCAGCAGCAAAGGCATCTGCTTTCATGTTAGGAACGGCTTCAAATTACAGGCAAAGTCAGACTTTTACCAAAGTGTGCCTGTATCATGTGATCAATGAAAGCTTCACCCCTCCACCCCATTCCATGAAATCAGTGGACTCATGGAATTCATGTAATCTTTGAACTCCGCCTTTGCCGGTCCCAAGCCCAGATGAAAAAGGAGGAGGGGGAGCAGTAACAAGCTCACTAAAAAACCTGGGCTCAGCTGGCCCGACTGATAGTACCCTGTAAGGGCTCCAGGTATACAGAATGAGTCTGTACTCCATGTTAGGAGCGGATGTACATGGCGTCTGTTCCTCATGTCAGAGGCAGCCATTTCTTTTGGAGCTAAGTCAGCCTGCCTCTGAGTAGTGCTCACAGTCTTAATGACAAAGGCAGACACTTTCTACTTCACCCAGTCATGATGTTTGTCAAGAGATAAGAAGATGTAATCTTCGCACAAGGGGATAAGAAACAACAACAGAGCAGCATACCTTCTTGCCTTGGGTGTCCCCACGGTAATATTGCTCAGCACGGGTCTTGCCCTGCACCACTGGGTCCACAGCCTCCAAGTGGCTGGGATTGGCCACCACTGCCAGCTTGATGTTCTTGTTGGTGAGTCGGTTGAGTCTCTCGTGGGACATGCCCAGATGGTACTTCACATCTCCGGAGCCCTGCACCACACAAGTAACATTCTACTACCTATAATACAAGATTTCAACCTTTTTTATAAACTCTGCCTTTGCCGGTCCCAAGCCTGGATAAAAAAGGAGGAGGGGGAGCAATAACAATTTCACTAAAAAACCTGGGCTCATCTGGCCCGGCTGATAGTACCCTGTAAGGGCTCCAGGGATACAGGATGAGCAGTGTTTGTACTCCATGTTAGGAGCAGCTGCACATGGCGTCTGTCCCTCATGTCAGAGGCGGCCATTTCTTTTGGAGCTAAGTCGGCCTGCCACTGAGTAGTGCTCCCAGTCTTAATGACAAAGGCAGACGCATTCTACTTCACCCAGTCATGATGGTTGTCAAAGCTTGATACCCTGATATGATTGAGTGAAGATAAGAAAGAAGAAGAGAACTTAGAATTATAATCCTCTGTATCAATTATATAAATCTCCGAGGATTAGTTTCTTTATTACACTTTTTACAAGTTTTTCAGGTTTTAAACGACTCTTCTACAGGTAAATATTTTATGATTTTTAACTTGTAGAAGGATCGTTTAACACCTGAAAGCTTGTAAACTCGTTAATAGTGCAAATAAATAAAGAAAAAAACTCAAGAAATTAATATTTGATTAATCTATAAATGTTTATTGTGTGTGATTATATACAGTGATTCACTGTCGCCCTTTAAAAAATAAGGTGGAAAGCTTTTATTTTAGTGAAGTATTATTTCATCTGCAGCTCCAGAACACAGTTTTGGCTTGCATTAGATGCACTAAACAGGACCTTTGGAAGAGGCCAATGCTTATCATAAAACAGCTTGAGGAGCATGGTGGACACATGGAATTTGTGTAATCTTTACATAAGGGGATAAGAAACAGCAACAACAACATTATACTTCACCAGACTTAAAGTAAATCTTGAGTTATAAGAGATAGTTTATAAAGAATAATATAATTGTGTTGGATTTTGATTAATTCAAGTTGAAGACTTCAGCTACCTTTTTATATAAACAGTTTATTGTCCTTTTTAATGTTTCGGTGCCCCACTATCACCATTTAAAAAAAAAGGGTGGAAAGCCTATTGTTGGTGTATTTCATCAATAATTCATTACTTCCAAACAGATACTTGGTTACTTGTGATTAGGGAGTATATTCAGGGACATTTTTACACACTTCAGTTATAGTTATAAAAATACTTCCCCAATAATTTGGATGTGGTCTTGTTACTTAATTTTTTTTTTTTTTTTTTTACTTATCCTTTTAGTCTAAATTAGACAAGATCTTGGAGGTCGTGCTTGTAAAGAAGCTCAAGAACTCTTCTTGGTTCTCTGTTGTTACTTAATGGTTCCCACAACAAACTAACTAACAAGACAGAGTATAATGGAGGGTTGACAGGAGGGGGAACTAACTATCTAATTCTAAAGGGAATTCCTATATAAATTGGAGAGGGGTTCCATTCTAAGATGGGTCAACTTACAAAGTATTGCCAATCGGGAAATTTGTCACCAAATTCACTCTGGGGAGAAAAGGGGACAAACAGGTTGAGTATATCTCAGAAGAGATTATTGGAGGAAGAGGGGGTAAAAAAGAAGCTTAGACATTGGGGAAACCTACCTCATCTGCAGGCTCCAGCCCACTGAACTGGGTGAAGATCTGCTCCAGGGGCTTGCGACACACATTGGCCAGGACGTTGAGTCGGCCCCTGAGACACACCACTTCTCCCTATAACACCGAGACACATCCTGGCAGAACTGACTGCCACAGGGGGCATCCCCGGGTGGTGAATAGGGGAACGACCTTCAGATAGGAAAGTCAGCTGTGAAACAAGCAGAATAACTCTGATGAATAAGCAGTTGCAGACCAACAGCAGCATTGTTAGAAAGTGGAGAAAAACCTCTTTAAAAATCCTGAGTTCAACTGACCAGGTTGATGGACCTCAGCAAGGGTCTCTCTCCAGGAATACAGAGGAACTGCATCTGTACTCTTGTTAGAGTCTGTAGCAAAGGCTCCCATGTTAAGAATGGCCTCAAACTACAGGCAAAGTTAGACTTTCACCAAAGTGTGCCTGGATCATGGTGCTATGATCAACAAAAGCTACACCCCTACACCCCATTCCATGAGTTAGATGCACTAAACAGGATATTTGGGAGAGACCGCTGCTTATCATCAAACAGCTCGAGGAGCATGGACTAATGGAATTGGTGTAATCTTTGCAAGAAGGGATATGAAACTACGACAACATTTGAGACACAACCGAAGATCGAATCCTTCATTGAGCACTTTTTTTTTCCTGCTTCAAATGGCTTCCAATTTGTGTACAAATCCTACCCCTACAGAGAATACAAGTAACTAGACAAGGCTCTTGTACCTTGCAAGTACAAAAGTCAAACTGCTTCCTACATGTGATGTGTTGTTGTTGTTTCTTATCCCCTTGTGTAAAGATTACACGAATTCCATGAGTTCATGGAATGGGGTATAGGGGTGCAGCTTTCGTTGATCATGGCATCATGATCCAGGCACAGTTTGGTGAAAGTCTGACTTTGCCTGTAGTTTGAGGCCGTTCCTAACATGGAAGCAGAAGCCTTTGCTGCCGACTCTAACATGAGTACAGACGCAGCTCCTCCGTATCCCTGGAGTGGGACCCTACATGTGATGTACTTACAGTAAAAGGCACTACCATGATTATCATTGCCTGTACCACATGTACTTGAGATATAGGTTTAAAAAAAGCATGTTTTTTACAAGAGCATTATAATACCATAGAACCCCCATGTGAGTAACCCTTGCTAGAAAACACCTTTCTACAAATTGCAGTTTTCATTGCCAAAATGATCAATTTTACAAATAGCAACTCTCCGGTGAGAGGACACCTCTCTCTAAAGGACACTTTGACTCTGCAACTAGATGCCGTTAACACTTAATGTATCAATTCCTTTCAAATGGGCATGTGATGTTGTAAAGTCCTCACACACAAAATAGAAAATTTAGATGTTATAAAAAGTATATGAAATTGTCATTTACCCTAGCTAAGTTCCCAAAATTTACAATAAATAATATTGGGAAGAAATCTGAATGAATGAGAAAATAGTGCAGTAGAACCTCCATAA
Source organism: Cordylochernes scorpioides (assembly GCA_030710605.1). Taxonomy (NCBI): domain Eukaryota; kingdom Metazoa; phylum Arthropoda; class Arachnida; order Pseudoscorpiones; family Chernetidae; genus Cordylochernes; species Cordylochernes scorpioides. The sequence goes on from CP092863.1 coordinate 134,742,142, forward strand.
GAAAACACTCACTACAGTTTTCATTGCCAAAATGACCATTTTCACAAATTTGCAAATCTCCCGTAAGAGGAGACTTCTCCCTAAAGGAGAGTTTGGGCTCTACAACTTAATGTCTTTTATAGAGAGATTCTACTGTATTTCACAAAAAATATATATATAAAGAAAAAGCTTGAAAAGATGAATTGGAATATAGATTAGAACTACAAGGTAATAAGAACAAATCCAAATAAATAGACAGTTTTGGTAATAACGCTGTTACCAAAATATTACACACTATTTAGATTTGGTCTTATTACCTTGTAGCACTTGAAAAATATATAAAAATTCTTCACTCACCGATGAGGCATGCCCATGACGATGCTCTCAATGCCCATCTCACTGGAGCGGTCGATGATGGTCTTCATCGCTGGGATGAGAACCTCACAGCCCTCCAGACCAAACCTCTTCTCCGACACCCACTTCTTGGCCAGGAACTCCTCAAACCTACACACACAGTGATGCTCATCTCTAAACTCTCTATATATATATACACTGTCACAGTGAGAATAATTAATTTAATTATCAGTGATTAAAGAAATTAATCTGCTTGCGAAGTGTGAATTGACTCCACTGTTGTTTCATGTACACCTTGTTGATTGTTGTTGTTGTTTCTTATCCCCTTGTGTAAAGATTACACGAATTCCATGAGTTCATGCTCCTCGAGCTGTTTTATGATGAGCAGCGGCCTCTCCCAAAGGTTGTTTAGTGCATCTAATGCAAGCCAAAATGTGTTCTGGAGCTGCAGGTACCAAATTTGGGCTACATTTTGGGCAAGTGGGGTAGATTTTGTTATTATTTTCTATCATCAATGGCTTGAGATGGACTGTTCTAAATCTTGTTAGTGTTGTTTGATGCTGTTTATTTCTGATGTTCAGAGAACATGTACCAACTGTGCTTAGGTGGGATCCTCCAGTTCTTGTTTATTTTTGTTTTGGCTACTGTTTCTATTTCTTTAAAATAAGTTTATTTTTCTGTGGCAAAGGTTCTTTTGTGCCTTTTTTCCTTGTTGATTATTATTTTCATGATTTTGATCTTATATCTGTGTATAACCACTTTATTTCTAAATAAACATTTTGATAAGGCACAATTTAGTTATAGATTACAACTACAAGGTAATAAGACCAAATCCAAATAGATGAATTAATGGTGTGCGACGTTTTGATAACAATGCTGTTACAGAAAATATCACAACACTAATAATTAATTTGGATTTGGTCTTATTACCTTGTAGTTTAAATAAGCATTTTATCTTAATTAAGCGTCTTCTCGTCATCACTACTACCATGACAATATATCAAAGGATAAACTTTCAAGAAAAGAGAGAAATATAATACAGCTATAAGAGAAGGAGACTAGGACACAAATTCAAAACTATTATAGATGCGTATGATCCCATGGTAGAATTAAATTTTCTACTTCTTCACATGACTGGTACAGAGCAGAGGGGACAAGCACCAATTCTGTTCTCCCAAAGGAACAGCAGTCCTTAATTTCCAAACTTATGTCTGGTCATCTACGGACAATGACTTTACAGAATGGTTGCAAGGTTTTCTCACTATGTACCAAGTGAAATTCTCAACCTGCAACTCCAAAACACATCATTGACTGTATTGGCATATCCATTGATGAACTCTACTCATCTCCAGCAGATACCATCAACAAGCTCTACAAGCTTGATACCATGATATAATTATAAGTGTGGAGATAAGAAAGAAGAATATTAAACTTTTTTTGAAAAATAAAATGGGGTGGGGGGCAATTTTGTCTTCAGAAAAAGTGCCTAATTTGGGATATTCAACCCCAGTTTGTGGCTGTCAAAAATAGACAGCTTCTACCCTATAACGTTTCCTATAATGTCTACTGTCCTTACTGCAATGGAAAAATTAATGGGAGGGCCCGACTCATCTACCATTGGTAGAGTAAACTGGCGAAACCACTGGGAGGGTTCACCACTGATAGGCCAGGCGCTCCCATTGATTTTTCCATCGCAGTAAAGGCAGTATAAATTGTTTAATTTTTAAAAGAATCATACCCGTTTATAATAGTTTCAAATTTTCATAACAGATGGCGCACTAATGCATCATAAGACAAAAAGAGGGGGTCGGTGGAAGGATGGTCCAAACCTTTGGTTTTCGACCGCTACGACCTGGGTTCAATTCCCGCATTGGGCACTTTTTTCTGTTTAAAAAAAAATGCTCCAATGGCCCCCGATTCTTGCAAAAGTTCAACCCCACCAGCGAGTGCGTGCAAGTAACCAAAACGGGGCTCTGGCACATTTGTAAGTGCAAAGTCGAACTGCTTTTCACATGTGTAGACATGTGGTGTACTTACAGTAAAAGCAGTAGCCTACTTGTACCCACCATGATTATCATGGTCTGTACCACGTGTACTAAGGATGAGCAAGGATAGGACACAAATGTAAAAAAAAAAAAAAGAACTATATGATGTTGTGATGCTTAGATGAAGAAGGAGAATCCATAGGATTGGCATGATAGTGGGCCATATTACCAGGTGAAACAAGCTGAAAATAACACGCTACCACAGCTAGAGGTTGTATATAAATGGGGGAATAGTACAAGGAAGGACCTACTTGGTGGAGCGTACAACTCTAGCAAGGAGGAGTTTCTTCTGCTCCTTGGTGAGGTCCATGATACCAGGGGTCTCAAACTTCTGCCGGATCCAGTCACAGATCTCCAGGTTGTTGATGAACATGAACTCCACTCCGATGTGACGACAGTACACACTCTGCACACACTCTGGCTCACCCACTGACTCTTGCTCTTGAAAGGCCATAACAGCACCTAATGAATAAATAAATGTGTTTTGAAAATAGAGCAATCCATAAATAGATCTTTAATTAAAACGGCAAATATTGGTTTAAAAAAATATTTGTAAATAAATAAATTTTTGATCCAATATATGCCTTTTTAATTAAATAGATCTGCCATATGAAAACATGTGCTTTTGGTCAGGATATGCCTTTATTATTTTTAAATAGATGTGTTACATTTCTGTAATAACATTGTTACTATGAAAGTCTTTTGTCTGATAATGGTAACAACACTTTTACCAAAACATCACAAACTATTTAAAATTAGATATGGTCTTAGTAGCTTTTATTTATAATTTATCATTCAAATTGTACCTTATCACTTTTGAAAGGCATTTGCTTGTCCTCTCACTTAGGTTGGATTGCCCCAAAGATGTCTTTTTTGAGAAGAAATGGCTTCGATATGATCCGAAAATAGAGTAGAATGTAAAAATGGTGTCAGCTCCCAGAAAAAGAAGATGTACAACAAGAGAAATACAGGCTAATGACTAATCTTTCTATTTAATAGGAAATAAGGAAAGTGTTCTTGGGAAACAGCTGGTAAAACTGATATGGTCTTCTACACCAGAAGTACACAATAAGCTGGATGGCTTTATATACAGAAACTATAATTAGAGGTAATTTAGAACCAGAAAAATTTATACAATGTGAGTAAGAGATGACATTATAAGAAGTTAGAACTATCTTCAACTATAAATATATATAATAAAAATGGCATATCCTGACCAGGAGCACATGTGCTTTACAGAAGGCAGAGCGCCATCTGGTGGAACAGAAATCAACTAAACATTGATTTAGCCTGTTCCCTGATATTTGGCCAACCCAATTTCTTGATAAATCAAGAAAAGCCATCCACGAACGCGTTTCACGCTTTTGGCGCTCGTCAGCGTGGAGTAGGCTGAACCACTGCGACCAAAAAAGATTTTTTGGTCCCAATGGCTTCCTGAAAAACCAAGAAATGGGTATTTAAGGCCAAACTTGCGTAAATACGCTTAGCACATTAAAAAAACGAAAGAAAAAAAAAGATAAAAAGATCAGGTGTTGAAATCAATATTAAAAATGGCATATCCTGACCAGGAGCACATGTGCGTTACAGAAGGCAGAGCGCCATACATATATATATATGTATTTTTGTTTATCCCTAGTACACATGGTACAGACCATGATAATCATGGTGGGTAGAAGGCAACTGCTTTTACTGTAAGTACACCACATGTATACACACGTCAAAAGCAGTTCGACACTATATATATATATATATATATGGTAATTTAAACCAACAACCCTATATTGTATAATTACGTATAACAAGATTGTCATGTTGTATATAGGAACACATCTATAAATAATTATGCGCATGATTAATCTGTGTCATTGCATCGCCATATGTAATGTCATTTGTACAAAGTGGATAAATAAATAAACTCTGTAATTGATTAAGAGTTGAGCTAAAGCAGAGATCGAGCATATAGTATTGCCAAAACAGCAAAGTCTAAAGATGGAAGTCATAAATCAGGTAGATTTACAATTCCCACGACAAGGCCACCCACACTGTCACATGTGGTGGAATGCAGAGACCCCTCTCACACCTGGGCAGGTAAGGGCCCCCTTTCTCAGAAACGCCCCTGTCACATAAGGTCCCCCCGTCTTTAACCTATAAATACATCACTTTACAGTCACTTGACAGTAGAGTTTTTAGTTTAGTTCACCCTTAGCGTCAGCTCACGTCGGTCGTACCTGAGTTCCATCCCATCCATCATGTAGACGAGTAAGAAATCTTCTAGCTCTCCATATTTCGCTCCTAGCTCAATTTTTATCTGTTACGGAACTTTCTTAGTGCAATTGTGTCTTCGTTTATTGTGTGGACATTCCCAAACTTTCCACTCTGCCTCGACCACGACTGCCTGTATTTTGTGAGAACTTTTAAAGGTCTTCCAAGGTGCAGAGAGGTACTGGAAAACTCTACACAAAGCTTACCAGAACATTCAACTTATTTCAGTAGTCGACATCAAACTCAATAAATTATTACAGTGAGTCGACAGGAGATCTCTTATTACATTAGTCGACAGGATCTCTTATTACATATATACAGTAAGGTTGTTCACATTTCTAATTGTTTCAGAGATATACACTCATGGACAAAACTTGAGGAAGTTGTATCGGGATTCGAACAATAACTTAAAGCTATTTAATACACACTGACCTTTATTGAAGACACACGAGATAACCAAGTGTGAACAAAATCGCCCGTCTTCTTAAAAAAAAATAGACAACTGGTGACATCAAAGACTTACCACTTCCTTAAGTTTTGTCCATTAGTGTGTAAATATAGTAGGGTTGTTCATTGTTTCTGAGATAAAACAGTAAAAGTTCCATGAGAGGACACTCGCGCTAAAGGACACCTCTCTACAAAAGACAGTTTTCATTTGCAAAATTACCTTTTTTACTATTTAGCAGCTCTCTGGTAAGAGGACACCTCTCTCTAAAGGACACTTCGGTCCTGCAATTAGGTGTCCTTTAAGGGAGGTTCTACTGTATCAACTTGTGATCAGGACTAACAAATCTTTCTAAGCCACTTCAATAATAAGGAATGAATCAGTGCTTACCTCCAGACGTTTGAGGATATCCCTGAGAGAGAGGACGGACTCCTTGCCTCCGATGAAGGTGGTGGCTGGGAGTTTGAACTGGCGGTCCATGTCTTTTTCCTCTATGTGAACAGGTGGTTCAGTTACTATGTCTGAGCAGCCACCTCTGACGGGTTAGTGGGGTGTGGGTTAGCTTTGGACTGTCCATCGCACCTCTCCTCTTGCCAATGGACATATTGGAATCAAAATGTGAAAACTCAGCCAAATCTCAATGACAAAGAAACAACAAAAAATAAAGGATATTTAAATCATCCATGCATAATATTAGCAACAGACATCAACTACTATGGAGGGAAATAATCAAGTTCTTTGTGAAGAATTTTGTATTAATTTCAAATTAATAAAAAACGAATTTGAAAAAAAAAAGGTTTAAAAAAGGCTAAAAGGACAAATATATAAATAACGAGATAACATGTTTCTCATCAATTTTTTTATGAAAGAGTGTGAAAGAAACTATTTTGGAAAATTTCCTGGTGCTTTGACAATAATAATAACAAAACAAAAAATATGGACACACACTCTATGAAACCAGATTAGTGTAGATATATTTTCATTTTAAATGTTAGTTTTGATTCGACAATAATGAAAACAAAATATTGGACTGTATGAAAGCACAATTAGAATGAAAATATACTAGCAAAATACATCTTTATATATATTTTTTCTTATCTGAAAAGATAACTAAAACCAAAACGATGGAAAAGAGGGTCTCACTCCTAACCAAACCACAACCGCATGCAAATAGAAAAAAAAAAGAAAGAGAAGAAGAAATATAAAACTCACTCAGAAGATGGAAATCACTTTGAAAAAATTTGCAGCATTAATTAAGGAAAAATTTGCCGCAAAAAGAAAGAGGTAGAATGGAACATTTAATTCAAATATTATTTTGGTTTAAAGATAAGGGGAAAAAAACCCTAACTTTGAAAGAAGAGAAAAAAAAAAAAAAGAAATAATGAAAAATAAAAACCTTTCTTATCTCACCTAAGACAGTCTCAGACAAATAACCTGAAACAGTCCATTTGTGTCAAAACCAACCCACCATCTCACCACCCAGTAATATTACCTTATAGACTCGAGGGATATCTTTGTTAGCAAGGCATTAATTGTAGGAGGTTTCTGTGTACATGCCTGAAGAGATCCCTAGAAATCCTTGTTCCAAAATCACTTTATTAGGTACCACTCAAAAAGAGCAACCTAGTTTATAATATTTTCAACAATGAATAATATGTGAAGGTTATTCACATGTTAAACAAAATGTTAACACGGGATTCAATCCTGGTTCATGAATGTCGGGAATCAAGGGTGTTACCCACTCATCCAACAACTTTTTATTGCTACAAATCCTATATGGATTTTTTTTTTTTTTTTGGTATTTGAATCTGAAGTTTTCTTTCTAGAAAACTGAAAAATTTTTAAGATTTTTTTTTTTTTTTTAGGATTTGTTTTTCTTTTAGTAACATGACTAAAAGGTAATAAGACCAAATCTAAATAAATAAATAGTGTGCGACGTTTCAGTAACAACAGCCTTGTTACTATCATCAGACAAGTGACTGATGATTTTATCTGATGATGGTACCAACGCTGTTACTGAAACATCACACACCATTTGTTTGGATTTGGTCAAATTTACCTTTGATTTCTAACCTATATAATCCAAATTGGACCTTATCAGTGAAATCACTGTTATAGCCCTGTAGGGCGAAGTACAGTGGGGACAGTCCTGAGTCGCTACGGTAACCGTGAACAGGGAACTCTGAAATGTGGCTGACGCACCCCACTTTCCATGGAGTGGACAAGACACCACCACTGTTATAGCCACAGAAAAACCTCTAAAAAAGAAAGATGACATAATCACAAAATACATTCGAGCATTAACAATCATTTTTAGAATCCAAAAAGATATGCCTCGAGTCTTATAAAGTAGTGTAGTACATATTAACAATATAAAAGATCAAGGTGATTAACATGGCACAAAGGAATATAGCAGATAAGTTGGGGGGAGAGGGGGGGGGGGGGGGGGCTTCCAAAGAATGTTCCGAGAGGTAAAAAAGAAGAAGCTTTGTTTCTTATCTGATTGAATAAACATTTACATGAAGATAGGTTGGGAGATAAGTTCTGTTACTGGGGCAGACATGTATTCAATTGTATAGATGGCATGTTATTGCTTTGTATTAATTATATCTATCAGGTTTTGTCCTTATTGTTTGCGGAAGAGCATTGCTCGATGCAAATATTATATATAATTCTACTGTCTTAAAAGCTTATGTCTATAGTTTGCTTGAATGATTCCATTTCTAAAATTCCAACCTTCAATTTAGCATATATAAGCAGAATCATCCAATACAATATTAGAGCTCTATGAAGCGGTCTGGTAGATTAAATTGGCAAAACTGCTGAAAGGGTTTACCACTGATGAGCCAATGTAATACCACTGTTTTTTTTCATCGCAGTAAGGACAGTAGAAGTTTGTTTTATGTTTAAAAGAAACATCCGTGCTTTAATGCTATAGATGGCGCGTTATTGCTTTATATTAAAAGGAACCTTATTGACTTTTCCAGTAGAATTAGCTGTTGAAAATGGACACTAAGCATTCTCAACATGTGTGAAGTTTACATGATTATCATTGTCCTCATGAGTGTCATTTTGATGGTTGTCCCATCCAACACTCCTTGTTATGCCAGTCAATCTGAATGGATGATATGGTCTGATATATTGGTCAGTGTTCATATGATACTATAGTTGTGACCAACTCTTACCTAAGCACATTGCTATTAATAAGCGTCTAATTATCCCATTTGATACAGACCATGATAATCATGGTGGGTAGTTAGCGACTTACTTTATACTCTGGAAGTGTATCACATTATTTAGATTTTTTTCATTTTTGAAATTTCTTTTAGAAACTGCAAAAAGACCAATTGTAAGAAGTAACTATGAAATTGCCTTTTTAGGTTGTGGTTTGTTACCGTGATAGCTATTTCCAATTGTACAAAATACAACCCCATTATAACAGCATCACTTGGGTGGGACCAGGATTTTAGGTGGGTATATATAATAACAAAGGTTAAAACAATTTGGACTTTAGAATTTTCATGTTATTAATACACAATGTGGCTGTTCCACTGTTACACAAGGTAATAACACCAAATCCAAATAAATAAATAGTATGTGACATTTCGTTAACAGAGTTGTTACCATCATCAGACAAAAATTACTGAATGAAAGAATGCTGTTACCAAAACGTCACACAACTTTTATTTGGGTTATTACCTTGTGTTTCTCATCTATAATCCAAATTGTACCTTTATCAAGGGGTTCCACTGTAAAAAAAAAATCACAATACAGTTAAACTTGGATAATTCAAAGCCCAAGGGACCAAAAAAAATTTTAAATTATCCAAAAATTTGAATTAAAAACAGAAATTCTATTTAAAGGAAATTCTAGATTCCAAGACGTTTGAATTATCCAAGTTTTACTCTATAAAATAAACAAGATAAATGAGATAAAAGAAAGGGTTAATACAAGCACACACAGGTGAGAGTGAGAGAAAGAAAGGGCTAGACATGTTGTCTGACAGGATGAGAGTTAAGCAAGAAGAAAGAAAGCCTTACCCAAGTTGTGCATTTTGAGAAGGTTATGGGAGATAGGCTCGACATTTGCAATGCCCAGGGGATCCAGAATGGCGTGGGTATGGCCACGGACCTGAGGGGAGCATGGGGAAGGAAAGAGACAGGTTAGAAGAGGAGATGTGAGAGAATGAGGGGAGGAAGTTGAAGAGGCAGCATCACACAGCAGCATCTGCAGGTATACCTAGGTTATAGTTGCGCAGGACTATAGATTTGGATGTGAGGGCCTCTCCATCTGGGGTCTGCGCGCTGGGGTTGGACATCCCTAGAGGGTCAATTCTGGAAACCAGATGTCCTCGGACCTGGCCAGAGGAAACATGATTACACAGGGTCAACAGGCTACCACACACTCCTCACCCTGTTTGGATTTGTGGACTCTACAATTTGGAAATGTATATATTAGATATTAGACATTATGCTTAGACAAGCAGTACTCTCTACTTTATATCAAAACACTATTATCTGTTTTATGACAAGTTTGGAGATATTAATACATTGGACTATGTTTCTTAAAAGTTAAACATAGCTATTATATCCACATAAGTACACTATATTTGTTCACCTATTTTATTATTATGTTTGAATTTTATTTCATTCCTTATTAATCTGTTATCTATCACAAATGAATGGGTGTACTTTGACCATGGTAGTCTCTACTTGGTCAGGTCACCCCTTTTTATTTTTTTATTTTTTGAGAGAAGAGATAAAAGACAAGTTAGGATGTCCACTAGAGAATCAAAACCCTGAAAAAAAAAAAACAAGTAAAGCTGAATGGCCCTGTATACACAACCCTACTCGAGGACCTAATGTACCCCACACCAAATATAATCCTTATTTAACTCCTTCAGATACCTTCCTATCTCTAAAATATCTAGATATTTTGTCCATGTGAATGGTCACAAACAGGTCAAATTGAACACAATTAGTCTATATACTCCACATGTTGAACACAAATAAGAACTGTTATTTCTAGATCTCCATGTTGAAGGGCATGTTAGCCTGAAATCATGAGAAATAAAAAATTGTAAAAAGGAACCAAACCCTAGATTACTTATTGATTTTTGTCAAAGTGTAAAAGTAGAGAAGAATCTTACAAACAACAACAAACTATGTGTTGTATTCCCTAGATACTTATGTTTGATACAGGCAAAGTCAGACAAAGTGTGCCTGGATCATGGTACCATGATCAATGAAAGCTGCACCCCTACACCCCATTCAATGAGATCATCTCAAGGAGCATGAACTCATGGAATTTGTGTAATCTTTTACACAAGGGGATAAGAAACAACAACAAGAATCCTGTTTGATGATAGATAAAGGTAATGATCAATTAACCACACAAAGTTCACTTTGTCTTCTTTCTTATCTCCACTCAATCATATTAGGGTGTCAAGCTTGTAAAGTTTGAGATTTGACAACCATCATGATTGGGTGAAGTAGAATGTGTCTGCCTTTGTCATTAAGACTGGGAGTACTACTCAGTGGCAGGCCGACTTAGCTCCAAAAAAAATGGTCGCCTCTGACATGGCCGCTCCTAACATGGAGTACAAACGCTGCTCATCCTGTATCCCTGGAGACCTTACAGGGTACTATCAGCTGGGCCAGCTGAGGCCAGGTTTTTTTAGTGAGCTTGTTACTGCTTCCCCTATGTTACTTCTCTGTTCTCTTATTTTAAAAGCCAAATGCCTTGGTAATTCAGACAAGACAGAGCAGCCCATTTAATGGCTAATAAATTCAAGGAAAATCCTAAAAATTTCAAACATAATTACCTTCTCTTTTAATTTCCAAACCTAAACTCTTACATGTGTTTTAAATCAAAGGTATTATGTAAAGGAGAACTCTTTACTCTTCATAAAAGGTATCTTGTGTATCAAAAAAGGCACCTCTCCCTTTAAAAATGCATTTCGGTTCATGTTTGATGGGATACTATTTAGTTGATGTATAAATATTCATTGTATATACAAGATTGTATAATAACTTGAAAATGTTGGTAGTAAATTAGCTGGATTTTAAAATTTTAATGATAGATGGCAATTAAATTTAATTTAATAATATATATTTGTTATGAAAACATATTTTGCGGAAGAGCTTTTCTCGATGCAATACCTTGAAATTATATGTCTGTACTTCTACAGACCTATAAGCTTATGTCCATAGTTCACACCCCTAAGCTGCCTTCCATAGAAAATACAGGGTATATTCCAAACCAAACCAATACAATAGTAGAGCGGTCTAGAGATTAATTTGGCGAAACCGCTGAGAGGGTTCACTACTAATGAGCCAAGCCCTCTCATTCAATAACTCATATCATTGCAGTAAAGGTCTGTAGAGATAATATTTGATGATATTTAAAAGAAACACATTGCCAGTAAATTTATTTGTGTAAAATTTTAACTTGTTGGTAGTAAGCCCATCACAATATGGAAGGTAAAAACATCACAATTCTAGCTTCAGAAATACATCATGGGAGAGAGTGGATAAACACCTAGCTTATCTAAAACCATTTATGTCAGGAGGAATGGCTGCAATAAAACTTATCAGTTAGCATCACCATCGTGATAGAGCCAGTGGAAAAAAAATGGGACTAAAATAGAACATTATTTCTCATATTAATGGCAATAAGTCATTTTTATTTTCATTGATCACAGTCTCAATTTGATATTAAATCAAAATGAGAAATGGTAATTAATTCAATTTCTAGAGGGTGATAAATCACAATTTGGATTATATATAGTATAGCTACAAGAACCTAATCCAAATAAATAAATAGTGTGTGACGTTTCGGTAACAGCGTTGTTACCATCATCAAACAAAAGAATAAAGTAAAGCTAGTAAAATATAGCTACAAGTTACAATATTTTATTCTTTTGTCTGATGTTGTTTTCTTTACAAATCAGGATGCGAAGATGAACAATTAATTATATTTATTTTAAGAGAGGGAACTTCCTAACTTATGGCCTTTCTATCAACTATACATTTATATATATATTAGATAATAAAAAGGCATATATTGGATTGAATAAAATATTTATTTGCCAATATTTTGGTTGGCTGAACGCCAACCTTTATCAAGGCATTACATTTTTGTATAAACAATGTAATGCCTTGATAAAGGTTTGGCATTCAGCCAACCGAAATATTGGCAAATAAATCTTTTTATGTGAGCAATAGTTACCCAGAAATTATTTGAAAAAGTAAAAATAAATATCAGGTAAAAAGTTTCTTTTAATTTAAATTGCAAGCTTTCGAGCAAATATACTGCTCTTCAACGGGCTGATATTCTATGTACAATCTCTAGTTTTAAATTATTCTGTATAAATATTATTTAGAGATTATAAATAGAATATCAGCCCATTGAAGAGCAGTATATTTGCTTGAAAGCTTTCAATTTAAATTAAAAGAAACTTTTTACCTGATATTGATTTTTACTTTTTCAAATAAATATTTTATCAAATCCAATATATGCCTTTTTATTATCTTATGAATTTAATATGGATTGCTCATTTTCAAAAAAAAAATGTATATATATATATATATATATATATATATATATATACAGCCTAACTTGAGTTGTCTCTAAATGGTAAAACATAAACATATACAATCATGATGATAAACTTTCTTTTGAACACGTTATTGACTGTATTGACTCATCCATTAATGAGCTCTACTCTTCCCCGGCAGACACCATCAAAAGTCTCAAGCTTTACAAGCTTGATACCCTATTATGATTGAGTGGAGATAAGAAAAAGAAAGAAGAGACCTTTCTTTTGTACATTCTTAGAATTATTTACAGAGATTACATCACAGATATCAACGGCTCAACAGATATCAACGGTGTTACAGAAATGTCACACACTATTATAAACACAAGGTAATAAGACCAAATCCAAATAAATAGTGTGTGACGTTTTGGTAACAGCGTTGTTACCATCTTCAGACAAAAGTACTGAATAGTACTTACCGAAACGTCACACACTATTTATTTATTTGGATTTGGTCTTATTACCTTGTGTTTATAATCTATAATCCAAATTGTGCCTTATCGTCACACACTATTATTTGTATTAGGTCTTATTCTCTTGTATCAATTTCTAGAGGTAAAGGAGAATCAGTAAAGAAGAGAAGAGCTTACACATCATGATAGTCATATCACAACTTGTGCTATCCCCAGTTACACGTGCTATCCCACAGTTATGCTGTTCTTATTTAATATCTTGTCCACTATCTTCAGAATTTTTCTTTCTTGGATAAGCACCAGATACTCTCTATGGAGATTAGGATTCTACCTTTGGCTAAAGTTTGTTTTAACCCATGTTCTTGAGATGGCAAAAAGTCACATAGCTACTAGGATATAAGACCCTGCTGTAAAAAAAAAAAGATAAGAAAAAAAAATGGTTTAACTCATTCACAACAACAACAAATTAAAAATCTAAATCATGAAATTTTCTTAACATCAGAATTGTTCAAGAGGATTTAGATAATCAGAATTCTTAAAACTTCGCCTTTGCCGGTCCCAAGCCCGGATGAAAAATAAGGGGGAGCAGTAGCAAGCTCACTAAAAAAAAAACTGGGCTCAGCTGGCCTGGCTGATAGTACCCTGTAAGGACTCCAGGGATACAGATTGAGCAGCGTTTGTACTCCATGTTAGGAGCAGCTGCACATGGCGTCTGTTCCTCATGTCAGAGGCGGCCATTTCTTTTGGAGCTAAGTAGTGCTGAGTAGTGCTCCCAGTCTTAATGACAAAGGCAGATGCATTCTACTTCACCCAGTCATGATGGTTGTCAAATTACCCTAATTTGATTGAGTGGAGATAAGAAAGAAAAAGAAGAAGAGAATTCTTAAAAAATCCATTATTTCTAAGGAAAGGGGGAAATATAAGAAGCGCAGCAAGACATTGAAAATTTATTGTTCCTTTGTATCTCTTGCATCGTTCACTTGCATCACACACAAATTTATCTCTATTGAAAGATGTAGGAGGAAAAGTTTCATGAGAAAGATTCAAATATAAAGAGATGTTGTAATTCACTGCAGAGATGGATTGTTGACTGTATTGAATAGGAAGGGGGGAAAGAATGCCAATAAATTGTTTGTTTGAAATTGGAAGAATTGAGTTTATGTTGTGCAGAATTAAAAAGGAGACATAATAGGCCATTTTCTTTCAAACAAATACCCTACATAACTCTACTAATAGGTAAACAGCATATGGATACATAGAAGGCCAAAGAGATAAAACCACTGCATTATTAGCTACAAGAAAATAAGACCTAATCCAAATAAATTAGTAGTGTGATGCTTCAGTAACAGCATTGTTGCCATCATTTATTCTTTTGTCTGATGATTGTAACAATTCTGCAGCCGAAACATCACACACTACTAATTTATATTTGGATTAGGTCATATTTTCTTGTAGCTATAATCTATATTCCAAATTGTGCTTTATCATTGCATTATTACTTTTTTTTTCTCATGAAAATCTTCAATGAATGTATCAACTGGGCCAAGACCAAACTATGGCTATACATCAAGCTGCTTGAAGAAGCCCGATTGAGGAGGCACACCAGTCTTGGGACTGAATCACTGGGGGGATTTAAAAAAGACTGGACTTTATAATGTTAAAAAATAATAATAAATAAGGAGGGTGTGGTGTGGAAACAAGTGGTAGCAAAACAAAACCAGGAGTTAGCTAAAACATAAAAATTAAAAAAACTAAAGAATACTAGAGCAGTTAAGGAGTATATAATATCTCTATGAAGAGATAAAAAGCTAATGGCGATGAGTACCTTTATTGAAAAGGTATAAGTTTGGCAAGCTTTCAGACAATAACATCCTTCAACAGGTATTCATATTCAGCCTGTTGAACAGTTTCTTAACAAGCTTTTCAATAACGAAACTCGTCGTTATTAGCTTTAATTTATTCTTATAAATTATATCTGGCGATTCCTCGACACACAGTCCAACATCTTTAATTCAACATCCCAAGGGATTAGAAAATTTTAGGTTTAACTATAGTCGGTTAATTAAAATAGCCTTAATGGTATTTTTAAAAAAAATGAACGGTTGAATTAAAGGAAGTGTTGAATTATAGTTGGTTGAATTAAAGAGGTAATTTACTGTGCTGAAGCACAAAGAAACCAATATTATAAAGAGAAGAGTACATATAATCAACAAGCAGTAAGAAAGAAGTGAGACCTACCTGATATGATCTGATAATAGCCTGGACAGAGAGATGGTCCTCAATGTCGCGAGGGGCCACCTGAGCCCCTACAGGGGAGGTCCCCATGGGCAGGCTGACGGAGGTCGCCCCGGGTGGCACCAGCACCTGCATGGGCACTGTTGACACCTGCGGGGGTCTCTGGTAGGCCTGGCCGGGAACAGCTCCAGACTGGGCACTGCGGAAGAATGTGTCCCATGACTGGACACACCATCCTTCAGTACAGATTGGGAGTAATACTAGTTTAGGGTAATAATAAGGGTGGCCTAAACCATTGGTTTTAGACAGCAATGGCATGTTGAAATGTGGTGCACTTAGAGTAAAAGCAGTCACTTATTACCAGCCACCATGATTATCATGGCCTACACACACCACACACACACACATGTGTACTAGAGATAATAATTCAGTACTTTTGTCTGAAGATGGTAACAACGCTGTTACCGAAATGTCACACACTATTTATTTATTTGGATTTGGTCTTATTACCTTGTGTTTAAGAAGAGAAGTTGGAAGCAAGTATCAATTGTGAACAAAAAAATGATTTGTGAAACATTTTAAAAACCTTTTTAATTCCCTGTGCTCCGGGGACTTATCGCTGGATCTTTGATTTATTTAATTTTCAACCCTCAGTTATTGACAAAAACTATTGGACACCCAACTTGAGGACAAGATGGTGACAGGGTAATACCTGTCATAAACATGAAAGCAAGGCAAAAACACTGAATAGCACAGGTTCAAGTACTAGGTAATACCAAATTGTCCTTTGAAAACCTAGATATATGGAACCTTACTCATGTTGAAAACCCTTGCTATCTTCTGTTTTCTCTTACCATGTACATCATTGTGACACAACATAATTATTACTATTACATTTCTACCCTCGTTAAAAGCTAAGATTGTTTTTATCATTTCCAACTTAATAATAAATATTAATTTTAATATAAAACTTTTTAAATTTCCAATTTAATATTAAATCTTACTGATAAATGCTTCTTCCTAAAAATTAATTATGTTTTTATTTGTATATTACAAATTGTGGATCTAATATATATAGATGATTACAATTATAAATTCAATTGATATCTTTTTACAGACCTATATGGATTATTATAAAATTATTTAGCATTTGAATATCATATACAATTGTACAGTAAAACCTCCAAGAGAGGACACTCTCGTTAATGATTATCTCTATATAAAAAAGTTTTTAATTGCTGAAACTTCCATTTTTACCACAATTACCAACTCTCCAATGAGAGGGTACCTTTACTTAAAAGGACACTTTGTAACAAACATGTATTGTCCCTTACATAGAGGTTGTTCTACTGTATAAAGATCACAGAGGAAACAAAAACCTAATTGAGATAGGCATTCTTTATTCCCTTGTGACTTTTAGTTTACTTTTGTGATAGTACATTTAGTAGGGGAGAGTCATTTATATTCAAATTGTGACTGCTTGTACTGTAAAGCAAACCTGTCTCCACAAGGTGATCCAATGTCGAGGGTTTGAAATTAAGTGTACAAAAAATCGGGAGGGTGTTGAGAGCTATTTGTTTAGAAGGCAGATTTCCAGATAGCATGGTCTGGCAGCAACAAATGAAATCCCTTGATTAAACAAAACTTACATGATATTGCCTAATTGTAATCAATATGATTGTAATCAAAATTTAGAAGGGAAAAAAAGGAAGAGGAAAAACCTATAAAACCTGACAAAAGCGAGTTCTATGAGAAATAATTGTACAAAAGAAGTCGGGTAACCTAGAGAAGCCTTCTCTATCCATTTCTCCCAGGTAGATGGGCTTAAATTGTGCTGACTCACAACATTACAAAATATGTCCTCCTGCCTTGAAGAAGTCACATACAAAAGTCAACGGCAGTTTAGAAATCCTATGGAACCTCGTTATGAAAGCTTCTTTGAAGTAAAAATATAAATCCATGATGTTTCTGTAACAGAGTGGTTACAAAATCTTGCAAACATTTCATTAATTTGGTCTTGTTACCTTATGTTTCTAATCTATAATCCAAACTGTACCTTATCAAGATC
>CP092863.1:134772646-134821819 GCA_030710605.1 Cordylochernes scorpioides
TTGTTTGGATTTGGTCAAATTTGCCTTTGATTTCTAACCTATATAATCCAAATTGGACCTTATCAGTGAAATCACTGTTATAGCCCTGTAGGGCGAAGTACAGTGGGGACAGTCCCGAGTCGCTACGGTAACCGTGAACAGGGAACTCTGAAATGTGGCTGACTAACGGGGCACCCCACTTTCCATGGAGTGGACAACGCACCACCACTGTTATAGCCACAGAAAAACCTCAAAAAAAGAAAGATGACATAATCACAAAATACATTCGAGCATTAACAATCATTTTTAGAATCCTAAAAGATATGCCTCGAGTCTTATAAAGTAGTGTAGTACATATTAACAATATAAAAGATCAAGGTGATTAACATGGCACAAAGGAATATAGCAGATAAGTTGGGGGGAGAGGGGGGGGGGGGGGGGGGCTTCCAAAGAATGTTCCGAGAGGTAAAAAAGAAAAAGCTTTGTTTCTTATCCCATCAAGTAAACATTTACATAAAGATAGGTTGGGAGATAAGTTCTGTTACTGGGCCAGACATGTATTCAATTGTATAGATGGTGCGTTATTGCTTTATGTTAATTTATGCCTAACTGGCTTTGTCTTTATTGTTTGAGGAAGAGCATTTCTCGATGCAAATATTATATATAATTCTACTGTCTTAAAAGCTTATGTCTATAGTTTGCTTGAATACCATTTCTAAAATTCCAACCTTCAATTTAGCATATATAAGCAGAATCATCCAATACAATATTAGAGCTCTATGAAGCGGTCTGGTAGATTAAATTGGCAAAACTGCTGAAAGGGTTTACCACTGATGAGCCAATGTATATTGTAGCCAATGTAATACCACTGTTTTTTTTTCATCGCAGTAAGGACAGTAGAAGTTTGTTTTATGTTTAAAAGAAACATCCGTGCTTTAATGCTATAGATGGCGCGTTATTGCTTTATATTAAAAGGAACCTTATTGACTTTTCCAGTAGAATTAGCTGTTGAAAATGGACACTAAGCATTCTCAACATGTGTGAAGTTTACATGATTATCATTGTCCTCATGAGTGTCATTTTGATGGTTGTCCCATCCAACACTCCTTGTTATGCCAGTCAATCTGAATGGATGATATGGTCTGATATATTGGTCAGTGTTCATATGATACTATAGTTGTGACCAACTCTTACCTAAGCACATTGCTATTAATAAGCGTCTAATTATCCCATTTGATACAGACCATGATAATCATGGTGGGTAGTTAGCGACTTACTTTATACTCTGGAAGTGTATCACATTATTTAGATTTTTTTCATTTTTGAAATTTCTTTTAGAAACTGCAAAAAGACCAATTGTAAGAAGTAACTATGAAATTGCCTTTTTAGGTTGTGGTTTGTTACCGTGATAGCTATTTCCAATTGTACAAAATACAACCCCATTATAACAGCATCACTTGGGTGGGACCAGGATTTTAGGTGGGTATATATAATAACAAAGGTTAAAACAATTTGGACTTTAGAATTTTCATGTTATTAATACACAATGTGGCTGTTTCACTGTAACACAAGTTAATAACACCAAATCCAAATAAATAAATAGTATGTGACATTTCGTTAACAGAGTTGTTACCATCATCAGACAAAAATTACTAAATGAAAGAATGCTGTTACCAAAACGTCACACAACTTTTATTTGGGTTATTACCTTGTGTTTCTTATCTATAATCCAAATTGTACCTTTATCAAGGGGTTCCACTGTAAAAAAAAAATCACAATACAGTTAAACTTGGATAATTCAAAGCCCAAGGGACCAAAAAAATTTTAAATTATCCAAAAATTTGAATTAAAAACAGAAATTCTATTTAAAGGAAATTCTAGATTCCAAGACGTTTGAATTATCCAAGTTTTACTCTATAAAATAAACAAGATAAATGAGATAAAAGAAAGGGTTAATACAAGCAGGTGAGAGTGAGAGAAAGAAAGGGCTAGACATGTTGTCTGACAGGATGAGAGTTAAGCAAGAAGAAAGAAAGCCTTACCCAAGTTGTGCATTTTGAGAAGGTTATGGGAGATAGGCTCGACATTTGCAATGCCCAGGGGATCCAGAATGGCGTGGGTATGGCCACGGACCTGAGGGGAGCATGGGGAAGGAAAGAGACAGGTTAGAAGAGGAGATGTGAGAGAATGAGGGGAGGAAGTTGAAGAGGCAGCATCACACAGCAGCATCTGCAGGTATACCTAGGTTATAGTTGCGCAGGACTATAGATTTGGATGTGAGGGCCTCTCCATCTGGGGTCTGCGCGCTGGGGTTGGACATCCCTAGAGGGTCAATTCTGGAAACCAGATGTCCTCGGACCTGGCCAGAGGAAACATGATTACACAGGGTCAACAGGCTACCACACACTCCTCACCCTGTTTGGATTTGTGGACTCTACAATTTGGAAATGTATATATTGGATATTAGACATTATGCTTAGACAAGCAGTACTCTCTACTTTATATCAAAACACTATTATCTGTTTTATGACAAGTTTGGAGATATTAATACATTGGACTATGTTTCTTAAAAGTTAAACATAGCTATTATATCCACATAAGTACACTATATTTGTTCACCTATTTTATTATTATGTTTGAATTTTATTCCATTCCTTATTAATCTGTTATCTATCACAAATGAATGGGTGTACTTTGACCATGGTAGTCTCTACTTGGTCAGGTCACCCCTTTTTATTTTTTGAGAGAAGAGATAAAAGACAAGTTAGGATGTCCACTAGAGAATCAAAACCCTGAAAAAAAAAAACAAGTAAAGCTGAATGGCCCTGTATACACAACCCTACTCGAGGACCTAATGTACCCCACACCAAATATAATCCTTATTTAACTCCTTCAGATACCTTCCTATCTCTAAAATATCTAGATATTTTGTCCATGTGAATGGTCACAAACAGGTCAAATTGAACACAATTAGTCTATATACTCCACATGTTGAACACAAATAAGAAGTGTTATTTCTAGATCTCCATGTTGAAGGGCATGTTAGCCTGAAATCTTGAGAAATAAAAAATTGTAAAAAGAAACCAAACCCTAGATTACTTATTGATTTTTGTCAAAGTGTAAAAGTAGAGAAGAATCTTACAAACAACAACAAACTATGTGTTGTATTCCCTAGATACTTATGTTTGATACAGGCAAAGTCAGACAAAGTGTGCCTGGATCATGGTACCATGATCAATGAAAGCTGCACCCCTACACCCCATTCAATGAGATCATCTCAAGGAGCATGAACTCATGGAATTTGTGTAATCTTTTACACAAGGGGATAAGAAACAACAACAAGAATCCTGTTTGATGATAGATAAAGGTAATGATCAATTAACCACACAAAGTTCACTTTGTCTTCTTTCTTATCTCCACTCAATCATATTAGGGTGTCAAGCTTGTAAAGCTTGAGATTTGACAACCATCATGATTGGGTGAAGTAGAATGTGTCTGCCTTTGTCATTAAGACTGGGAGTACTACTCAGTGGCAGGCCGACTTAGCTCCAAAAAAAATGGTCGCCTCTGACATGGCCGCTCCCTGGCTGTATCCCTGGAGACCTTACAGGGTACTATCAGCTGGGCCAGCTGAGGCCAGGTTTTTTTAGTGAGCTTGTTACTGCTTTCCCTATGTTACTTCTCTGTTCTCTTATTTTAAAAGCCAAATGCCTTGGTAATTCAGACAAGACAGAGCAGCCCATTTAATGGCTAATAAATTCAAGGAAAATCCTAAAAATTTCAAACATAATTACCTTCTCTTTTAATTTCCAAACCTAAACTCTTACATGTGTTTTAAATCAAAGGTATTATGTAAAGGAGAACTCTTTACTCTTCATAAAAGGTATCTTGTGTATCAAAAGAGGCACCTCTCCCTTTAAAAATGCATTTCGGTTCATGTTTGATGGGATACTATTTAGTTGATGTATAAATATTCATTGTATATACAAGATTGTATAATAACTTGAAAATGTTGGTAGTAAATTAGCTGGATTTTAAAATTTTAATGATAGATGGCAATTAAATTTAATTTAATAATATATATTTGTTATGAAAACATATTTTGCGGAAGAGCTTTTCTCGATGCAATACCTTGAAATTATATGTCTGTACCTCTACAGACCTATAAGCTTATGTCCATAGTTCACACCCCTAAGCTGCCTTCCATAGAAAATACAGGGTATATTCCAAACCAAACCAATACAATAGTAGAGCGGTCTAGAGATTAATTTGGCGAAACCGCTGAGAGGGTTCACTACTAATGAGCCAAGCCCTCTCATTCAATAACTCATATCATTGCAGTAAAGGTCTGTAGAGATAATATTTGATGATATTTAAAAGAAACACATTGCCAGTAAATTTATTTGTGTAAAATTTTAACTTGTTGGTAGTAAGCCCATCACAATATGGAAGGTAAAAACATCACAATTCTAGCTTCAGAAATACATCATGGGAGAGAGTGGATAAACACCTAGCTTATCTAAAACCATTTATGTCAGGAGGAATGGCTGCAATAAAACTTATCAGTTAGCATCACCATCGTGATAGAGCCAGTGGAAAAAAATGGGACTAAAATAGAACATTATTTCTCATATTAATGGCAATAAGTCATTTACATTTTTATTTTCATTGATCACAGTCTCAATTTGATATTAAATCAAAATGAGAAATGGTAATTAATTCAATTTCTAGAGTGATAAATCACAATTTGGATTATATATATATATTATAGCTACAAGAACCTAATCCAAATAAATAAATAGTGTGTGACGTTTCGGTAACAGCGTTGTTACCATCATCAAACAAAAGAATAAAATAAAGCTAGTAAAATATAGCTACAAGTTACAATATTTTATTCTTTTGTCTGATGTTGTTTTCTTTACAAATCAGGATGCGAAGATGAACAATTAATTATATTTATTTTAAGAGAGGGAACTTCCTAACTTATGGCCTTTCTATCAACTATACATTTATATATATATTAGATAATAAAAAGGCATATATTGGATTTAATAAAAGATTTATTTGCCAATATTTCAGTTGGCTGAATGCCAACCGAAATATTGGCAAATAAACTTTTTATGTGAGCAATAGTTACCCAGAAATTATTTGAAAAAGTAAAAATAAATATCAGGTAAAAAGTTTCTTTTAATTTAAATTGCAAGCTTTCGAGCAAATATACTGCTCTTCAACGGGCTGATATTTTTTTTCTATGTACAATCTCTAGTTTTAAATTATTCTGTATAAATATTATTTAGAGATTATAAATAGAATATCAGCCCATTGAAGAGCAGTATATTTGCTTGAAAGCTTTCAATTTAAATTAAAAGAAACTTTTTACCTGATATTGATTTTTACTTTTTCAAATAAATATTTTATCAAATCCAATATATGCCTTTTTATTATCTTATGAATTTAATATGGATTGCTCATTTTCAAAAAAAAAAATGTATATATATATATATATACAGCCTAACTTGAGTTGTCTCTAAATGCTAAAACATAAACATATACAATCATGATGATAAACTTTCTTTTGAACACGTTATTGACTGTATTGACTCATCCATTAATGAGCTCTACTCTTCCCCGGCAGACACCATCAAAAGTCTCAAGCTTTACAAGCTTGATACCTTAATATGATTGAGTGAAGATAAGAAAGAAGAAGAGACCTTTATTTTGTACATTCTTAGAATTATTTACAGATTACATCACAGATATCAACGGTGTTACAGAAATGTCACACACTATTATAAACACAAGGTAATAAGACCAAATCCAAATAAATAGTGTGTGACGTTTCGGCAACAGCATTGTTACCATCTTCAGACAAAAGTACTGAATAGTACTTACCGAAATGTCACACACTATTTATTTATTTGGATTTGGTCTTATTACCTTGTGTTTATAATCTATAATCCAAATTGTGCCTTATCGTCACACACTATTATTTGTATTAGGTCTTATTCTCTTGTATCAATTTCTAGAGGTAAAGGAGAATCAGTGAAGAAGAGAAGAGCTTACACATCATGATAGTCATATCACAACTTGTGCTATCCCCAGTTACACGTGCTATCCCACAGTTATGCTGTTCTTATTTAATATCTTGTCCACTATCTTCAGAATCTCTTTCTTGGATAAGCACCAGATACTCTCTATGGGGAGATTCTACCTTTGGCTAAAGTTTGTTTTAACCCATGTTCTTGAGATGGCAAAAAGTCACATAGCTACTAGGATATAAGACCCTGCTGTAAAAAAAAAAAAAAAGATTTAAAAAAAAATGGTTTAACTCATTCACAACAACAACAAATTAAAAATCTAAATCATGAAATTTTCTTAACATCAGAATTGTTCAAGAGGATTTAGATAATCAGAATTCTTAAAACTTCGCCTTTGCCGGTCCCAAGCCCGGATGAAAAATTAGGGGGAGCAGTAGCAAGCTCACTAAAAAAAAAAACTGGGCTCAGCTGGCCTGGCTGATAGTACCCTGTAAGGACTCCAGGGATACAGATTGAGCAGCGTTTGTACTCCATGTTAGGAGCAGCTGCACATGGCGTCTGTTCCTCATGTCAGAGGCGGCCATTTCTTTTGGAGCTAAGTAGTGCTGAGTAGTGCTCCCAGTCTTAATGACAAAGGCAGACGCATTCTACTTCACCCAGTCATGATGGTTGTCAAATTACCCTAATTGATTGAGTGGAGATAAGAAAGAAAAAGAAGAAGAGAATTCTTAAAAAATCCATTATTTCTAAGGAAAGGGGGGGAAAATATAAGAAGCGCAGCAAGACATTGAAAATTTATTGTTCCTTTGTATCTCTTGCATCGTTCACTTGCATCACACACAAATTTATCTCTATTGAAAGATGTAGGAGGAAAAGTTTCATGAGAAAGATTCAAATATAAAGAGATGGTGTTGTAATTCACTGCAGAGATGGATTGTTGACTGTATTGAATAGGAAGGGGGGAAAGAATGCCAATAAATTGTTTGTTTGAAATTGTAAGAATTGAGTTTATGTTGTGCAGAATTAAAAAGGAGACATAATAGGCCATTTTCTTTCAAACAAATACCCTACATAACTCTACTAATAGGTAAACAGCATATGGCTACATAGAAGGCCAAAGAGATAAAACCACTGCATTATTAGCTACAAGAAAATAAGACCTAATCCAAATAAATTAGTAGTGTGATGCTTCAGTAACAGCATTGTTGCCATCATTTATTCTTTTGTCTGATGATTGTAACAATTCTGCAGCCGAAACATCACACACTAATTTATATTTGGATTAGGTCATATTTTCTTGTAGCTATAATCTATATTCCAAATTGTGCTTTATCATTGCATTATTACTTTTTTTCTCATGAAAATCTTCAATGAATGTATCAACTGGGCCAAGACCAAACTATGGCTATACATCAAGCTGCTTGAAGAAGCCCGATTGAGGAGGCACACCAGTCTTGGGACTGAATCACTGGGGGGATTTAAAAAAAGACTGGACTTTATAATGTTAAAAAATAATAATAAATAAGGAGGGTGTGGTGTGGAAACAAGTGGTAGCAAAACAAAACCAGGAGTTAGCTAAAACATAAAAATTAAAAAAACTAAAGAATACTAGAGCAGTTAAGGAGTATATAATATCTCTATGAAGAGATAAAAAGCTAATGGCGATGAGTACCTTTATTGAAAAGGTATAAGTTTGGCAAGCTTTCAGACAATAACATCCTTCAACAGGTATTCATATTCAGCCTGTTGAACAGTTTCTTAACAAGCTTTTCAATAACGAAACTCGTCGTTATTAGCTTTAATTTCTTCTTATAAATTATATCCGGCGATTCCTCGACACACAGTCCAACATCTTTAATTCAACATCCCAAGGGATTAGAAAATTTTAGGTTTAACTATAGTCGGTTAATTAAAATAGCCTTAATGGTATTTTTAAAAAAAATGAACGGTTGAATTAAAGGAAGTGTTGAATTATAGTTGGTTGAATTAAAGAGGTAATTTACTGTGCTGAAGCACAAAGAAACCAATATTATAAAGAGAAGAGTACATATAATCAACAAGCAGTAAGAAAGAAGTGAGACCTACCTGATATGATCTGATAATAGCCTGGACAGAGAGATGGTCCTCAATGTCGCGAGGGGCCACCTGAGCCCCTACAGGGGAGGTCCCCATGGGCAGGCTGACGGAGGTCGCCCCGGGTGGCACCAGCACCTGCATGGGCACTGTTGACACCTGCGGGGGTCTCTGGTAGGCCTGGCCGGGAACAGCTCCAGACTGGGCACTACGGAAGAAGGTGTCCCATGACTGGACACACCATCCTTCAGTACAGATTGGGAGAGTGGGAGTAATACTAGTTTAGGGTAATAATAAGGGTGGCCTAAACCATTGGGTTTAGACAGCAATGGCATGTTGAAATGTGGTGCACTTAGAGTAAAAGCAGTCACTTATTACCAGCCACCATGATTATCATGGCCTACACACACCACACACACACACACACATGTGTACTAGAGATAATAATTCAGTACTTTTGTCTGAAGATGGTAACAACGCTGTTACCGAAATGTCACACACTATTTATTTATTTGGATTTGGTCTTATTACCTTGTGTTTAAGAAGAGAAGTTGGAAGCAAGTATCAATTGTGAACAAAAAAATGATTTGTGAAACATTTTAAAAACCTTTTTAATTCCCTGTGCTCCGGGGACTTATCGCTGGATCTTTGATTTATTTAATTTTCAACCCTCAGTTATTGACAAAAACTATTGGACACCCAACTTGAGGACAAGATGGCGACAGGGTAATACCTGTCATAAACATGAAAGCAAGGCAAAAACACTGAATAGCACAGGTTCAAGTACTAGGTAATACCAAATTGTCCTTTGAAAACCTAGATATATGGAACCTTACTCATGTTGAAAACCCTCGCTATCTTCTGTTTTCTCTTACCATGTACATCATTGTGACACAACATAATTATTACTATTACATTTCTACCCTCGTTAAAAGCTAAGATTGTTTTTATCATTTCCAACTTAATAATAAATATATTAATTTTAATATAAAACTTTTTAAATTTCCAATTTAATATTAAATCTTACTGATAAATGCTTCTTCCTAAAAATTAATTATGTTTTTATTTGTATATTACAAATTGTGGATCTAATATATATAGATGATTACAATTATAAATTCAATTGATATCTTTTTACAGACCTATATGGATTATTATAAAATTATTTAGCATTTGAATATCATATACAATTGTACAGTAAAACCTCCAAGAGAGGACACTCTTGTTAATGATTATCTCTATATAAAAAAGTTTTTAATTGCTGAAACTTCCATTTTTACCACAATTACCAACTCTCCAATGAGAGGGTACCACCTTTACTTAAAAGGACACTTTGTAACAAACATGTATTGTCCCTTACATAGAGGTTGTTCTACTGTATAAAGATCACAGAGGAAACAAAAACCTAATTGAGATAGGCATTCTTTATTCCCTTGTGACTTTTAGTTTACTTTTGTGATAGTACATTTAGTAGGGGAGAGTCATTTATATTCAAATTGTGACTGCTTGTACTGTAAAGCAAACCTGTCTCCACAAGGTGATCCAATGTCGAGGGTTTGAAATTAAGTGTACAAAAAATCGGGAGGGTGTTGAGAGCTATTTGTTTAGAAGGCAGATTTCCAGATAGCATGGTCTGGCAGCAACAAATGAAATCCCTTGATTAAACAAAACTTACATGATATTGCCTAAGTTTTTGTAATCAATATGATTGTAATCAAAATTTAGAAGGGAAAAAAAGGAAGAGGAAAAACCTATAAAACCTGACAAAAGTGAGTTCTATGGAATATAATTGTACAAAAGAAGTCTGGTAACCTAGAGAAGACTCTCTATCCATTTCTCCCAGGTAGATGGGCTTAAATTGTGCTGACTCACAACATTACAAAATATGTTCTCCTGCCTTGAAGAAGTCACATACAAAAGTCAACGGCAGTTTAGAAATCCTATGGAACCTCGTTATGAAAGCTTCTTTGAAGTAAAAATACAAATCCATGATGTTTCTGTAACAGAGTGGTTACAAAATCTTGCAACACATTTCATTAATTTGGTCTTGTTACCTTATGTTTCTAATCTATAATCCAAACTGTACCTTATCAAGATCACCTTGGTTATAACAAGTCTAAAATCCCAAATATGAAATTGTTGCTAATATGTATATGTTATATAAAAATATTATTTTATTTAAAATTATATATCATAGATACAAATACTCTGTTAAATCGACGGCCAGAGGTCACGCTTTGCATATAAAAACTCATTGTTGTTGTTTCCCCGTTGGCCGGCTCAAATCTTTATACATTATGCAAATAATATTTTTTTTTCCTTATTCTACTCGCCTTAAGCCAGGCGGTACTTTTACCAAATTATGTTTTTCATATATATTCCTTTAGTTTAATTAAAATACTGATCAAAACTATTTTTATAATTATACTTCCAAGATTATTGCCACGACTGCAGAACAATATCGGAAAATACTCATAGATACAAAAATCAAGCAACAGCTAATAATATTTAAATAACAATCAAAATACAAGCAGAAAAATCTCCTTTTTTAAATATAATATGTATATATACAGCAAAAACCTCTCTTTAAAAGACATTTAAATGCATAGCTAAAGTGTCCATTGTATAAAGAGGTGTCCTCTTACCGGAGAGTTGCTAAATAGTTTAAAATGATAATAGTGATGAAAACTGTCCTTTGTAGAGAGATATCATCCTTTAGCGAGAGTATCCTCTCATGGAGGTTCCTCTATATATTGTGTGGTAACATGATCAAATCCCCCTTGCTCCCAATAAAAGGATAACTTTATCCAACCCCTTGATAAAATAGTGTGTGAGGTTTCGGAAACAATGCTGTTACCGAAACATCACACACTATTTATTTATTTGGATTTGGTCTTATTATCTTGTGATTATAATCCAAATTGTGCCTTATCATTATTACAAGTAAGTTGTATTGCTAGAAGAAAGAATGCTTTTAAGTAATAAAAATCCATTTTTTTTAAATATCAATAATCAACATTGACAATAAACACTCTGTGGAAGTTACCACCTGACTCTATCAAGTGGCGTACATTCCACACATTGTTCTGCAGGTGTAGGAAAAAGAATGCCCCAGTCACCTTCTGCTTATCTAGCGTTGTTATCCCAAACAAAGATGGTATCCCATGTTCAAAAACAACAACAGCCCTGAGAAGTTGGTGGGAACTTGTCTTCCATTTAGTACAGTAGAATATTACAGTAGCAACTCTCTACAAAGGACAGTTTTCATTGCCAAACTTAGCATTTTTACTGATTAGCAGTTCTTCGGGAAGAGGACAGCTCTCCCTAAAAGACAGCTCAGCAACTAGGTGTTGTCCTTTACAGAGAGGTTCTATTGTAGCAGGGTTACTTCAAAAACAAGGAATTGTCTTTCAATTGAGGCATAAAATAAATAAGATCATTCCTAAAATAAGGTGGAGTCTGAAGAGACAAAAAACTGTCATTCCAAAAGCATATCACTTAGGAAGGCTCAACACCTCCTTCTAACAACGGACAATTTATTGAGAAACAGGATTAGATTGAAAGTCACCAGTTTGAATCAGTCACATTTTTATTGAGAATTTGACTAAAAGACTTTGGGAACCTGAGCATAATTATCTCTTTTTTTTAGGTTTCTATAAGTTATATTTATATCTATTTTTCTCTCCTAAATCTAAGTGCATGAAGAATCATAAAGATCAAATGGAGAGAAAGAGAGACAAAGAGTTGCGGCCTTTTATGCTGCTTTTTTTGTCTTCTTTCTTATCTTCACACTGGGTGAAGTAGAATGTGTCTGCCATTTGGCATTAAGACTGGGAGCACTACTCAGTGGCAGGCCAACTTAGCTCCAAAAGAAATGCCGGCTCTGACATGAGGAACAGATGCCAAATGCAGCCGCTCCTAACATGGAATACAGGCTCATCCTGTATCCCTGGAGCCCTTACAGGGTACTATCAGCCGGGCCAGCTGAGCCCAGGTTTTTTAGTGAGCTTGTTAATGCTCTCCCTCCTCCTTTTTTGTAATTTGTCAAAATCCTGTGATAATGAACAATGATAATGGCGCTATATGATGATGTCCCAGGTAACACCCAACCATTTCTAAATGGGTTTATTCCACCAAGGCACTTAAGAACTAGCAGTTAAAATTTATTGCGGCCACTTGGCATGGTGCCATCTAAGGTACCTGACATTTGTTTGCTCAGCACATCACACATGGTAGAAACAATTATTTAGCGGAGGGAAATAACCTTTGACAATTTGTACTGGACATGCCGATAGACTTTGTGGAAGTTCAGTTTGGTTACTTGTACTCTAGTAGGTAGGGGTGTACAAGATGTCGTTATATTTATCAGAAAAATTACTTAGCAATTAAAAATACGGGTTTCTCCAAGTAGTGTAATACCCAACAGCAATTGCTACACAACATTATGGCAATAACATCTGTATGGATTCCAAGAGACAACCAGTCTGTCCTCCCAATGTAGAGAGCCATCCTTGATTTCCAGACTTCTGCCTAGTTACCTACAGACAAATCAACTTCCATTAACAGTTGCCAGGTTTCCCCCATACACACCTACCCAATCAGAGACCCCTAACAATTGTGAATACTTATCACCCACCCCAAAAACCAGGCCCAGAACTAGACTTAGTTGCACACCTACTTAACCCCAATATACTCATCCTTGGAGACTTCAACAGCAAGCATCAATCTTGGGGCTGTTCCCTCAACAACACTGAGGGCTCTATCCTCAGCACCTTCATTGATGACAACAACCTCACAATTGTGTCCCATGGTCCTACCTACATCTCTCACTCCTATGGAACTCCGCAAACACTAGATCTCACCATCACCTCCCCAACTATGCAACAGTTCATAAAAAACAGCACCCTGAAAAGCATCGGAAGCGACCATCTTCCTCTGCTAACAGAAATCTCCACCTCCACTTCCCTCCCAAAATCTTCACAAAGACTTTTCTGGAACTATAAGAAAGCCTCCTGGAATTCATTTAAAACATTGTTAGATAGTCTTCTCAGCAAAATCCCACCAAATTCCTCTTTGGAAGACAGGTGGAAGAACTGGAAGTCTGCAGTCCTAATTTCTGCCAAACAAAATATCCCCAGAGGAAACAGAAAATTCTACATTCCCGGATATAGAGAGGTACTAGATCTTTTGAAAGATGAAATAGAAGATAGGAACCAAGTTTACCAAGACCTCATTGAGAACAACAACACCCTCCTCATCAGAGATTACAATCACCTTGCTGCAAAAATTAAGCTTAAGGCCGACCAAATCAAACAGAATAAGTGGATTGAAATCTGCTCTTCAATTGACCCAAAAACCAGCGACACCAAACTATGGAGACTACTACATGCCCTCAATCAGGACACTCCATCTCACAGCAGCTCAAATACCTTCAAGGATAATTCTGGAAATCCCCTCACAGACAAATACAGCATAGCAAATCATTTTGCCCACCATTACAGCTCCACCGCAAAACTTAATTTTAATTTACAGGATAAAATAATAGGTAGAAAATCTAGGCTCACCAGAAACCTTGCAAAATCTAAACCCAGCCACAACATTTTCAGTAAACCTTTTCAAGAGCATGAACTGGACGAAGCTTTAAGTCATCTTGACCCTACAAAAGCTCCTGGTCCAGACAACATCACTGGACCCATGTTGAAAAACCTCAGTTCCCATGCCAAACTAGAACTCTTAAGCATTTTCAATTACAGTTGGAGCTCGTCTACCCTCCCTAAAGAGTGGAAACATGCCACAATTATCCCCATCCACAAACCAGGCAAGCTTGAGAACCACCCAACCAACTACAGACCTATCTCTCTGACCTCTATTCCCTGCAAAATCATGGAACACATGATTCTCAATAGGTTAACTTTTTATCTTAACCTCAACAACCTACTAGACCCTCATCAAAGAGCTTTTAAAAAATATCAAAGCACAGAAGATTCAATCTTTTACTTCGTTCAACAAATCCAGGACAGCTTCCATCATAAACCTACAGAATCCACTATAGCAGCCTTCATTGACCTTTCCCAAGCCTTCGACAGAGTCTGGAAGGAAAAGCTAATTCTCAAACTCGACGAACTTGGAATAGAGGGAAGTATGCTGAGTTGGATTAGCAATTTTCTATCCAAACGCACCATACAGGTTAACTTCAACAACATCAAATCAAAAACCACTCGTATTTACCAAGGTCTACCCCAAGGATCAATCCTAAGCCCTATTCTCTTCAATATTTACCTAAATGATGTACACACTTCTATCAAACCGCCAGCTAAAATTGCCCTTTACGCAGATGACATAATCATCTGGGTCTCCAAAAACAACCTCTCCGATGCAGAACAATATCTGAATAAAGCCATGAAAAATCTACAAAAGGTAACTCAGAAACTAAAATTATCCATCAACATCAGCAAATCTGAAATCGGCCTCTTCACCATCAACAACCACCTTCGCCACTGGACCCCAAATATTTTCTTAAACAATTCAAAACTTCAATATTCAGATTCCCCAAGATATCTTGGTGTCACACTCGACCCTGCGCTCACTTTTAGAAAACATATTGACACCATGATAAGCAAAGCCAAAAATAGGCTCAAAATCCTGAAAAAAATATCAGGCTTAAACTGGGGTGCAAATGCCAATATCTTACGCACAACGTACCTTGCACTCGTAAGACCTATTTTGGAATATGCTACACCAGCCTGGATCAATGCAAGTAAAACTAACCTATCCAAAATAGACAGAATCCAAGCAAGCGCAGCTAAAATCATCAGCGGACTTCGAGGATCCTGCCCAAATCGCATTGCTGAACTCGAATCCAACCTTCTTCCCCTGCACCTAAGAAGAAAAATCTGCTTTTCAAAATTTATAACAAAAAAGATTAACTCTCCAAAAGAACATCTTACAGGAAAATTTATTAGAAATTGGGTCCCAAACAAAAGATTAAAACGCCCCACTCCTCTCAACATGGCTCACAACTCTAACCTTTTAGACATCCCAATTAATCCCAAACACAGAACTTCCTATCCCCCACACAAAACTCGCAACAAACTCATCTGCTTCCCTCATCTACCAGACAATCCCCACAAACATGAAACTCAGCCAGAATTACTTAAAGCTCTTGGCCTCCAAATCATTGAGGAAAATAGCTCCCTTTTCGACATCACAATTTACACTGACGGTAGCCAACTTGAAACTGGACTGTCTGGCAGTGGAATTGCTATCTACAAAGATAAGATCCTGGAAAAAATCTCCCTCTCCCACCCTAGACATCTTTCAGTTTATAAATCAGAACTCTCTGCTATAGATACGGCTCTAAAAGACATTAACATCAACTCGCCAAGCAAAATAATAATCTACTCCGACTCAAGAGCAGCCATTTATACCCTTCAAAGCTGCTTCTCCAGTCAAGAACCCTCCTCAAGAGCATTGCTAAGTCTGTAAACCGACTCCCAGCCAACAGCTCAGTCACAGTGCAATGGCTTCCAGCTCACGTTGGAATTCCTGGTAATGAGCTGGCAGACTCTCTGGCAAAGGCTGGAGCTCTTGGCCTACCTGAAGCAAGAGAATCCACCACCCAACTAGACGAAAGAGACCTCCTTCGTACCATCAAAACCCAATGCCTGCAGGAATGGAAATCTGATGCTGCACATGACTGGTACAGAGCAGGAGGGACAAGCACCGGTTCTGTCCTCCCAAGAGAACAACAGTCTTTGATTTCCAGACTTAAGTCTGGTCATCTACGGACAATGACTTTCCAGAATGGTTGCAAGGTTTTCCCACTATGTACCAAGTGCAATTCTCAGCCTGCAACCCCAAGACATATTATTGACTGTATTGACTCATCCATTGATGAGCTCTACTCTTCCCCGGCAGACACCATCAAAAATCTCAGGCTTTACAGGCTTGATACCTTAGTGTGATTGGGTGGAGATAAGAAAGAAGAAGAAGAAGGTTTCCCCCATTACTCTGGGTCAAGTGTAACCCCATCAAGGATTTGCATCATCTAGAGATAAGCTCTATCCATCTCAAGCTGATAAAAATATAAAACAGTAAAACCTCCTTGACACTCCCGCTAGAGGACACCTCTTTATAAAGAACAGTTTTCATCATCAAAAATACCATTTTTACAATTTAGCAACTCTCTGGTAAGAGGACATCTCACCCTAAAGGACACTTTAGCCCTGCAATTAGGTGTTGTCCTTTACAGAGAGTTAGTTCTACTGTACCTCAAGATCTATGGACTATTGTTGAGATAAGATATATCTGTTAATGTCACATATACAATGGCTATGCTGGGATCCTGGACAAAAAAAGTAAAATCATAAGTAGGAAAGCATTAAATGTAAGAATAAAACAGAGGTTGGATCTCAGAAAGTATGTTTAATTATCAAAAAGATTATATTTAGATGACAAACAATAGAGAGTTAAAAGAGGTAAGCGGTGGCAGTCAACAAGCAAGCAAATCTGAAACCTATATACAGTTACGTAATGTCTGGGGGAAGTGGCCGTTGCTAAGCGACAGCCGAGGTGCGAGTCACTTTTCAACACTCCCACCTGACGAGCACTCCGTTGTTTCAAACAGTCCAAGTTGGCTCCTTAGTCTTCTATACCTTTCTGGAGGTAGAGCTTTCGTAAATATGTCTGCAGCTTGATCATTGGAGCAGACATAAAGAAGGTCAATTGCATGTTTTTGACTGCACCAAGAAATAGGTCCATTATTCAACATGAACACATATCCGGTGGTTGATTTTCTTGTGTCTAGGTCTCCAGCAAAATCAGCATCGGAAAAACCTATCAGAGATGTAGTGCAGGAACTCCCACCAAAACAAATACCGATGTTTTTCGTAGCTTTTAAGTATCCAAATATTTTCTTTACTGCGGTCCAATGTGAAGGTCCTGGGTTGTTCATAAATTGGCTAACCCTGCTGACTGCGTAGGCAATATCAGGTCTAGTTCCAGTCATGAGGTACATTAAACTACCAATTGTCTGTCTGTATGGAATCTTGTTCATTTCTTCAATTTCCTGATCATCCTTTGGGCACATCTCTTTTGTTAGTTTTGAGTAAGGATCAGAAGGTACAGATTGTAACTTAATATCAAGAAGGTTGTAATGTTCAAGTGTTCTTTCAATGTATGAGGCTTGATGCAGAAATAACATTTAGTTGTTCTATCTCGATATATTTGTAGGCCAAGGAAATAATCGGCAGTAAAAGTTTTTATTTCAAAATTGGAATTTAAGTACTGTACTATATCATCTAAATGTTGTTTATTTACACTGCAGATTAAGCAATCATCTACATATATTGCAAGTAATATGTAAGCCTGTTTACATTTCATTGTATAGACACATGAATCTGATATGCTAGGTTTGAGATCAAACTTAATTAAAAACTCATGAAATTTCTTGTTCCACATTCTGGGGGATTGCTTAAGACCATAGATGCTTTTCTGAAGAGAGCAAACATGATTTGGAAAATCTGGGTTTTCATAACCTTGGGGTTGTTCCATGTAAAGTTCTTCTTCCAAATCACCATTCAAGAAGGCAGATTTTACATCTAACTGAATCATTTCCATATCAAATAATGCACAAAGTGATAAGATTGTTCTAATTGAATCGAATTTTACTACTGGAGAAAAAGTTTCACCATAATCAAGTCCTGGTTTTTGTGAATAACCTTTAGCAACTAGTCTAGCCTTAAACATTTTATTTGATCCATCTGCATTTTGCTTTATTTTGTATACCCACTTGCATGCAATAGCTTTTCTGTCTGATGGTAGTGTCACATACGTCCATGTTTGATTTTTCATCAAGGAATTGAATTCATCGTCCATAGCTAGTTTCCACTGTTTTGAGTTTTGTCCTACAATTGCATCTTCATAGTTCAATGGTTCTTGGTCATGGACATAACAAGCATATGAAATAGCTCTTGTACAGCTGGTTGATGTTTGTTCATTTTCTCTGATTCTATTCCTGAGAGGGTATCGACATGATTCTTCTGGTTTGGAACTGGTATTTGTGTTATCAACACTTTCTTCACTATATATAGTTACCTGCTCTTGTTGGTTATCCTGAATATTTTCTGATGTATTAGCTTCAGTAAATATTACATCTCTGCTTATGATAATTTTTCTAGCAATAGGATCCCACATTCTATAATTTTTGTTAGTTTCAGTATATCCAACAAAAAATGTACGAATACTCTTTTTGTCTAATTTCTTTCTGTTATCTTTTGGTATATGCACATAAGCGTTACATCCAAAAGTTTTCAAATGTAAGATGGAGGGTTTTTTCTTGTACCATATTTCATAAGGTGTAGAATTTCCCAATACTTTAGTAGTACATCTATTTAAGAGATAGACTGCTGTGTTTACGGCTTCAGCCCACAGTTCAAGCGGCATTTTTCTTCCATGTAACAAGCATCTAGCTGATTCAACTATTGTTCTGTTATCTCTTTCAGCAATTCCATTCTGTTCTGGGGTATATGGAGCAGTGAGTTCATGAACAATTCCTAGAGATTTTAGATAATCAGAAAAATTCTTATTTAAGAATTCTGTGCCATTATCTGTTCTGAATCTTTTTATTTTATTTCCAGTTTCAGTCCTAACTCTTTTTACAAATTCTTTAAATTTCTCAAGTACATCTGATTTATGCCTAATGAAGTAGGCCACTCTAAATCTTGAAAAATCATCCTTGAATGATACAAAATATAATGATCCACCTGGTGATCTTTTACTCATTGGTCCACAAACATCTGAATATATCAGCTCTCCTGGATAGGTCGAATTTGGACTTGTTGACGCGTGAAAAACTTTTCTATTTTGTTTTCCATAGATGCATGCTTCACATAGTAAAGAATCAGGCTTTTCTCTAATTTTAATGTCTTCTTCAAAAACATTATTTTCAAACATTTGGGTTAATTTTATAGGATTTACATGACCCATTCTTTGATGCCATATATCTAGACTTAACTGAGCAACATGAGTTTGTGAAGATTGCTTTGCTTTAATAAAAATTCTATAAAGATTTGAATTGTCCTTTATTCCAGTAACTAGCACTTTCGAATTTTTAGTCAATTTTATCTGATTTCCTTTACAAATGAGCGTCAAACCATGTTTTGTTGCAGTAGATATTGAGAAAAGATTAGTCTCCAATTCAGGTACATAGAGAACATCCAAAAGAGTTGCATTAATTTTCTGACTATCAACATAAGAGAGAATATCAATATTTTCCTTACCTTTTGCATAGATCTGCTTTCCATCTCCAAGGCACACAGGATGAACACCTTCTGGTATTTCTTCGAACGTAGAGAACCATTCTCTTCTGAAAGTCATGTGATCCGTTGCTCCAGAATCTGCAATCCAGGAATCCTTTGTTTCAGCGAGGAAGGCACTTGTCTCAGCTGAAAAAGCACAGCTATCATCTCTGGCTGAAGAACTTGGCTGTTGTCCTTTTTGTTCTTCCTTTCTTTTATAGCATTCTTTCCACCAATGTCCTTTCTTCTTGCAATATCCACAGTGTGTGTTCTTCTTTTTATCTTTAATGGATTGTTGATGCTGTTGTTGTTTGTTGGAAGCTGTTGAATTTCTGTTGAACTTTGAAAAAGTCATCAAGGCATTATCTGGTTTAGAATATCCTGAAGAATCCCAATGATCCTGTAAGCTTTCTTCTTTCAGTAATCTTGCCGTCAAGTTTTCTAGTGTCTTTTCTTCTGATGAAACTGAATCCCATGCTGTTATGAAATTCTTGTATTTATCAGGCAAGCTGCAAATTATCTTTGTAATTAGGGCAACATCAGAGATTGGCTCACCTAGATCTTTCATTTGTTGTGCCAGAGTTTCAACTTTGGAAATATGAGTAGCAATGTCATCATTTGGATTCATTTTATATTCGAAAAATCTTTGTTGCAGCAAATATTTGTTTGTTTCAGATTTCAGTTCATATATTGTTGATAATTTCTTCCACATTTCTGCTGAAGTCTGGCAATTAACAATCTGTTGAAGATATTTAAACTCTAGAGCAGTAGTGATCAGCATTTTGGATTTTGCATCTTTCTTTTTCCAGTTAGAGAATTTTGCAATATCCTCTATTTCAGGTTTTACCTCAGAGCCATCAGTTATACTGAGAAGATCTTTTGCTTCTAGAATAATCTTCATTTGAAATTTCCATAGATGAAAATTATCGCCGTTGAATTTTTGAATTTGTGGAAGTTCAGTTGTCATCTTGAGCAAGCAAACGAATTTCAGCTTAGATAATTAAAAATATTTGATACCAACCAAGCTCTGCTGCCATGTAAGAATAAAACAGAGGTTGGATCTCAGAAAGTATGTTTAATTATCAAAAAGATTATATTTAGATGACAAACAATAGAGAGTTAAAAGAGGTAAGCGGTGGCAGTCAACAAGCAAGCAAATCTGAAACCTATATACAGTTACGTAATGTCTGGGGGAAGTGGCCGTTGCTAAGCGACAGCCGAGGTGCGAGTCACTTTTCAACATTAAATAGGAAAGCTACAAAGACAACTTGTAGCCAGGAAACCAATAGTGCAATTAGAGGAATACATTGTTAAACATGGGAACATTATATTATACCAAGAGATTTTACACTGTACAGGATTAATATAGTTCAGAACTTGGAGTTAATTATAAACTGTATAGTTATATAAGACCCAATTTGGATTATAGATTAGAATTAGAAGATAAAACTATATCCAAAAAAAAATAAAGTGTGACATTTTGGTAACAATTCTTTTACCGAAAAATAAAGTGTGACATTTTGGTAACAATTCTTTTACCGAAATGTCACACACTATTAATTTATTTGTACAGTAGAACCTCCTTGAGAGGACAACTCTCTATAAAGGACAGTTTTCATCGCCAAAAATACCATTTTTACTATTTAGTAACTCTCCGGTAAAAGGACACCTCTGCTTAAAGAACACTTTGGCTCTGAAACTCGGTGTCCTTTACAGGGAGGTTCTACTGTATTTGATCTTATAATCTTGTAAAAGTGTATAGTGTGTTAATGAAGCAAATATAGGAGACTTATTCAAAGTAGTAGCAAATAACATGTAACCAAATGTTGAGTAACTTCAAGGATGGAGGAGGGTTATAAATGTAAGGTTGCTTAGCACTCTAAGGAAATCAATGTGTTTTCCTTCAAACACAAGGAAGTGAACTGCGCAGAATACAATATGGTGATGGGAACTTCAGAGCAAGAATGGCAGATTGGTCCATCGCTGATCTAAAAAGAAGAAGGCATCTTTTAATTTTGGCCCACCCCTATCTTGGCAGAAGCCCAACCCCACTAGAGTGCTGCATGCAACTAAAAAGAACTCGGGCACCCTTACCAAAGCAAAATCAAAATTCTATCACATATGAGAATGTGTCTGAGCAGACAAGCAACCAAAATGTTCATACATTTTTCATATTGTGCATGATAAACATGTTTTGCCTTGTTCCAAGGTGTTATAGGTATTTACAGTGGCTAGAGTTTTCTTAGATCTCTACAATTGCACAATGTCACCAAAAAAAATCTCCCCTTTTGATGTCTTCCATCTGTGATCCAAAAGATGGTGATGTTATTTATAGAGTGAAATGTGTTGTGAAGGTCAAGTGTGTATTTGCATATCTACTGTTATAATACACTAGAACCTCCATGAATGGACACTCTCGCTAGAGGACACCTCTCTACAAAGGACACTTTATCACCAATACACTAGAACCTCCATGAATGGACACTCTCGCTAGAGGACACCTCTCTACAAAGGACAGTTTTATCACCAATACAGTAGAACCTCCATGAATGGACACTCTCGCTAGAGGACACCTCTCTACAAAGGACAGTTTATCACCAATACAGTAGAACCTCCATGAATGGACACTCTCGCTAGAGGACACCTCTCTACAAAGGACAGTTTTATCACCAATACAGTAGAACCTCCATGAATGGACACTCTCGCTAGAGGACACCTCTACAAAGGACAGTTTTATCACCAATACAGTAGAAATTTCATGAGTGGACACAAGGTATTAACAGTGTGTGTATTCATAACACACACGTGTTTACAATTACCCTAAATTATTTTCAACAAAAATTCTAATTTGAAATAGAAGGCCATTTAGACAAAATAAATATATAGCAACAGTATAAAGTAATCACGGGTATTTAAAATATTAATGATTAAATTTTGTTTTAAAAATATCTATATCGGTCGAGGCAGTGATACATAGAACAAACCAATCATAGCCTTTGTTTACATCGCGCGTTACCCTGATGTCATGACCAATGAGAGCCTTAGTCTCAGATTGGGCCAAATGTCGCGGACTCACCCTTTTTCGCTATGAATAAAAGCTTTTTTTTGTGCAGCTACAATTAATGAATACAGTAGTCTTCCATGAAAGTCCGTCCAAAAAACCATGACAACCCCTGAAAACTCAGTTATGTCATGATAAGTTATGATTAATTCTTTCAATGCAAAAAAAAGTTTTACTATTATCATTTATAAATTCAATTGCCATCACTCAATGAAATTTGTAACAATTAAATTTACTGGCAATATTGTTTCTTTTTAATTATATTGAAAATAATGTAGAGATAATAAAATATTTGATGCTATTATTGAAAAGAAACACATTGCCAGTAAATGTAATTGTTACAAAAATTAACATTTATGTAACCTACATATAAGTTTAATAAGTGATAAGGCACAATTTGGGTTATAGATTATAAACACAAGGTAATAAGACCAAATCCAAATAAATAAATAAATAGTGTGTTTATTTATTTGGATTTGGTCTTATTACTTTAAGTTTAATAAGTAAAACATTCTAAACAAGTTAATAAGATCAAATCCAAATAAATCAATAGTGTGTGACATTTCAGTAACAACTTTGTTACCTAAACATCAACATACTATATTGTACCTTATCAATATGCAATTGCTGCTCACTAAAAAACCTGGGCTCAGCTGGCCCAGCTGATAGTACCTTGTAAGGGCTCCTAATCCAGGGATACAGGATGAGCAGTGTTTGTACTCCATGTTAGGAGCGGCTGCACATGGTGTCTGTTCCTCATGTCAGAGGCGGCCATTTCTTTTGGAGCTAAGTCGGCCTGCCACTGAGTAGTGCTCCCAGTAAAAGAAAATAAGACCTAATCCAAATAATTTATTAGTGTGTGACGTTTCGGCAACAGCATTGTCAGCACCACCAGACAAACAGATGGTGACAATGCTGTTGCCGAAACATCACACACTAATAAATTTATTTGGATTAGGTCTTAATTTCTTTTATTATAATCTATAATCCAAATTGTGCTTTATCATTTCTTTGTTTCTAAAGATAAGAGATAAGAGAACAACACAAGAATTTGGTATGCAAGGTTTCATTAGCAAGGATTCTTAAAGACTGAGTAACCTATAGAGCTAAGTAAGTAGTATGCCATGTAATCTATAATCCGGTGGGTCGGTGGAGGGATAGTCTAAACCGTTGGTTTTCGACCACTACGACCCGGGTTAGATTTCCGCATTGGACACTTTTTCCTGTTTAAAAAAAAAAAATGCCTCAATGACCCCTGATTCTTGCAAAAATCCAACCCCACCAGCGAGTGCAAGTAACCAAACAGGGCTCTGGCACATTTGTAAGTGCAAAGTCGAACTGCTTTTCACATATGTAGACATGTAGTGCACTTACAGTAAAAAGCAGTCGCTAACTATCCACCATGATTATCATGGCCTGTACCACGTGTACTAGGGATAAGCAAAAAATATATATATATCTATAATCCAAATGGTGCTTTATCATAGTACTCCCAGTCTTAAAGACAAAAGGCAGACACATTCTACTTGACCCAGTGTGGAGATAAGAAAGAAGAAGAATATGCAATTATGTAATCTAAGAAAAAGTGTTATCAGTTAGTTATCATTCTATCAACAAACCACTGAAGTAGTATCAAAATTTTGATAGTTAAGATAAGATAAAGATAAACAGAAATGTCAACTTTTTTTTTTAACAGTACAGTACAGCCAAAAATTTCTTCCTAAATACTAAATATTTTCAGTGATTTTATATTATAGATTATAAACACAAGGTAATAAGACCAAATCCAAATAAATAAATAGTGTGTGACGTTTCGGTAACAGCGTTGTTATCATCTTCAGATATTCTACCATTCAGTACTTTTGTCTGAAGATGGTAACAACGTTGTTACCGAAACGTCACACATTATTTATTTGGATTTGGTCTTATTACCTTGAGCTTTTTATATTGTTGTTTTGATTTCTAATAAGTAATACAAGAAAATAAGACATAATCCAAATAATTAGTGTGCGACGTTTCAGCAACAGCATTGTCACCATCATCAGACAAAAGAAAAAAATATCAATGTCACATCTATTTTCTTAAATTCTGTAAAAATGCATTTTTTTTTGTCTGATGATGGTGACAATACTGTTGCCGAAATGTCACATACTAATAAATTATTTGGATTAGGTCTTATTTTCTTGTATTATAATCTATAATCCAAATTGTGCTTTTATCATTTCTAATAAGTAAAAAAAAAAGTAAATAATTTATGTGTGTATTTGTTTCACACATTTTTAAAAATAGTGTGCATTGTTTATACATGTTCTTTCTCAATAAAATATAAAATTCTAATAAAAAGTTTTCTTTATTCTATTACTAAGAGTTTCAAAATATATGAATTGTTCAATTTTCATTAATTTGTAGTTAAAATAATTTGATTATATTTCATATAAATTTCTATGGTAAAAAAAAATGGGTAAGAAGCTTACTTTTAAGGACACATAATAAAGATGCAGCCAATTTTATTATTAGATGCTTGGTCTTTTCACCTTTGGTAAAAATATTCCCATTTTTAAACAACCTAAACTAACTTATCTAGACCTAACTTAGAAGATTGATACAATCGGCTGCATATTGCCATCTTGTTCACAGAAAAAAAAAAAAAAAAGAGTCCAAACAAAAAATCTTTTGCCTAAAAATATATATTTATCTATAAATATAATGAAATTTATAAGATACTGAAGAATATCTTGTGAATACTTATAAATAAAATGTTACCAAAAGATATGAAAACATTTAGTCAAAATAGTGTTAGAAATAGAAATGTGGGTCATGATCGTTTGATGTAAACATGAGCCCTGATTACTTCTGATATTCTATTAATATTTTTAATTAAAACAAATTTTAATTATGATGTATCAAAATTTATTTAATTTATAAAGTATTTTCCCTTTCAAAGTCAATAATCACATAAATTATCTTTTGCCAAATCAAAAATTAATTTTTTTTTTTATTCAATAATAAACTGTGTATATTCTTGTGAAATAAAATTATAAATTGTTACTGGATACTTTTCTTTTCAAAAAGTGGGCCAATGGAAACATGTGGGACAAATATTTTGCTTTCTTCAATCTGCTTAGAAATTTATAATGTGAATATGAAATAGGCATTTATATAGATGTCACTTTTTTTACATTTGGCTACATTTTTTACTACCAAACTATACTCCCTTAAGTTGTATGATGAGGGCAAGAGTATCTTTTGATATTGTTTATTTCAAAAACTATATATACATTTTTTATATAAAAATTTGCTATCATACTTTTATCATAGCATTTCCCTCAAGTTACTATAAAGAATAAATCAAAGACAAATGTACATTTTATTTGAGAAATGTACTTTTATAACTATTGGGGGGAAATAGTTTATATAATGCATGTAAGACAAATTAACTAGTAAGCATATTGAACACCTACCTTGTGTACATTTGATGGATTCTCCAGCCATGTTTTATACATTTCTTCAATATATATTGATGAACTTCCGTTTAGAAAGGGTTCCTGTGATGACAGGGTTTTGGAAGACCTCGCTAGTACCATTGGAGTCCATTTTTGGCATCCTAGTGCTTTTCTTGTAAGAGAATGTCTAAGAGGGGCTAACGCTTCTAACGTCCTTAATCGAAACATTTTTAATTTTTGATTAAATGAAAATTTCAAAAGTTCAATCAGTAATTAGGCGATGGTGTGTTGTCAAAATACAGTCTTCTGGCGCCGAAATATTCCAGTCCTTTGGTTTGTCCTAAAACAAAAATACATTAAATTTTTTTAAGTTGATTGATTTTTCAATTTTTAAAAACGGAAGTATATAACCTTGAATTTTAAGGATAAACCAAAATAGTAAATGGAAACACTCAGGTTAACAACTATAGCAATTGCGGCTCTAAGATGTTTTGGTAGCTTGCTGGAAATCATAGAAAGTTTACTCTGTGAACGTTACTGTCTTTTTTTTTTTTTTGCTCTAATTAAAATTTTAAAAATAAATTATATTAAAACATTTTGTATTTATGAAATTCTTTAGTGAGTTATAAATCCTTGAAGCGAAGAACCATGATATGGTTGATATAGCAAAGTACTTCAAGCTCCAACTAGGTTTTTATCAGCTCTTTAAGATTTGAATAAATGTTTAATCTCTCACCTCAAATT
Source organism: Cordylochernes scorpioides (assembly GCA_030710605.1). NCBI lineage: Eukaryota > Metazoa > Arthropoda > Arachnida > Pseudoscorpiones > Chernetidae > Cordylochernes > Cordylochernes scorpioides. The sequence goes on from CP092863.1 coordinate 134,799,282, forward strand.
GATATTTATTCAAGGTGTATGAAGAGATATTTTCTATATTTGCCCGAGTGTCAATGAATATTTAAAATCTTTATTCATATTTATATAATATAGAAAAAAATAGTTCACTAGATATTCAAGGGGTTATTAGAATTCAAAAGGTACACAATTTGAAATAATTGATTTAATTATAATTATCATACATGTCACACACACACACACACACAGAATTAAAATTTTCAGATTCTATAGATCTAAAAATAACTCTGTTCCCTTCCCATTGTTGCCATATAAAAATAAATGCAGCCTATCACAGTAACAAGGGGGGAAAGCCTGGTGTGCATTTTTTATTTCATATTCTTTCTTTTGTATCCAATAAAATGCGTAGATATATATTTAAAATTGAAATACTTCACCACTAAAATATTTTAAAGATTGATTCAAATCCAATCAACAAAATATTATTTTACATATTTGTAACTCAATATTTTTATCCAATTGCCTCTGTTCTTTAAATAAATTCGCGGGTAATTGGCGATTTCTGTATTCTCCTACTAATCTAAGCTACTAGAATTTAAGAAATTTTTTTGCATTGTTTCTCTTTTAAAGGGTTGGTTAGCGATAATATTATACTTGAAAAATATTGATTACTAGCCAGATGACCCTGGCAACGCCCAGGTTTTACCCGGGTGTTTTTATTCAAATACTATTGTTACAATTATAAATTGGCGCCGTGGATGTCACTCTTGTGAAACGTCCCGCTCCAAACTTTGTGTCAGAGAAGCGATATTTTTATAAAGAGATGATCTGGCTTTGTGTCTTCTGCTCGAATGAATGTTTTTTCTGTAAGAATTTTGTTCTTGCACACTAAAAATGAACTGGCTTCACCCGTGGTCTCAGCTTTTTGGAATTTTCCCGATATAATTTTGTATCTGATAATCAAACATGATACAGCAATATTGTCATCATCATTTTTTGACTAAAAAAAACAACTATTTTTGCCCAGAACCTGTCAATTTTATTTTTTATTGGCTAAAATCTGATAAATATATTTTCCAGATTTTTCTCTATGTCCTGTCAAAACACGTTATACATGTACATTAGGTCAGCTGATATTACCTCCCATCTTCACCGCTAGAGGCGCTGCTTGCGAGCGAAAAGGCAAATTTGCAACGCAATTTGCTAATAACTCGAAGAATATTCGGGATAGAGACCTAAAATTTTCACTATAAGTTTTTCCAGATTCTACTCTATATGCTGTTGAAATTTCAGTCAGATTAGTTACGTATTGTGGACGTGTATAGCCGACATAGATACCCACATACATACATACATACACTGACTTTTATATATATAGGGATTAGGGCCTGAAGTTAGTTGGGTAGAGTAAATAACAAACAGATTTTTGGTTAAGGGACGTCTTTCTATTCATATGCATCACGTGCTGGTTTACACAAGAATATCTCAATGTTAGGACACCTCGTGACCTTTGTATTATAGTAAGCCACGTTTTACCCAGACCCCCACCTAACTATGTCCTAACCTTCCCCCTCTAAGTTGTAATTCTCTGGTAACTGTGTGACGTAGATGAAGCCTGACACCTTCAGCCTTGACAGCCCCCAGGCCAGAGTCTGAGATGGGCTCAGGCGCCCCATTCCAGCTTGATCTCCGCCTCGCAATCACCAGAGCCTTGCAGCTTAGAGGGGGAATGGTCAGGCATGGCTAGGTTAGGTGGGGTTCTGGGTGAATTGTGGCATAGATAATACAAAAGTCACCAGGTGTCCTAACACCAAGACACTCCTATCAAGAATGTAGTTTATAAAATAAATCGCGAGCTGCTCCCTCCCAATACGAACCTCAACTCTATCGATAATATAATATATGCATTTTATATATGCTACATTGTATTTCTGATAAAATATTGAAGGAATATCTGTTCCGCAAGTTGTGAAGATACTTGATTCCTCTATACAGCAAGTTTACACTCCCAAACAGCCCTAGAATAGCCATCACGCATAGTGTCTAATGAATTCAGTTTTATAAGTTCAAATTTATTGTTATTAACATCCTTTAAACCATAAAACTTCTTTTTGATATCAGTATCAAAATTATGATAGCGATGGTGATTGAATTAAGATGTTATATTACTAAATATTGAACGCAGAGCTGAACTCATTCAGCGCGGTTTGACCTAATAAAAATGTAGACATTCATTTTTAGCTTGAAAAAAGGTAATAAATTACTTTTCAAAAATTTTCACTCTTCATGTCTTCATCTTATATAGGCTGTCCAGCATTCCTGAGATATAGGATACAAACAGCTATCCTGTTTGGACTGACCCATCTCAACCCTACATCTATGGCCAGCCTTCCAGACTCAACCTCAGCATGGAACTTCCTGGTCAACTGGTTCAGCTCAGCAATATCAAAACAGGGCGAGATTGAAAGAACCTTGCAACTAGTTCATACTTAGTGAGCTGAACATCCCAGGTAGTCAGCGTTCTGCGCTCCTGGAACCTGGGTTATAAATATCCGTCTCTCAAAATCACAGCCTTGATTTTTAAAACCATGAAGGCTGGAGTCTGCTCCTTTCATTTCAAGAGTCAGATTACTTGAATTAACTTCAAAAAAGAACTAAAAATCTAGGTTTACAATGTTTTAAAGACCTATGATTACATTTTTGGAACCAATATATTAATGATTAAAACTTCCGTTCCTAGTTAATAAATTTCTAAATATTTTAAAACTAGATAGTGTTGGACACATGTCAAAATCAAAAGCATATAAGATTCTCCTGGACATAGAAAGAGAACCTATTCTTATTGTATTAAATTATAATCCCTATATATATAAAAGTCAGTGTATGTATGTATGTGTGTTTGTTCCTATGTCGGCTATACACGTCCACAATACGTTACTAATCTGACTGAAATTTTAACAGTATATAGAGTAGAATCTGAAAAAAACTTATAGTGAAAATTTCAGGTCTCTATTCCGAATATTCGTCGAGTTATTTGCAAATTGCGTTGCAAATTTGCCCTTTCGCTCGCAAGCAGCGCCTCTAGCGGTGAAGATGGAAGGTAATATCAGCTGACCTAATGTACATGTAAAAAGGGGTTTTAACAGGACATAGAGAAAAATATGGAAGGGATATTTGTCGCATTTTTAGCCAAGAAAAATTGAAATTGACAGGTTTTGGGCAAAAATAGTTGCTTTTTTTTTTTAGTCAGAAAATGATGATGACAATATTGCTGTATCATCATTTGATTATCAGATACAAAATTATATCGGGAAAAATTCCAAAGAGCAGAGACCACGGGTGAAGCCAGTTCATTTTTAGTATGCAGGAACAAAATTCTAACAGAAAAAAAAAATCGTAAAGCACAATTTGGATTATAGATTATAATAAAAGAAAATCATTCGAGCAGAAGACACGAAGCCAGATCATCTCTCAATAAAAATATCGCTTCTCAGACACAAATTTGGAGCGGGACGTTTCACAAGAGTGACATCCACGGCGCCAATTTATAATTGTAACGAATAGTATTTGAATAAAAACATTTAATCGGATAAAACCCGGGCGTTGCCCGGGTCATTCGGCTAGTTTAATACAATAAATAAACGATAATTAAAAAACTGATAATTATCAGTTGCAAAGTACAGTCTGCGTTCAATTTATAGCAGTGGACATTTTCAAATTGTGTGCTGTTCTTCTGCAAGTTCTGGAAAAGAGCATCAAAATCTCCCCACGCAATTCACGTCTAGAAATATTTAATTCTGCATTTATTTAAAATCATATCAAGCCTTTTATTGAGAAGGTGAGTTATCTCATTTTCCCATAACATTACCATTAAAAGACATCTTGCTCGCTAACAGGAAATACACTCATTGACAAAACTTAAGGAAGCTGTTACCTTTTCGAATGTATATTGGGATTCATACAATAACTCTGAAAGATATTTGATACACAGTGACCTTTATTTTGAACACACACGAGATAACCAAGTGTGAACAAAATTGTTTCTGTCTCTTTCAAAAAACAGACAATTGATAGCATCAAAGACTTTCTACTTTTAGAAATCTCAGGTATCAGCGGGGCTTATAGAGGATGTGACGACCTCTCACTGCCAAGCAACACTTGCATCGTCGTATCATGCTGTAAATAAAGGTGGCCAAGAGTTTATTGGGATTAAAGCCCATTCCTGTTCAAGAGCAGTTGTCAGCTCCTGGGTGGTTGTTGGCGGGAGCTGATACCCTCCTCCCCAGATAGCATGTTCTATGGGGTTGAGGTCAGGGGACCTAGCCGACCATTCCATTCTGCTATATGCTTTTTTTTTTTTTTAAATACGGAACTTTCTTAAGTTTTGTCTATGAGTTCATGACTAACTAAGTGGGTAATTATGAACGCCATTTCTGAAAAATATTTTGAAAACAATAAAAACATATTACCTTTCTATATACAAATTATAGACTTTGAACTTTATTCCTGATTTTCGCCAGGAGAGGTGGTCCAAGCTATAACACACAGAAGCAATTCTGATTAGTAATATAATAATTAGGGCGTCATCAACTTTTTGTATACGATATTACTTAACTCTATATATAATCGTAAGAAATTTAAACTATTTTGACGCGTATGATTCTTTTTGATATAAACACTTTTCTTTTGCTTTTACTGCAATGATAAAATAATGGGAGGGCCTGATTCATTAGAGATGAACCCTCCCAGCGGTTTTTCTAGTTTAATAAGCCATGTAGAAATTGCTTTATTTCAAAAAGAATAATACGCGTCAATAATAGTTAAATTTCTTATAATAGATGCATGCTAATGCATCGTATTATATATAATTGTGTCAACATCTTTCGTACAGGAATGAAGATCCATACGAGATATATCTATCGAAGCTGTAGTCTGATGCCTCGTTTTTGGAGTCGTATCTAATTGTCTCAATTTCTTTGAATTTCTCAAAGTTTCCAATCGTGCCAATTGTCTAGTCTCTTCAACTCCTTTGCAATTTTATAGCTGTATTCCTATTGGAGGTCTTCATTTGGGTTTGAGAATAGAGTGTCTAAAGTCGTTTCAGATTCGCGTCTATGAACCAATTTAAATGGGGTGAAGCCTGTTGTGTCCTGTTTGGCTGTATTGTAAGCAAATGTGACGTAGGGAAGGATAACATCTTTTTGTTCAACGCTCAATACATTGCCAGCATGATAGCTATTGCTTTGTTCAGTCTCTTAATAGGCCATTCGTCTGGGGATGATAAGCTGTTGTAAACCTGTGAATTCTTTCAGTTGTTGAGTAATTCTTCTCTCCACCTCATAGATAAGGTTCTTGAAGCATAACCAACTGGCTTCTCTTTCCTATCGTTGAATTCCATGAAGACAGCTTCAATTCCATTAATGTTGGTGTCAGTTTGAATCTCAGTTGGAAGTTGTTCTTCAAAATAAACCAAAATAGACATCAAGACCTTTTTTAAGGGTTCAAAGGCATCTTTGTTGGTCAGAATTACATGTGAATTTACTATATTTTTTTAGGACTTCATTTTTATGCTACATACTTGCTCACTATACTTGCTTATTGAAAATTTCACCTCACTGATGTTCCCCCTGGGCCCTTGGAATATTCGACCAAATTCTGGTTCGTTTCCAAGATGACTAAAGTGGCAACGGCATTCTTTTTCTAATGAAGAGCAAAAGGACACGACAACAACATTTAAAATTTCATTTGCGCTAAATTTTTGCATTTGAAAACGAGCCTATCAACATTGCATATTGTTTTTATTTACAACAGAATAGAAAATTCTACAGGAAATATAAATAGAACTTGATGTGTCTGAAAACTGTTTTTTTTTTTAAATTCCCAGACAGACAGACGCTAAAGTTTGGTCACATGACCGGAGCTAGATAACGCAGTGCTGCCAGACAAATTTGTCACTCAGTGTTGCTGATTATATTTGACAGTTCTGACAAGGCCATCTATTCTGAGAAGTGTGGCGAGAAATGACGTTTGTTACTTAGTAAAAATTGACTGTTGGCTTTTAAAACACTTTTTATTTATTCAAATTTTCTCTATACTTTTATTATGTAGCATTCTATACTGTGCGAATTTAGAATACATTAAGAATAATAATTAATACACACGGTTTTATTAAGACCACCGGTCTTATACAGATTCACCACAGGAAGGAAGCACAGATAGAGCTCCTATACTCCAGGCAGCACAGAACCCAACAACAGCCTACAGGTCCGACACATGTCCAGTGGCTACACGTTCCTTCGTGCCTACGTCAAGGTTAGCGTATCGCTGAAAAGACGAGCGTGGAATAAGCCGTGTTCTAGTCTTCGCTTTTCTCATACAAATAGACCATGACATTCGACGATTCTATTAATCTCCTCCAAACGGTGACTGCGGCCTTGTAGAATTTATATAAACCAAAGACCTTGATCAAACATCATTGTATTCATCCAGTTATATATTTGTTGACTATCGGATTGAGACAAGGATAGGTCGCCCAAGAGTTTTCTTCTCTGTTTCTCCAAGCAACCAAATATTAATAATAACTAATACTAAGACCCTGTCATCCCCTGTTTAAACTGTCTTACTAAAACATTGAGAATACCATTATCAAAAGTTGATTCTTATAAATAGAAAACATGTGTCAACCAACAACAACAAAAAGCTTTATTAAGATCTTTTAGTCCTATACAGATTCTCCAAGCAGAAATGTAGGATACATGCAGGAAAAAAGTAATAGTATCTTAATGGTAATATGATATTTAATTATGATAAAAATTATATAAAGACAATCAAGCTAATAGATTATTTTTATTTTATTAACATCATGAAACGCGATATCCCAAACTCAGGGATATTTGCGTCGATACCTCTCTCTACATCACAACAAATCGGCTATATACAATCCTGTTCAATTCAATATTTTACATAATTAACCAAAGAAAATTGTCCGAAGAGAAAAACAAACAACAAAGCAAGCATCGCAATTCTTTTCCTTCTAAGTTTCCCTCTCCCTTTTCCATTTCAAAAGAAAGTTGTAAATAAATTTGCAAAATTGATTAAAACTTTTACACCTCTCTTTATCGTCTACAAACTCATCAAGCTGTCCAATACGACCAAATTTGTTTTCCCTATAAACCCGGAAAATTGGGCAATTCATTAGTAGATGTTTCGAGTCCTGAATTTCACCTCCGCAGAAGCATCCTGGTTCCTTCATCGCGCCGATAGTTGACAAAAATTTCCCAAAATTACCATGATCTGTAATGAATTGGATATTATAAAAATTTGGACGGAAAAATCTTGGGATTCCAGACACGAAAAAGCTTCTGAAAATTTCATTAGTATTATCAAAATTTTCTTTCATTTTTGCGTGTAAGAATGATTTGACTATACTTGGAGCATGGGGTTCGTAAGTAATTAGATCTTCAGTGGACAGATGAGCTAGATCATATTTGATTATTCTAGATTCTATATAGTCTGTTAGGAGTGGAATTTTTGCCAAACTATGCACACAGTTTGATGAAGTGGTTTTATATGCTCTAACTGCCCATTTAAAATGATCTGGTACTGCATGGAATTCAGTTTTTGTTTAGAACGATTGTTTAAATATTTAAACCAGATTTCTGATCCGTATGTAAGCACAGGCCTTATTATTGTTTTATATAAAGTTAACCTCTTTTGAGTATCTAAACCCCACATATTGCCGCTTAGTGAACATAATCGATTTTTCTTACGCCCTGCCTTACACAGAATATCATTTACATGCGGAGTAAAGTTAACTTTATTTTCCATTTGTGATTTGAAAATTTCATTCCCAGATTTTTTACTTGCTTGACCGGCCTAATTATATTGTTATTAACTTTAATAGGTATTTTTCCTCTGTTATGCAGGTATAGCAAATTAGTTTTCTCTGTACTGATCGTTAATTTATTTCTATTACACCATTGGATCACATAATTTAAGATGTATTCACTTGCGGTTTTTAGTCCTTCAATAGTCTTATTCCAGCAAATTATTGTAACGTCGTCTGCATAACATATAATATCTGCATTCATTGATTCAAAATTTATCAACAAATCATTTAGCAAAATATTCCATTGAAGTGGTGATAAAGGTCTACCCTGTGGACATCCTTTAGTTAGTTTCTTATAAAAAGTTTCTGATTCGTATGTAAATTTCACCTCCCTTTCATTATTCAAATAAGATTTTATGATCCGTATTAAATCTGAGGGAACATTATCATTATCCATTCGTTTTATAATCGCAGGCCACCATGCATTGTCGAATGCACCAGCTATATCTATAGCTATCAAGGAAGTCAATTCTTTTTGTTTATGTTTCAATATAGTTTCTATAATTTTTTCCATTCCAGTAATAGTTGATCTAGATTTCATAAAGCAATGCTGCCTTGAGCTCATTAGATTATTTTCTAAATAATAGTTACTTAATTTATTTTTTTATTATATTCTCAAATGTTTTAGAGAGATTAGATGTCAATGATATAGGTCTATAACTTTTATTTACTTCATAATTCGTTTTGCCTGGTTTTGGAATTATTTTTAAGAATGATTTTTTTCCATTCATCCGGATAGTATCCCATTTCTATACATTTATTGAATAATTGATGCAGAATTGGGATTATTTTATTTTAGCTTGTGTCTGATCATATTGTTACTAATGTAATCAGGGTCCGGTGCTTTTTTAATATTAGTTTATAAAATTGTTTCCTCTATTTCCTTGGATTCAATATAAACACTATTTTTATTTTTATATTTAGGCGTATAATTTCTAATCAAAATATGATCATCTTCATCTAAACCTCCAATATCATCCTGAAATAGATCGTTCATTAAACTTTTTATTTTGTCGATCTTTAAATGATCTGGTAAATTATCTATTAGAGGTAATCCTAAATTCCTATCTTTCGATCTCAATGACTTGTAAATCCTATAAGCATTACCAAATGCGTTAGTTGAATGACTTTCTTCTATAGAATTTCTCCAACTCGCTCTTTTTGCCCTTTTAATTTTATTTAAATATTTATTTCTCATTGATTTATAGGTCTTTTCATAGACCACTCCATGCCGATAATACAAATTTCTAATATAGTGGAAATCGTTTTTCATATTCTCCAGCTTCCCATCCCACCAGTATGTATTTGTTTTATGATTTCCGCTTCTTGTTTTGACATTTAGTGACAGATAAGCTGCCTCTTTAATTACTTGTGTGAGAGTCTTTACAATGTTGTCAATATCTTTGATGTTTGACGCGTGGTTTATCTTGGTGATAATATTATCTACATCTTGTATTGAAATTTTTTCGGTAAATGTTCTCCAATCAGCATCTTTTTCTATAAATTTCCATGTTGAGTTTTGAACTGTCCTTTGCCTGTTAAAATTATGATACATGTCAAAGGTTATTGCAACGTGATCTGAAATGTGCGTCAATATAGTCGTCTTGCAGTTTTGTACAAAACTTATTGATTTTTTGTTTGAAATCGTAAGATCTATAATGCTTGAATTACTAATAGATTAGTATGGGTAAATTGGAGGAAGAGAAATTTATTATACATGGATTTATCGCGGATTCACCGCAAAGGAAGGTAAAAAAAAGTGTCAACCTTCAAAATTCATTATAAGACGTTTCAGCTACCAACTATCGCCTTTTTCCAAGTCAGAAAGCTTAAAACGAAGTTAACTTTTGTTCCTTCAGGCCTGAAAGACTTTTTTTATAACTTGCAGAGTTCTAATAACCCGCTATTAAATATCATTAAGCACTTTTTTATAAGGATACATTATTGGCAACGTAAGGTCATATGGTGACTACTGAACGGTACTTTACAAAAATAGGTCTGCGCACAATAATAGTAATTAATGGTTTAAAAATATGGTGAAAATGAGACAAGGATAATAAACTTTAAACGTGTCTTGTCCTAGGCAATCGCCAGCCATTTTAGAAGGATGTTAGAATACACACATGAACAACACTTATGGAAGTGGAAATTCTTTGATATCGCCCTTCATCTATTTTTTTAAGGAGACCAATTTTGTTCACACTTGGTTATCTCATGTGTCTTCAATAAAGGTCACTGTAATAGCTTTCAGAGTTATTGTCTGAATCCCGATATACATGCTAAAAGGTATAACTTCCTTTAGTTTTGTCCATTAGTGTATAAAAATGAGCATAAATTGCTTATGACAACTAAAAACTTATTAGAATTCCTTTCTTTCTTTATTAATTATTATTACATTAGTGCTGTAAAGACCAGGATATCCTAAAGGATATTTGGTCATCAGTTGGTGATATCTGTCGATCAAAAGATCTAGCCCGAGGGCGCATGCCGGCCATCACCTTCCTCGGAAGAAGCCGCTCCTAACATGGAGGACAGACGCTTCATCAGCCGTTCCTAACATGGATGCAGACGCTGGAGTAGTTGTTGTTGGCTACAGCCTTTGGTTGATTACATGGCGGGCTGGACTCGCCATTTGACTCAGAGTCGTCATTGGGCTTTTGTGGCTTTTTGTAGAGGTACCAGTGCCACCTGATACCCCACCACGCCCTGGTAACACTGACGCTGCTTGTTCGCGACTGCTTATTTGACCAGTTGTCTGATCTTATATCCACCGGTGCACAGAGGAGGCCCTGGAGTGGATTCGTCACCTCGACTTTCCACTCTAGAGAAACTTGCCAACATTGTTGTATTGTGCTGTAAAAAACAATATCATACGCAATAAATAAATAAATTACAGTAGATCCTCCCTGTAAAGGACAACACCTAGTTACAGAGCCAAAGTGTCCTTTAGGAGAAGTGTCCTCTTACCATAGAATTGCTACAGTAGAACTACTTCCCTGTAAAAGACAACACCTAATTACAGAGCCAAAGTGTCCTTTAGGGAGAGGTGTCCTCTTACCATAGAGTTGCTACAGTAGAACTACCTCCGTGTAAAGGACAACACCTAATTACAGAGCCAAAGTGTCCTTTAGGGAGAGGTGTCCTCTTACCATAGAGTTGCTACAGTAGAACTACCTCCGTGTAAAGGACAACACCTAATTACAGAGCCAAAGTGTCCTTTAGGGAGAGGTGTCCTCTTACCATAGAGTTGCTACAGTAGAACTACTTCCCTGTAAAGGACAACACCTAATTACAGAGTCAAAGTGTCCTTTAGGGAGAGTGTCCTCTTACCATAGAGTTGCTACAGTAGAACTACCTCTCTGTCAAAGACAACACCTATTTGCAGAACCAAAGTGTTCTTTAGGGAGAGGTGTCCTCTTACCGGAGAGTTGCTAAATAGTAAAAATGGTAATTTTGCTAATTAAAACTGTCCATTATAGAGAGGTGTCCTCTCATGGAGGTTCTACTGTATAAACAATTAATCGTTTTACGTTTAAATGAAAGTAAACTATTCAGAGATAAGTTTCTTTTAAGTTCCACGTCAAGAGTTCTCGTATTTTAAATATGGAGATATATTTGAGAGTTCTTCAATGTGGCCTCCGATTCTTTCAAAAGTCCAACCCCACCAGCAAGTGCTAGTAACCAAACGGGGCTCTATTTGTAAGTGAAAAGTCGAATTGCTTTTCACATATGTAGACATGTGGTGCACTTACAGTAAAAACAGTCGCCTTCTTCTACCCACCATGATTATCATGGTCTGTACCACGTGTAGTAGAGATAAGCAATATATATATATATATATATATATATATATATATATATTTGAGAGTTTTGCTCTGAAGATCTAGAATTCCAATTCTTTGGCGAAGTCCAAGAATGAGATAAGATGGTCGTTCTGAAAGCTTCTTATCTGAGGTCGACGATCCTCCCACATCCGGATTGGATGAAGGTCCAGCTACCAACAGATAAGTATTCAAGATGTCAAATAAGAAACGCATGATGAGCTGAGGCCTTAACAGTGATGTATGTTCAAAATATAGTCCGATTTGTCCTATCGGATTACATTTTAGAGCTACATATCTATAGAGTTATAACACACACACATACAGCTTTATTAAGACCACCGGTCTTATACAGATTCACAACAGGAAGGAAGCATAGATAGAACTCCTATACTCCAGGCAGCACAGAATCCAACACTATTTGATACACACATACAGCTTTATTAAGACCACCAGTTTTATACAGATTTACCACAGAAAGGAAGCATAGATAGAGCTCCAATACTCCAGGCAGCACAGAACCCAACAATATTTTATACACACATATAGCTTTATTAAGACCACTGGTCTTATACAGATTCACCACAGGAAGGAAGCATAGATAGAGCTCCTATACTCCAGGCAGCACAGAACCCAACAATATTTGATACACACAGCTTTATTAAGACACCGATCTTATACAGATCCACCACAGGAAGGAAGCATAGATAGAGCTCCAATACTCCAGGCAGCACAGAACCCAACAATATTTGATACACACAGCTTTATTAAGACACCGATCTTATACAGATCCACCACAGGAAGGAAGCATAGATAGAGCTCCAATACTCCAGGCAGCACAGAACCCAACAATAATTGATACACACATACAAAGCTTTATTAAGACCACCAGTCTTATACAGATTCACCACAGGAAGGTAGCATAGATGGAGCTCCTATACTCCAGGCAGCACAGAACCCAACAATATTTGATACACACATACAGCTTTATTAAGACCACCGATTTTATACAGATTCACCACAGGAAGGAAGCATAGATAGAGCTCCTATACTCCAGGCAGCACAGAACCCAACAATATTTGATACACACATACAGCTTTATTAAGACCACCGATTTTATACAGATTCACCACAGGAAGGAAGCATAGATAGAGCTCCTATACTCCAGGCAGCACAGAACCCAACAATATTTTATACACACATACAGCATTATTAAGACCACCGATTTTATACAGATTCACCACAGGAAGGAAGCATAGATAGAGCTCATATATTCCAGGCAGCACAGAACCCAACAATATTTGATACACACATACAGCTTTATTAAGACCACCGATTTTATACAGATTCACCACAGGAAGGAAGCATAGATAGAGCTCCTATACTCCAGGCAGCACAGAACCCAACAATATTTGATACACACATACAGCTTTATTAAGACCACCGATTTTATACAGATTCACCACAGGAAGGAAGCATAGATAGAGCTCCTATACTCCAGGCAGCACAGAACCCAACAATATTTGATACACACATACAGCTTTATTAAGACCACCGATTTTATACAGATTCACCACAGGAAGGAAGCATAGATAGAGCTCCTATACTCCAGGCAGCACAGACCCCAACAACAACAGCGTTTGCCACGCCTGAAAGGCACCCCGAAACTCCTCGACAGGAATGCTTCTCAGGAACGTTGTAACATCGTGTTGGATGTTTTCCACGGTTTCCCAATGTTTTCCTTTCATCTCTCTCTTGAGTGGCGAAAACAAAAAGAAGTCACATGGAGCTAAGTCGGGACTGTAAGGGGGGGTGAGGGATCACCGGGGTGTTGCTCCGGGCCAGGAAGTTGGTAATGATGAAGGCTGTGTGGCTGGTGGCATTGTCATGGTAGAGCTTGACCGTGTCTTTAATGTCAGTCCTCACGCGTGCGATCCGGCATTTCAATCTCCTGAGCACTTCCAGGTAAAAGGCTGAGTTTACAGTTTCTCCCTGCGGTACAAACTCACAATGGACTATTCCTCGGATGTCAAAGAAGACAATGATCATCGTTTTGATGCGCGACTTTCTCATTCGCGCTTTCTTGGGGCGTGGGGATGATTTTGTGTGCCATACACAGCTCTGCCTTTTCGACTCTGGGTCGTATTCAAACATCCAGGATTCGTCTCCGGTTACTACAGAGTTCAGAAAGTCCGGTTCATTTTGAATCAAATCCAACCATTCTTGACAGCGCAAAACTCTAAGTTCTTTCTGGTCTTGCGTCAACACTTTCGGCATAAGCTTCGCACAGACCTTACGCATTTGCAGATCCTCGGTCACTATCCCATGTACCACAAATGTGGACATGTGTAATGTGCCAGCAATTTGCTGGATGCTTAATCGACGGTCGGTACGTAAAACTTCGAGCACACGATCCACGTTCTCGTCAGTTCTGGCCGTTGTTGGGCGTCCTGAACGGGATTCGTCGGCGACCTCCTCCCGGCCCTCCTTGAACGCCTTGTGCCACTTCCCAGACTGTGATCTTGAAATGCAATCGTCCTTGAAGGCTTTTTGCAGCATCTGGAATGTTTCGGTTGCATTTTTTCCAAGCCTCACGCAAAACTTTATGGCGTATCGTTGTTCAAGCGAACGCTCCATCGCGCTGTGTTACAAAAGTTGAAAACACACTTCAAGCGGAGGCACGTATCTCCCCTCACACTGCTCGAACTCAACTGACGACCGGATGGATTGAAAGGGCATATCCCTTTACCACATTTCTTACGGTTTTACCGTGCTGCCATCTATCGTCGCGTCACAATAACATTATGTTCATTACTTTCATAATGGACCCTGTATCTTACAGAGTTATTGTCTGAATCCAGATATACATGCTAAAAGGTGTAACTTCCTTAAGTTTTGTCCACACTTGGTTATCTCGTGTGTCTTCAATAAAGGTCACTGTAATATATTTCAGAGTTATTGTCTGAATCCCGATATACATGCTAAAAGGTACAACTTCCTTAAGTTTTGTCCACACTTGGTTATCTCGTGTGTCTTCAATAAAGGTCACTGTAATATCTTTCAGAGTTATTGTCTGAATCCCGATATATATGCTGAAAGGTACAACTTCCTTAAGTTTTGTTCACACTTGGTTATCTCGTGTGTCTTCAATAAAGGTCACTTTGCATCAAATATCTTTCAGAATTATTGTCTGAATCCCGATATGCATGATAAAAGTTAAAACTTCCTTAAGTTTTGTCTATGAGTATAAATTAGCAACACTGCACCTTGAAAGCGGTAACTAATAGAAAGGAAAGGTTTGGAAATTTGGAATCAGCACTCCAAACAGCTGTTAATATGCCGGCAACAGATCAAAAGTATTTTGTCGTCTGCTAGAGATATTTGCATATTGAGAAATATATAGAGATTCTTAATCTTTTTTTTTTTCTTCAATAAAAAAAATCATTTTAAATTTTTTTATTTTGAAATGAATAAGACACATTTAAGATCTCGACTATTATACCGTAAAATTCTTCCAAATGTATTTAACCCAAGTATAGGCTATAATAATCATAGTGGGTTTAGTCACTGCTTATAATATAAGTGCTACAAATGTAGAATCAATTAGGATTTTATCATTTAAAATACACTCATGGGGATAAAACCTTTTAGCATATATATCGGGATTCAGACAATAACTCTGAAAGATATTACAGTGACCTATATTGAAGACACACGAGATAACCAAGTGTGAACAAAACTTAAGTAAGTTGTATCTTTTAGCATGTGTATCGGGATTCAGACAATAACTCTGAAAGATATTACAGTGACCTTTATTGAAGACACACGTAATAACCAAGTGTTAACAAAATCGCCTCTGTCTCCTTTAAATAAAAATAGATGACCGGCGACAACATAGACTTTCTACTTCTTTAAGTGTTGTCCATGAGTGTATTTACTGAGAGTAAAAATAGCCACAAGGAATGAAAGTTGTAAGCAGACAAGAGAAGGATTGCTAAACATTATCTTCCTTTGTAAATAGCCTTGGAATTATGAAAGATAACTCACAGAATTTATGGATGTTGGTCTTTGACCAGTTGCGACATCTAGAGTACTTTTGTCGTCGGTACTGTAGGTGATTGCTCTGCTTATTGCAACTCGTGGTGTAATCCATGTCGACAAAGTTGGCTGATGGTTGTAACCATGGCGTGAAGCCATGGTCGGTAAACTGAATACATCACGCCATCTGTGGGAATTATTCAGTGCTTCTTCTTTTAATCCCATAGGGCCAAGTTCCACCTAAGTCCTGTTAAATGACTCAGCGTGGCTGGGAGTTGACCCTGAGCAGGACAGTATGTCTGGAGTATTGTACTCCTTGCATGGCCACCCTAGACATGAAGGCTGAAGCCCAGCTAAATGTTAAAGTTCAGAAAACTGGTGTTTTCTGGACATGTAATGCGCGGATCAGCAGGAGAGACATTGCTGACAGTGTTGGAGGGGAAGCTCCGGGAGAAGAGATCGAGGGGATGGAGACGACAGGGATGCACAGACGATCTAAAACAATGGACTGGACAACACACCTACGAGAAGATGAAGAGGATAGCGGAGGACTGGGAAGTATAGAGAGACCATGTGGCCCAGCCTCAGTAGAGGAAGGCACTGAAGGAGGGAGATATGGAGAGACCGTGTGGCCCACCCTCAGTAGAGGAAGCTACTGAAGGAGGAAGATATGGAGAGACCATGTGGCCCACCCTCAGTAGAAGAAGGTACTGAAGGAGGGAGATATGGAGAGACCATGTGGCCCACCCTCAGTAGAGGAAAGCACTGAAGGAGGAAGATATGGAGAGACCATGTGGGCCACCCTCAGAAGAGGAAAGCACTGAAGGAGGAAGATATGGAGAGACCATGACCCTCAGTAGAGGAAGGCACTGAAGGAGGGAGATATGGAGAGACCATGTGGCCCACCCTCAGTAGAGGAAGGTACTGAAGGAGGGAGATATGGAGAGACCGTGACCCTCAGTAGAGGAAGGCACTGAAGGAGGGAGATATGGAGAGACCGTGACCCTCAGTAGAGGAAGGCACTGAAGGAGGGAGATATAGAGACCATGTGGCCCATCCTCAGTAGAAGAAGGTACTGAAGGAGGGAGATATGGAGAGACCATGTGGCCCACCCTCAGTAGAGGAAAGCACTGAAGGAGGAAGATATAGAGAGACCATGACCCTCAGTAGAGGAAGGCACTGAAGGAGGGAGATATGGAGAGACCATGTGGCCCACCCTCAGTAGAGGAAGGTACTGAAGGAGGGAGATATGGAGAGACCATGACCCTCAGTAGAGGAAGGCACTGAAGGAGGGAGATATAGAGAGACCATGACCCTCAGTAGAGGAAGGCACTGAAGGAGGGAGATATGGAGAGACCATGTGGCCCACCCTCAGTAGAGGAAGGTACTGAAGGAGGGAGATATGGAGAGACCATGACCCTCAGTAGAGGAAGGCACTGAAGGAGGGAGATATAGAGAGACCATGTGGCCCACGCTCAGTAGAGGAAGGTACTGAAGGAGGGAGATATGGAAAGACCATGTGGCCCACCCTCAGTAGAGGAAGGTACTGAAGGAGGGAGATATGGAGAGACCATGACCCTCAGTAGAGGAAGGCACTAAGAAGGGAGATATGGAGAGACCATGTGGCCCACCTTCAGTAGAGGAAGGCACCGAAGGAGGGAGATATGGAGAGACCATGTGGCCCACCCTCAGTAGAGGAAGGTACTGAAGGAGGGAGAGACCATGACCCTCAGTAGAGGAAGACACTGAAGGAGGGAGATATGGAGAGACCATGTGGCCCAGCCTCAGTAGAAGAAGGTACCGAAGGAGGGAGATATGGAGAGACCATGTGGCCCACCCTCAGTAGAGGAAGCCACTGAAGGAGGGAGATATGGAGAGACCAGGTGGCCCAGCCTCAGTAGAGGAAGGCACAGAAGGAGGGAGATATGGAGAGACCATGTGGCCCACCCTCAGTAGAGGAAGACACTGAAGGAGGGAGATATGGAGAGACCATGTGGCCCAGCCTCAGTAGAGGAAGGTACTGAAGGAGAGAGATATGGAGAGACCATGTGGCCCACCCTCAGTAGAGGAAGGCACCGAAGGAGGGAGATATGGAGAGACCATGTGGCCCACCCTCAGTAGTGGAAGACACTGAAGGAGGGAGATATGAAGAGACCATGTGGCCCCACCCTCAGTAGAGGAAGGTACTGAAGGAGGGAGATATGGAGAGACCATGACCCTCAGTAGAGGAAGGCACTAAGGAGGGAGATATGGAGAGACCATGTGGTCCACCTTCACTAGAGGAAGGCACCGAAGGAGGGAGATATGGAGAGACCATGTGGCCCAGCCTCAGTAGAGGAAGACACTGAAGGAGGGGGATATGGAGAGACCATGTGGCCCACCCTCAGTAGAGGAAGCCACTGAAGGAGGGAGATATGGAGAGACCATGTGACCCACCCTCAGTAGAGGAAGCCACTGAAGGAGGGAGATATGGAGAGACCATGTGGCCCGCCTTCAGTAGAGGAAGGCACCGAAGGAGGGAGATATGGAGAGACTATGACCCTCAGTAGAGGAAGACACTGAAGGAGGGGGATATGGAGAGACCATGTGGCCCACCTTCAGTAGAGGAAGGCACTGAAGGAGGGAGATATGGAGAGACTATGACCCTCAGTAGAGGAAGCCACTGAAGGAGGGGGATATGGAGAGACCATGTGGCCCACCCTCAGTAGAGGAAGGCACTGAAGGAGGGGGGTATGGAGAGACCATGTGGCCCACCTTCAGTAGAGGAAGGCATCGAAGGAGGGAGATATGGAGAGACCATGTGGCCCACCTTCAGTAGAGGAAGGCACCGAAGAAGGGAGATATGGAGAGACCATGTGGCCCACCCTCAGTAGAGGAAGGTACTGAAGGAGGGAGATATGGAGAGACCATGACCCTCAGTAGAGGAAGGCACTAAGGAGGGAGATATGGAGAGACCATGTGGTCCACCTTCACTAGAGGAAGGCACCGAAGGAGGGAGATATGGAGAGACCATGTGGCCCAGCCTCAGTAGAGGAAGACACTGAAGGAGGGGGATATGGAGAGACCATGTGGCCCACCCTCAGTAGAGGAAGCCACTGAAGGAGGGAGATATGGAGAGACCATGTGACCCACCCTCAGTAGAGGAAGCCACTGAAGGAGGGAGATATGGAGAGACCATGTGGCCCGCCTTCAGTAGAGGAAGGCACCGAAGGAGGGAGATATGGAGAGACTATGACCCTCAGTAGAGGAAGACACTGAAGGAGGGGGATATGGAGAGACCATGTGGCCCACCTTCAGTAGAGGAAGGCACTGAAGGAGGGAGATATGGAGAGACTATGACCCTCAGTAGAGGAAGCCACTGAAGGAGGGGGATATGGAGAGACCATGTGGCCCACCCTCAGTAGAGGAAGGCACTGAAGGAGGGGGGTATGGAGAGACCATGTGGCCCACCTTCAGTAGAGGAAGGCATCGAAGGAGGGAGATATGGAGAGACCATGTGGCCCACCTTCAGTAGAGGAAGGCACCGAAGAAGGGAGATATGGAGAGACCATGTGGCCCACCCTCAGTAGAGGAAGGTACTGAAGGAGGGAGATATGGAGAGACCATGACCCTCAGTAGAGGAAGGCACTAAGGAGGGAGATATGGAGAGACCATGTGGTCCACCTTCACTAGAGGAAGGCACCGAAGGAGGGAGATATGGAGAGACCATGTGGCCCAGCCTCAGTAGAGGAAGACACTGAAGGAGGGGGATATGGAGAGACCATGTGGCCCACCCTCAGTAGAGGAAGGCACTGAAGGAGGGAGATATGGAGAGACCATGTGTCCCACCTTCAGTAGAGGAAGGCACCGAAGGAGGGAGATATGGAGAGACCATGTGGCCCAGCCTCAGTAGAGGAAGCCACTGAAGGAGGGAGATATGGAGAGACCATGTGACCCACCCTCAATAGAGGAAGCCACTGAAGGAGGGAGATATGGAGAGACCATGTGGCCCACCCTCAGTAGAGGAAGGCACCGAAGGAGGGAGATATGGAGAGACCATGTGGCCCAGCCTCAGTAGAGGAAGCCACTGAAGGAGGGGGATATGGAGAGACCATGTCGCCCACCCTCAGTAGAGGAAGGCACTGAAGGAGAGAGATATGGAGAGACCATGTGACCCACCCTCAATAGAGGAAGCCACTGAAGGAGGGAGATATGGAGAGACCATGTGGCCCACCCTCAGTAGAGGAAGGCACCGAAGGAGGGAGATATGGAGAGACCATGTGGCCCACCCTCAGTAGAGGAAGCCACTGAAGGAGGGAGATATGGAGAGACCATGTCGCCCACCCTCAGTAGAGGAAGGCACTGAAGGAGAGAGATATGGAGAGACCATGTGACCCACCCTTAGTAGAGGAAGCCACTGAAGGATGGAGATATGGAGAGACCATGTGGCCCACCCTCAGTAGAAGAAGGTACCGAAGGAGGGAGATATGGAGAGACCATGACCCTCAGTAGAGGAAGGCACTGAAGGAGGGAGATATGTTGAGACCATGTGGCCCACCCTCAGTAGAGGAAGGTACTGAAGGAGGGAGATATGGAGAGACCATGACCCTCAGTAGAGGAAGGCACTGAAGGAGGGAGATATGGAGAGACCATGTGGCCCACCCTCACTAGAGGAAGGTACTGAAGGAGGGAGATATGGAGAAACCATGACCCTCAATAGAGGAAGGCACTGAAGGAGGGAGATATGGTGAGACCATGTGGCCCACGCTCAGTAGAGGAAGGTACTGAAGGAGGGAGATATGGAGAGACCATGTGGCCCACCCTCAGTAGAGGAAGGTACTGAAGGAGGGAGATATGGAGAGACCACGTGGACCACCCTCAGTAGAGGAAGGTACTGAAGGAGGGAGATATGGAGAGACCATGACCCTCAGTAGAGGAAGGCACTGAAGGAGGGAGATATGGAGAGACCATGTGTCCCACCTTCAGTAGAGGAAGGCACCGAAGGAGGGAGATATGGAGAGACCTTGTGGCCCAGCCTCAGTAGAGGAAGCCACTGAAGGAGGGAGATATGGAGGGACCATGTGGCCCACCCTCAGTAGAGGAAGCCACTGAAGGAGGGAGATATGGGGAGACCATGTGGCCCACCCTCAGTAGAGGAAGGCACTGAAGGAGGGAGATATGGAGAGACCATGACCCTCAGTAGAGGAAGGCACTGAAGGAGGGAGATATGGAGAGACCATGACCCTCAGTAGAGGAAGGCACTGAAGGAGGGAGATATGGAGAGACCGTGTGGCCCACCCTCAGTAGAGGATGGCACTGAAGGAGGAGAAGAAAATGCTAACATACAAATTCCTACCCATTTCTTAAGTTTTGTTCACACTTGGTTATCTCGTGTGTCTTCAATAAAGGTCACTGTAATATCTTTCAGAGTTATTGTCACAATCCCGATATACATGCTAAAAGGTACAACTTCCTTAAGTTTTGTCCATGAGTGTATGTACAGGGTCCATTATGAAAGAAATGAGCATTTACTGGCAAAATACATTTATTTATCGTAATTTGTAAAAATGTTCAATATTATTCAAAATACATTCCTCCTGCATCAATACACTTGCGGAGACGCGTTTGCCACGCCTGAAAGGCACCCTGAAACTCCTCGACAGGAATGCTTCTCAGGAACGTTGTAACATGGTGTTGGATGTTTTCCACGGTTTCCCAATGTTTTCCTTTCATCTCTCTCTTGAGTCGCGGAAACAAAAAGAAGTCACATGGAGCTAAGTCGGGACTGTAAGGGGGGTGAGGGATCACCTGGTGTTGCTCCGGGCCAGGAAGTTGGTAATGATGAAGGCTGTGTGGCTGGTGGCATTGTCATGGTGGAGCTTGACCGTGTCTTTAAGGTCAAGCCTCACGCGTGCGATCAGGCGTTTCAATCTCCTGAGCACCTCCAGGTAAAAAGCTGAGTTTACAGTTTGTCCCTGCGGAAAAAACTCACAATGGACTATTCCTCGGATGTCAAAGAATACAATGATCATCGTTTTGATGCGCGACTTGCTCATTCGCGCTTTCTTGGGGCGTGGGGATGATTTTGTATGCCATGCACAGCTCTGCCTTTTCGACTCTGGGTCGTATTCAAACATCCAGGATTCGTTTCCGGTTACTACAGAGTTCAGAAAGTCCGGTTCATTCTGATTCAAATCCAACAATTCTTGACAGCGCAAAACTCTTAAGTTATTTCTGGTCTTGCGTCAACACTTTCGGCACAAGCTTCGCATAGACCTTACGCATTTGCAGATCCTCGGTCACTATCCCATGTACTACAAATGTGGACAGGTGTAATGTGTCAGCAATTTGCTGGATGCTTAATCGACGGTCGGTACGCAAAACTTCGAGCACACGATCCACATTCTCGTCAGTTCTGGCCGTTGTTGGGTGTCCTGAACGGGGTTCGTCGGCGACCTCCTCCCGGCCCTCCTTGAACGCCTTGTGCCACTTCCCAGACTGTGATCTTGAAATGCAATCGTCCTTGAAGGCTTTTTGCAGCATCTGGTATGTTTCGGTTGCATTTTTTCCAAGCCTCGCGCAAAACTTTATGGCGTATCGTTGTTCAAGCGAACGCTCCATCGCGCTATGTTACAAAAGTTGAAAACACACTTCAAGCGGAGGCATGTATCTCCCCTCACACTGCTCGAACTCAACTGACGACCGGATGGATTGAAAGGGCATATCCCTCTACCACATTTCCCACGGTTTTACCGTGCTGCCATCTATCGTCGCGTCACAATAACATTATGCTCATTACTTTCATAATGGACCCTGTATGTTATCATCTCGTTTATATGATAGCGAATCATTTA
>CP092863.1:134821919-134840457 GCA_030710605.1 Cordylochernes scorpioides
TTCAGTGATACGCTAACCTTGACTATGCACGAAGGAACGTGTAGCCACTGGACATGCGTCGGACCTGTAGGCTGTTGTTGGGTTCTGCGCTGCCAGGAGTACAGAATCTCCATCTATGCTTCCTTCCTGTGGTGAATCTGTATAAGACCGGTGGTCTTAATAAAACCGTATGTATTAATTATTATTCTTAATGTATTCTAAATTCCCACAGTATAGAATGCTACATAATAAAAGTATAGATAAAATTTGAATAAATAAAAAGTGTTTTAAAAGCCAACAGTCAATTTTTACTAAGTAACAAACGTCATTTCTCGCCACACTTCTCAGAATAGATGGCCTTGTCAGAACTGTCAAATATAATCAGCAACACTGAGTGACAAATTTGTCTGGCAGCACTGCGTTATCTAGCTCCGGTCATGTGACCAAACTTTAGCGTCTGTCTGTCTGGGAATTAAAAAAAAAAAACAGTTTCCACATCAAGTGCTATTTATATTTCCTGTAGAAGTTTCTATTCTGGTATAAATAAAAACAATATGCAATGTTGATAAAGGGTGCCGTTGCCACGTTAGTCATCTTTGAAACGAACCAGAATTTGGTCGAATATTCCAAGGGTCTAGGGGGAACATCAGTGAGGTGAAACTTTCAATAAGCAAGTATAGTGAGCAAGTATGTAGCATAAAAATGAAGTCCTAAAAAAAATATAGTAAATTCACACCAATGTAATTCTGACCAACAAGATGCCTTTGAACCCTTAAAAAAGGTCTTTGATGTCTATTTTAGTTTATTTTGAAGAACAACTTCCAACTGAGATTCATACTGACACCAACATTAATGGAATTGGAGCTGTCTTCATGGAATTCAACGATAGGAAAGAGAAGCCAGTTGGTTATGCTTCAAGAACCTTATCTATGAGGTGGAGAGAAGAATTACTCAACAACTGAAAGAATTCACAGGTTTACAACAGCTTATCATCCCCAGACGAATGGCCTAATAAGAGACTGAAAAAAGCATCAGCTAACATGCTGGTAATGTATGTGAGCGTTGAACAAAAAGACTAAGATGTTATCCTTCCCTACGTCACATTTGCTTACAATACAGCCAAACAGGACACAATAGGCTTCACCCCATTTAAATTAGTTCATAGACGCGAATCTGAAACGACTTTAGACGCTCTATTCTCAAACTCAAATGAAGACCTCCAATAGGAATACAGCTGTAAGATTGCAAAATAGTTTAAGAAGCTAGACAACTGATACGATTAGAAACTTTGAAGTTCAAAGAAATTGAGACAATTAGATATGACTCCAAACACGATGCATCAGACTACAGCTTTGATAGAAATATCTCGTATGGATCTTCATTCCAGTACGAAAGATATTGACACAATTATATACGATATATATATATATATATATATATATATGTTATAGATTAGAAATTTTTTGTGTGTTTGATTGTTGAAAAGAGGTGCAGTCGTGGAAAAGTGAAGATAATTATTTACCTTTCAAGCAGATTTTTATTTTGAATCTCTTGAAGTAAAAATATACATAAAATTATTTATATCACAGTAATATAAAATTTAGAAAATGAATTCTATATTCGTGATTTTCATTAGAAAAGGTAGGGTTCACTTTACATATTTACAACAACAATAATTAAAAGTGGTATGTTTTGCATCTATGGTCAAATATATATAATAGTCAATGAATGAAAAAATAAAATATATGTTTTTAAAAATATATATATATTTGTATTTTAGATTATATAATATATATATATATATAAACAATCAGATATCCAAAGGAGATTTAAATTGATTCATTTGACAATTATATATAATACGATGCATTAGCATGGATCTATTATAAGAAATTTAACTATTATTGACGCGTATTATTCATTTTTAAATAAAGCAATTTTCTACATGGTTTATTAAACTGGAAAAACCGCTGGGAGGGTTCATCTCTAATGAATCAGGCCCTTCTATTATTTTATCATTGCAGTAAAAGCAAAAGAAAAGTGTTTATATCAAAAAGAATCATACGCGTCAAAAATAATTTAAATTTCTTACAATTATACAGGGTCCATTATAAAAGTAATGAGCATAATGTTATTGTGACGCGACGATAGATAGCAGCACGGTAAAACCGTGGGAAATGTGCTGGAGGGATATGCCCTTTCAATCCATGCAGCCGTCAGTTGAGTTCGAGCAGTGTGAGGGGAGATACATGCCTCCGCTTAAAGTGTGTTTTCAAATTTTGTAACACAGCGCGATGAAGCGTTCGCTTGAACAACGATACGCCATAAAGTTTTGCGTGAGGCTTGGAAAAAATGCAACCGAAACATTCCAGATGCTGCAAAAAGCCTTCAAGGACGATTGCATTTCAAGATCACAGTCTGGGAAGTGACACAAGGCGTTCAAGGAGGGTCGGGAGGAGGTCGCCGACGAACCCCGTTCAGGACGCCTAACAACGGCCAGAACTGACGAGAACGTGGATCGTGTGCTCGAAGTTTTGCGTACCGACCGTCGATTAAGCATACAGCAAATTGCTGACACATTACACATGTCCACATTTGTGGTACATGGGATAGTGACCGAGGATCTGCAAATGCGTAAGGTCTGTGCGAAGCTTGTGCCGAAAGTGTTGACGCACGACCAGAAAGAACTTAGAGTTTTGCGCTGTTAAGAATTGTTGGATTTGATTCAAAATGAACCGGGCTTTCTGAACTCTTTAGTAACCGGAGACGAATCCTGGATGTTTGAATACGACCCAGAGTCGAAAAGGCAGAGCTGTGCATGGCACACAAAATCATCCCTACGCCCCAAGAAAGCGCGAATGAGCAAGTCGCGCATCAAAACGATGATCATTGTCTTCTTTGACATCCGAGGAATAGTTCATTGTGAGTTTGTACCGCAGGGACAAACTGTAAACTCATTCTTTTACCTGGAGGTGCTCAGGAGATTGAAACGCCGGATCGCACGCGTGAGGACTGACATTAAAGACACGGTCAAGCTCCACCATGACAATGCCACCAGTCACACAGCCTTCATCATTACCAACTTCCTGGCCCGGAGCAACACCCCGGTGATCCCTCACCCCCCCTTACAGTCTCGACTTAGCTCCATGTGACTTCTTTTTGTTTCCGTGACTCAAGAGAGAGATGAAAGAACAACATTGGGAAACCGTGGAAAACATCCAACACCATGTTACAACGTTCTTGAGAAGCATTCCTGTCGAGGAGTTTCAGGGTGCCTTTCAGGCGTGGCAAACGCGTCTCCGCAAGTGTATTGATGCAGGAGGAATATATTTTGAAGAAAATTGAACATTCGCACAAATTACGATCAATAAATGTATTTTGCCAGTAAATGCTCATTACTTTCATAATGGACCCTGTATATAGAGTTAAGTAAGATCTTATACAAAAAGTTGATGATGTCCTAATTATTAATAGATTACTTATCAGAATTGCTTCTGTGTGTTATAGCTTGGACCACCTCTCCTGGCGAAAATCAGGAAGAAAGTTCAAAGTCTATAATTTGTTAATAGAAAGGTAATATGTTTTATTGTTTTTCAAAATATTTTCAGAAATGGCGTTCATAATTACCCACTTAGTTAGTCATGAACTCATAGACAAAACTTAAGAAAGTTCCGTATTAAAAAAAAAAAAGCATATAGCAGAATGGAATGGTCGGCTAGGACCCCTGACCTCAACCCCATAGAACATGCTATCTGGGGAGGAGGGTATCAGCTCCCGCCAACAACCACCCAGGAGCTGACAACTGCTCTTGAACAGGAATGGGCTTTAATCCCAATAAACTCTTGGCCACCTTTATTTACAGCAGGATACGACGATGCAAGTGTTGCTTGGCAGTGAGAGGTCGTCACATCCTCTATAAGCCCCGCTGATACCTGAGATTTCTAAAAGTAGAAAGTCTTTGATG
The DNA here is from genome assembly GCA_030710605.1 of Cordylochernes scorpioides. NCBI lineage: Eukaryota > Metazoa > Arthropoda > Arachnida > Pseudoscorpiones > Chernetidae > Cordylochernes > Cordylochernes scorpioides. The sequence continues at coordinate 134,825,863 of CP092863.1, forward strand.
CTATCAATTGTCTGTTTTTTGAAAGAGACAGAAACAATTTTGTTCACACTTGGTTATCTCGTGTGTCTTCACAATAAAGGTCACTGTGTATCAAATATATTTCAGAGTTATTGTATGAATCCCAATATACATTCGAAAAGGTACAGCTTCCTTAAGTTTTGTCAATGAGTGTATTTCCTGTTAGCGAGAGCAAGATATCTTTTAATGGTAATGTTATGGGAAGATGAGATAACTCACCTTCTCAATAAAAAGCTTGATATGATTTTAAATAAATGCAGAATTAAATATTTCTAGACGTGAATTGCGTGGGGAGATTTTGATGCTTTTTTCCAGAACTTGCAGAAGAACAGCACACAATTTGAAAATGTCCACTGCTATAAAATTGAACGCAGACTGTACTTTGCAACTGATAATTATCAGTTTTTTTAATTATTGTTTATTTATTGTATTAAACTAGCCGAATGACCCGGGCAACGCCCGGGTTTTATCCGATTAAATGTTTTTATTCAAATACTATTCGTTACAATTATAAATTGGCGCCGTGGATGTCACTCTTGTGAAACGTCCCGCTCCAAATTTGTGTCTGAGAAGCGATATTTTTATTGAGAGATGATCTGGCTTCGTGTCTTCTGCTCGAATGATTTTCTTTTATTATAATCTATAATCCAAATTGTGCTTTCCGATTTTTTTTTTTCTGTTAGAATTTTGTTCCTGCATACTAAAAATGAACTGGCTTCACCCGTGGTCTCTGCTCTTTGGAATTTTTCCCGATATAATTTTGTATCTGATAATCAAATGATGATACAGCCATATTGTCATCATCATTTTCTGACTAAAAAAAAAAAGCAACTATTTTTGCCCAAAACCTGTCAATTTCAATTTTTCTTGGCTAAAAATGCGACAAATATCCCTTCCATATTTTTCTCTATGTCCTGTTAAAACCCCTTTTTACATGTACATTAGGTCAGCTGATATTACCTTCCATCTTCACCGCTAGAGGCGCTGCTTGCGAGCGAAAGGGCAAATTTGCAACGCAATTTGCAAATAACTCGACGAATATTCGGAATAGAGACCTGAAATTTTCACTATAAGTTTTTTTCAGATTCTACTCTATATACTGTTAAAATTTCAGTCAGATTAGTAACGTATTGTGGACGTGTATAGCCGACATAGATACCCACATACATACATACACTGACTTTTATATATATAGGGATTATAATTTAATACAATAAGAATAGGTTCTCTTTCTATGTCCAGGAGAATCTTATATGCTTTTGATTTTGACATGTGTCCAACACTATCTAGTTTTAAAATATTTAGAAATTTATTAACTAGGAACGGAAGTTTTAATCATTAATATATTGGTTCCAAAAATGTAATCATAGGTCTTTAAAACATTGTAAACCTAGATTTTTAGTTCTTTTTTTGAAGTAAATTCAAGTAATCTGACTCTTGAAATGAAAGGAGCAGACTCCAGCCTTCATGGTTTTAAAAATCAAGGCTGTGATTTTGAGAGACAGATATTTATAACCCAGGTTCCAGGAGCGCAGAACGCTGACTACCTGGGATGTTCAGCTCACTAGTATGAACTAGTTGCAAGATGCTTTCAATCTCGCCCTGTTTTGATATTGCTGAGCTGAACCAGTTGACCAGGAAGTTCCATGCTGAGGTTGAGTCTGGAAGGCTGGCCATAGATGTAGGATTGAGATGGGTCAGTCCAAACAGGATAGCTGTTTGCATCCTATATCTCAGGAATGCTGGACAGCCTATATAATATGAAGAGTGAAAATTTTTGAAAAGTAATTTATTACCTTTTTTCAAGCTAAAAATGAATGTCTACATTTTTATTAGGTCAAACCGCGCTGAATGAGTTCAGCTCTGCGTTCAATATTTAGTAATATAACATCTTAATTCAATCACCATCGCTATCATAATTTTGATACTGATATCAAAAAGAAGTTTTATGGTTTAAAGGATGTTAATAACAATAAATTTGAACTTATAAAACTGAATTCATTAGACACTATGCGTGATGGCTATTCTAGGGCTGTTTGGGAGTGTAAACTTGCTGTATAGAGGAATCAAGTATCTTCACAACTTGCGGAACAGATATTCCTTCAATATTTTATCAGAAATACAATGTAGCATATATAAAATGCATATATTATATTATCGATAGAGTTGAGGTTCGTATTGGGAGGGAGCAGCTCGCGATTTATTTTATAAACTACATTCTTGATAGGAGTGTCTTGGTGTTAGGACACCTGGTGACTTTTGTATTATCTATGCCACAATTCACCCAGAACCCCACCTAACCTAGCATGCCTGACCATTCCCCCTCTAAGCTGCAAGGCTCTGGTGATTGCGAGGCGGAGATCAAGCTGGAATGGGGCGTCTGAGCCCATCTCAGACTCTGGCCTGGGGCTGTCAAGGCTGAAGGTGTCAGGCTTCATCTACGTCACACAGTTACCAGAGAATTACAACTTAGAGGGGGAAGGTTAGGACATAGTTAGGTGGGGGTCTGGGTAAAACGTGGCTTACTATAATACAAAGGTCACGAGGTGTCCTAACATTGAAATATTCTTGTGTAAACCCCAGCACGTGATGCATATGAATAGAAAGACGTCCCTTAACCAAAAATCTGTTTGTTATTTACTCTACCCAACTAACTTCAGGCCCTAATCCCTATATATATATAAAAGTCAGTGTATGTATGTATGTGGGTATCTATGTCGGCTATACACGTCCACAATACGTAACTAATCTGACTGAAATTTTAACAGCATATAGAGTAGAATCTGGAAAAACTTATAGTTAAAATTTTAGGTCTCTATCCCGAATATTCTTCGCGTTATTTGCAAATTGCGTTGCAAATTTGCCTTTTCGCTCGCAAGCAGCGCCTCTAGCGGTGAAGATGGGAGGTAATATCAGCTGACCTAATGTACATGTAAAACGTGTTTTGACAGGACATAGAGAAAAATCTGGAAAATATATTTATCGGATTTTAGCCAATAAAAAATAAAATTGACAGGTTCTGGGCAAAAATAGTTGTTTTTTTTAGTCAAAAAATGATGATGACAATATTGCTGTATCATGTTTGATTATCAGATACAAAATTATATCGGGGGAAAAATTCCAAAAAGCTGAGACCACGGGTGAAGCCAGTTCATTTTTAGTGTGCAGGAACAAAATTCTTACAGAAAAACATTCATTCGAGCAGAAGACACAAAGCCAGATCATCTCTTTATAAAAATATCGCTTCTCTGACACAAAGTTTGGAGCGAGACGTTTCACAAGAGTGACATCCACGGCGCCAATTTATAATTGTAACAATAGTATTTGAATAAAAACATTTAATCGGGTAAAACCTGGGCGTTGCCAGGGTCATCTGGCTAGTAATCAATATTTTTCAAGTATAATATTATCGCTAACCTACCCTTTAAAAGAGAAACAATGCAAAAAATTTCTTAAATTTTAGTAGCTTAGATTAGTATGAGAATACAGAAATCGCCAATTACCCGCGAATTTATTTGAAAGAACAGAGGCAATTGGATAAAAATATTGAGTTACAAATATGTAAAATAATATTTTGTTGATTGGATTTGAATCAATCTTTAAAATATTTTAGTGGTGAAGTATTTCAATTTTAAATATATATCTACGCATTTTATTGGATACAAAAGAAAGAATATGAAATAAAAAATGCACACCAGGCTTTCCCCCCTTGTTACTGTGATAGGCTGCATTTATTTTTATATGGCAACAATGGGAAGGGAACAGAGTTATTTTTAGATCTATAGAATCTGAAAATTTTAATTCTGTGTGTGTGTGACATGTATGTGTGTGATAATTATAATTAAATCAATTATTTCAAATTGTGTACCTTTTGAATTCTAATAACCCCTTGAATATCTAGTGAACTATTTTTTTCTATATTATATAAATATGAATAAAGATTTTAAATATTCATTGACACTCGGGCAAATATAGAAAATATCTCTTCATACACCTTGAATAAATATCAATTGGAGGTGAGAGATTAAACATTTATTCAAATCTTAAAGAGCTGATAAAAACCTAGTAGGAGCTTGAAGTACTTTGCTATATCAACCATATCATGGTTCTTCGCTTCAAGGATTTATAACTCATTAAAGAATTTCATAAATACAAAATGTTTTAATATAATTTATTTTTAAAATTTTAATTAGAGCAAAAAAAAAAAAAAGACAGTAACGTTCACAGAGTAAACTTTCTATGATTTCTAGCAAGCTACCAAAACATCTTAGAGCCGCAATTGCTATAGTTGTTAACCTGAGTGTTTCCATTTACTATTTTGGTTTATCCTTAAAATTCAAGGTTATATACTTCCGTTTTTAAAAATTGAAAAATCAATCAACTTAAAAAAAATTTAATGTATTTTTGTTTTAGGACAAACCAAAGGACTGGAATATTTCGGCGCCAGAAGACTGTATTTTGACAACACACCATCGCCTAATTACTGATTGAACTTTTGAAATTTTCATTTAATCAAAAATCAAAAATGTTTCGATTAAGGACGTTAGAAGCGTTAGCCCCTCTTAGACATTCTCTTACAAGAAAAGCACTAGGATGCCAAAAATGGACTCCAATGGTACTAGCGAGGTCTTCCAAAACCCTGTCATCACAGGAACCCTTTCTAAACGGAAGTTCATCAATATATATTGAAGAAATGTATAAAACATGGCTGGAGAATCCATCAAATGTACACAAGGTAGGTGTTCAATATGCTTACTAGTTAATTTGTCTTACATGCATTATATAAACTATTTCCCCCCAATAGTTATAAAAGTACATTTCTCAAATAAAATGTACATTTGTCTTTGATTTATTCTTTATAGTAACTTGAGGGAAATGCTATGATAAAAGTATGATAGCAAATTTTTATATAAAAAATGTATATATAGTTTTTGAAATAAACAATATCAAAAGATACTCTTGCCCTCATCATACAACTTAAGGGAGTATAGTTTGGTAGTAAAAAATGTAGCCAAATGTAAAAAAAGTGACATCTATATAAATGCCTATTTCATATTCACATTATAAATTTCTAAGCAGATTGAAGAAAGCAAAATATTTGTCCCACATGTTTCCATTGGCCCACTTTTTGAAATTAAAAGTATCCAGTAACAATTTATAATTTTATTTCACAAGAATATACACAGTTTATTATTGAATAAAAAAAATAATTAATTTTTGATTTGGCAAAAGATAATTTATGTGATTATTGACTTTGAAAGGGAAAATACTTTATAAATTAAATAAATTTTGATACATCATAATTAAAATTTGTTTTAATTAAAAATATTAATAGAATATCAGAAGTAATCAGGGCTCATGTTTACATCAAACGATCATGACCCACATTTCTATTTCTAACACTATTTTGACTAAATGTTTTCATATCTTTTGGTAACATTTTATTTATAAGTATTCACAAGATATTCTTCAGTATCTTATAAATTTCATTATATTTATAGATAAATATATATTTTTAGGCAAAAGATTTTTTGTTTGGACTCTTTTTTTTTTTTCTGTGAACAAGATGGCAATATGCAGCCGATTGTATCAATCTTCTAAGTTAGGTCTAGATAAGTTAGTTTAGGTTGTTTAAAAATGGGAATATTTTTACCAAAGGTGAAAAGACCAAGCATCTAATAATAAAATTGGCTGCATCTTTATTATGTGTCCTTAAAAGTAAGCTTCTTACCCATTTTTTTTTACCATAGAAATTTATATGAAATATAATCAAATTATTTTAACTACAAATTAATGAAAATTGAACAATTCATATATTTTGAAACTCTTAGTAATATAATAAAGAAAACTTTATATTAGAATTTTATATTTTATTGAGAAAGAACATGTATAAACAATGCACACTATTTTTAAAAATGTGTGAAACAAATACACACATAAATTATTTACTTTTTTTTTTACTTATTAGAAATGATAAAAGCACAATTTGGATTATAGATTATAATACAAGAAAATAAGACCTAATCCAAATAATTTATTAGTGTGTGACATTTCGGCAACAGTATTGTCACCATCATCAGACAAAAAAAAAAATGCATTTTTACAGAATTTAAGAAAATAGATGTGACATTGATGATATTTTTTTCTTTTGTCTGATGATGGTGACAATGCTGTTGCTGAAACGTCGCACACTAATTATTTGGATTAGGTCTTATTTTCTTGTATTACTTATTAGAAATCAAAACAACAATATAAAAAGCTCAAGGTAATAAGACCAAATCCAAATAAATAATGTGTGACGTTTCGGTAACAACGTTGTTACCATCTTCAGACAAAAGTACTGAATGGTAGAATATCTGAAGATGATAACAACGCTGTTACCGAAACGTCACACACTATTTATTTATTTGGATTTGGTCTTATTACCTTGTGTTTATAATCTATAATATAAAATCACTGAAAATATTTAGTATTTAGGAAGAAATTTGTGGCTGTGCTGTACTGTTAAAAAAAAAAAGTTGACATTTCTGTTTATCTTTATCTTATCTTAACTATCAAAATTTTGATACTACTTCAGTGGTTTGTTGATAGAATGATAACTAACTGATAACACTTTTTCTTAGATTACATAATTACATATTCTTCTTCTTTCTTATCTCCATACTGGGTCAAGTAGAATGTGTCTGCCTTTTGTCTTTAAGACTGGGAGTACTATGATAAAGCACCATTTGGATTATAGATATATATATATTTTTTGCTTATCTCTAGTACACGTGGTACAGGCCATGATAATCATGGTGGGTAGTTAGCGACTGCTTTTTACTGTAAGTGCACCACATGTCTACATATGTGAAAAGCAGTTCGACTTTGCACTTATAAATGTGCCAGAGCCCTGTTTGGTTACTTGCACTCGCTGGTGGGGTTAGATTTTTGCAAGAATCAGGGGCCATTGAGGCATTTTTTTTTTTTTAAACAGGAAAAAGTGTCCAATGCGGGAATCTAACCCGGGTCGTAGTGGTCGAAAATCAACGGTTTAGACTATCCCTCCACCGACCCCCCCCGATTATAGATTACATGGCATACTACTTACTTAGCTCTATAGGTTACTCAGTCTTTAAGAATCCTTGCTAATGAAACCTTGCATACCAAATTCTTGTGTTGTTCTCTTATCTCTGAATTAACTGAAAACGTTAAAAAATCTCTTAATATTGATTAAATTATACTCAATCATACAACTAAATTTATTGAAAAAATGTGAGTTTTTAGAAACAAAGAAATGATAAAGCACAATTTGAATTATAGATTATAATAAAAGAAATTAAGACCTAATCCAAATAAATTTATTAGTGTGTGACGTTTCGGCAAGCATTGTCACCATCTGTTTGTCTGGTGATGCTGACATTGCTGTTGCCGAAATGTCACACACTAATAAATTATTTGGATTAGGTCTTATTTTCTTTTACTGGGAGCACTACTTAGTGGCAGGCCGACTTAGCTCCAAAAGAAATGGCCGCCTCTGACATGAGGAACAGATGCCATGTGCAGCCGCTCCTAACATGGAGTACAAACACTGCTCATCCTGTATCCCTGGATTACGAGCCCTTACAGGGTACTATCAGCCGGGCCAGCTGAGCCCAGGTTTTTTAGTGAGCAGCAATTGCATATTGATAAGGTACAATATAGTATGTTGATGTTTAGGTAACAAAGTTGTTACTGAAATGTCACACACTTGATTTTTTTGGATTTGGTCTTATTACCTTGTGTTTATAATCTACTAGCCGAATGACCCGGGCAACGCCCGTGTTTTACCCGACTGTAGATGTTACAACGGTGATCCTTAGGTCGCTGGTTCAAATCCGGCTCGAGGGAGCCGGCGAGCACGTGACCTCCCTGTGCGCGCGCATCCGTGACAGAGGCGGCCGGCCGATGAGGAAAGACGGTCGTGACTATATATATTAATAATCCAAATTGTGCCTTATCACTTATTAAACTTATATGTAGGTTACATAAATGATAAATTTTTGTAACAATTACATTTACTGGCAATGGGTTTCTTTTCAATAATAGCATCAAATATATTATCTCTACATTATTTTCAATATAATTAAAAATAAACATTGACAGTACATTTAATTGTTACAAATTTCATGATAGATGGCAATTGAATTTATAAATGATAATAGTAAAACTTTTTTTTTGTTTTGAAAGAATTGTTCATAACTTATCATGACATGACTGAGTTTCCAGGGGTTGTCATGGTTTTTTTGGGCAGACTTTCACACATGGAAGGAAGACTACTGTATTCATTAATTGTAGCTGCACAAAAAAAAACTTTTATTCATAGCAAAAAAGGGTGAGTCCGCAACATTTGGCTCAATCTGAGACTAAGCCTCTCATTGGTCATGACATCATGGTGATGCGCGATGTAAACAAAGGCTATGATTGGTTCGTTCTACACATCACTGCCTCGACCGATATATTTTTAAAACAAAATTTAATTAATAATATTTTAAATACCTGTGATTACTTTATATATTATATTACTATATTTGTCTAAATGGGCTTCTATTTCAAATTATAATTTTTTTTGAAAATAACTTAGCGTAATTGTAAACACGTGTGTGTTTTGAATACACATGCTGTTAATACCTTGTGTCCACTCATGAAATTTCTACTGTATTGGTGATAAAACTGTCCTTTGTAGAGAGGTGTCCTCTAGAGAGAGTGTCCATTCATGGAGGTTCTACTGTATTGGTGATTAAAACTTTCCTTTGTAGAGGTGTCCTCTAGCGAGAGTGTCCATTCATGGAGGTTTTACTGTATTGGTGATAAACTGTCCTTTGTAGAGAGGTGTCCTCTAGAGAGAGTGTCCATTCATGGAGGTTTTACTGTATTGGTGATAAACTGTCCTTTGTAGAGAGGTGTCCTCTAGCGAGAGTGTCCATTCATGGAGGTTCTACTGTATTGGTGATAAACTGTCCTTTGTAGAGAGGTGTCCTCTAGCGAGAGTGTCCATTCATGGAGGTTTTACTGTATTGGTGATAAACTGTCCTTTGTAGAGAGGTGTCCTCTAGAGAGAGTGTCCATTCATGGAGGTTCTACTGTATTGGTGATTAAAACTTTCCTTTGTAGAGGTGTCCTCTAGCGAGAGTGTCCATTCATGGAGGTTTTACTGTATTGGTGATAAACTGTCCTTTGTAGAGAGGTGTCCTCTAGAGAGAGTGTCCATTCATGAAGGTTCTACTGTATTGGTGATTAACTGTCCTTTGTAGAGAGGTGTCTTCTAGCGAGGATGTCCATTCATGGAGGTTCTAGTGTATTATAACAGTAGATATGCAAATACACACTTGACCTTCACAACACATTTCACTCTATAAATAACATCACCATCTTTTGGATCACAGATGGAAGACATCAAAAGGGGAGATTTTTTTTGGTGACATTGTGCAATTGTAGAGATCTAAGAAAACTCTAGCCACTGTAAATACCTATAACACCTTGGAACAAGGCAAAACATGTTTATCATGCACAATATGAAAAATGTATGAACATTTTGGTTGCTTGTCTGCTCAGACACATTCTCATATGTGATAGAATTTTGATTTTGCTTTGGTAAGGGTGCCCGAGTTCTTTTTAGTTGCATGCAGCACTCTAGTGGGGTTGGGCTTCTGCCAAGAAAGGGGTGGGCCAAAATTAAAAGATGCCTTCTTCTTTTTAGATCAGCGATGGACCAATCTGCCATTCTTGCTCTGAAGTTCCCATCACCATATTGTAGTTTGCACAGTTCACTTCCTTGTGTTTGAAGGAAAACACATTGATTTCCTTAGAGCAACCTTACCTCCATCCTTGAAGTTACTCAACATTTGTTGGAGATGTTATTTGCTAATACTTTGAATAAGTCTCCTATATTTGCTTCATTGACACACTATACACTTTTACAGGTAATAAGATCAAATACAGTAGAACCTCCCTGTAAAGGACACCTAGTTGCATAACCAAAGTGTCCTCTTACCGGAGAGTTACCAAATAGTAAAAATGATTTTTTAGGTGTTGAAAACTGTCCTTTATAGGGAGGTGTCCTCTAGCGTTGTTGTCCTCTCATGAAGGTTCTACTGTACAAATAAATTAATAGTGTGTGACGTTTCGGTAAAAGAATTGTTACCATCATCAGAGAAAAGTACTAAAGCAAAGTCAACATTCATTACTTTTGTCTGATGATGGTAACAACGCTGTTACCAAAATTTCGCACTATTTATTTTTTTAGATACGGTCTTATCTTGTAATTCTAATCTATAATCCAAATTGTGTGTCTTATATCACTATACAGTTTATAATTAACTCCCAAGTTCTCAAACTATATTAAACCTGTACAGTGTAAAATCTCTTGCTATAATATAATGTTCCCATGTTTAAAAATGTATTCCTACTAATTGCACTATTGGTTTCCTGGCTTCAAGTTGTCTTTGTAGCTTTCCTATTTAATGCTTTCCTACTTATCATTTTACTTTTTTTTGTCCAGGATCCCAGCATAGCATTATAGCCATTGTATATGTGACATTAACAGATACAGTAAAACCCCGCTAAGACGAACCATGGATATAACGAACCTTCCCTTATAACGAACCCATCGAAAATCCCAATTCCATTCCATTAAAATTACCATCGCTATAACGAACTTTTCACTTTTCAAACTAGCGAACTATCGCTATAACGAACCCAATTTTGGTCCCAAAATATTAAATTCTATCAAAAATACCATGCTTATAACGAACTTTTAATTTTAATTCTAAAATTCCAAAATTATAATTTTCAAAACTAATTAAAATTTTGTGTGAGCTCTAGCTCACAGATCGCAATTCAAAACAAAGAATTTAGCGACATTGTGTGTTTTTATTTACGTTCTATTTTTATACTGCGCACTTTTATAAATTTTTCATGCCTTATTGAAAACTAAATTTCTTAACTCTACATTAGGAAAATTCCTTAAAACATGATTAAATTATTAAAACCAGTTTTAAAAGATAATGGAAGTGCCAAAGAAAAAGTCGCTCGTACCAAGATATCACTTGAAAAGAAATTAACCATCATAAAAGCTATTGAGAGTGGTACATCGCAAGCGGAACTTCGGAAGAAAATGAAAATGAGCAAAAGTAGCATTTCTACGATATGGCAAAAAAGAAGACTATAAAAAAAAAAAAATGCTACAAAGATGAATCAATCCCAACTATTGCCGCTATCGTCAGTGTCATTATTCACTTTTAGAAGAAGCCTTGTATACGTGGTTAGTACAAGCTAGGCTTCATTTTAAAAAATGAAGATTTCTTTGCTAGATATGAAACCAAATTTTTGAGGAATATGTTAAAGCAGAAAAAAATAACAGACTTCTTCAAGTAAGCCTTTGTATCCTATATTGTAATATAATAATATTTATTTAAAATATATTTTTATACCTTTTAAAATATTATTAATAAAGTTTTTATTTAATTTTTATAAATAAGGTATACTTTTCTTAGATTTTTTTGACATTTTGGGGGCAGGTTGCATTTATACTAATTAAATTATCAGAGGAACTGATCAAAAAGGCAATATTTTCACATGATTTTGTTTTTATTTTAATATACAGCTTTAATATATAGAAATAGGTTAATTTAGGGGGAAAAAAGCAGCCAATATTAAGAGGTAGCCTTTTTTTTTTTTTGCGCATGCCCTTTAATTATATCCTCAAAAAAAATTTAAATACCCAAACCGTGGCTATAGTGAACCGTGGCTATAGTGAACCAAAAGTCCCGTCCCAATGGGGTTCACTATAGAGGGGTTTTACTGTATCTTGTTTCTTATCTCAACAATAGATCTCCTAATTTCAGGGCCAAAGTGTCCTTTAGGGTGAGATGTCCTCTTACTGGAGAGGTGTTAAATAGTAAAAATGGTATTTTGATGATGAAAACTGTCCTTTATAGAGAGGTGTCCTCTAGCAGGAGTGTCATATCAAGGATATTTTACTGTATTATATTTTTATCAGCTCGAGATGGATAGCGCTTATCTCTTGATGAGTTGATGCAAATCCTTGATGGGGTTACACTTAACACAGAGCAATGGGGGAAACCTGGCAACTGTTAATGGAAGTTGATTTGTTTGTAGGTAACCAGGCAGAAGTCTGGAAATCAAGGATGGCTCTCCACATTGGGAGGACAGACTCTCTGGTTGTCTCTTGGAATCCATACAGATGTTATTGCCATAATGTTGTGTAGCAATTGCTGTTGGGTGTTACACTACTTGGAGAAACCCATATTTTTAATAGCTCAGTAATTTTTCTGATAAATATAACGACATCTTGTACACCCCTACCTACTAGAGTACAAGTAACCAAACTGAACTTCCACAAAGTCTATCGGCATGTCCAGTATAAATTGTCAAAGGTTATTTCCCTCCGCTAAATAATTGTTTCTACCATGTGTGATGTGCTGAGCAAACAAATGTCAGGTACCTTAGATGGCACCATGCCAAGTGGCCGCAATAAATTTTAACTGCTAGTTCTTAAGTGCCTTGGTGGAATAAACCCATTTAGAAATGGTTGGGTGTTACCTGGGACATCATCATATAGCGCCATTATCATTGTTCATTATCACAGGATTTTGACAAATTACAAAAAAGGAGGAGGGAGAGCATTAACAAGCTCACTAAAAAACCTGGGCTCAGCTGGCCCGGCTGATAGTACCCTGTAAGGGCTCCAGGGATACAGGATGAGCCTGTATTCCATGTTAGGAGCGGCTGCATTTGGCATCTGTTCCTCATGTCAGAGCCGGCATTTCTTTTGGAGCTAAGTTGGCCTGCCACTGAGTAGTGCTCCCAGTCTTAATGCCAAAGGCAGACACATTCTACTTCACCCAGTGTGAAGATAAGAAAGAAGACAAAAAAAAAAGCAGCATAAAAGGCCGCAACTCTTTGTCTCTCTTTCTCTCCATTTGATCTTTACGATTCTTCATGCACTTAGATTTAGGAGAGAAAAATAGATATAAATATAACTTATTGAAACCTAAAAAAAAAGATAATTATGCTCAGGTTCCCAAAGTCTTTTAGTCAAATTCTCAATAAAAATGTGACTGATTCAAACTGGTGACTTTCAATCTAATCCTGTTTCTCAATAAATTGTCCGTTGTTAGAAGGAGGTGTTGAGCCTTCCTAAGTGATATGCTTTTGGAATGAGTTTTTTGTCTCTTCAGACTCCACCTTATTTTAGGAATGATCTTATTTATTTTATGCCTCAATTGAAAGACAATTCCTTGTTTTTGAAGTAACCCTGCTACAATAGAACCTCTCTGTAAAGGACAACACCTAGTTGCTGAGCTGTCTTTTAGGGAGAGCTGTCCTCTTCCCGAAGAACTGCTAATCAGTAAAAATGCTAAGTTTGGCAATGAAAACTGTCCTTTGTAGAGAGTTGCTACTGTAATATTCTACTGTACTAAATGGAAGACAAGTTCCCACCAACTTCTCAGGGCTGTTGTTGTTTTTGAACATGGGCCACCATCTTTGTTTGGGATAACAACGCTAGATAAGCAGAAGGTGACTGGGGCATTCTTTTTCCTACACCTGCAGAACAATGTGTGGAATGTACGCCACTTGATAGAGTCAGGTGGTAACTTCCACAGAGTGTTTATTTTCAATGTTGATTATTGATATTTAAAAAAATGGATTTTTATTACTTAAAAGCATTCTTTCTTCTAGCAATACAACTTACTTGTAATAATAATAAGGCACAATTTGGATTATAAACACAAGGTAATAAGACCAAATCCAAATAAATAGTGTGTGATGTTTCGGTAACAGCGTTGTTACTGAAACCTCCCACCTTCCTATCTGTTTTATCAAGGGGTTGGATAAATTTATCCCTTTATTGGGAGCAAGTGGGATTTAATCATGTTACCTCACAATATATAGCGGAACCTCCATGAGAGGACACTCGCTTGAGGATGATACCTCTCTATAAAGGACAGTTTTCATCACTAATATCATTTTTAACTATTTAGCAACTCTCCGGTAAGAGGACACCTCTTTATACAATGGACACTTTAGCTATGCATTTAAATGTCTTTTAAAGAGAGGTTTTGCTGTATATATACATGTTATATAAAAAAGGAGATTTTCTGCTTGTATTTTGATTGTTATTTATATATTATTAGCTGTTGCTTGATTTTTGTATCTATGAGTATTTTACGATATTGTTCTGCAGTCGTGGCAATAATCTTGGAAGTATAATTATAAAAATAGTTTTGATAAGTAATTTAATTGAATTAAAGGAATATATATGAAAAACATAATTTGGTAAAAGTACCGCCTGGCTTAAGGCGAGTAGAATAAGGAAAACAAAATATTATTTGCATAATGTATAAAGATTTGAGCCGGCCAACGGGGAAACAACAACAATGAGTTTTTATATGCAAAGCGTGACCTCTGGCGGTCGATTTAACAGAGTATTTGTATCTATGATATATAATTTTAAATAAAATAATATTTTTATATAACATATACATATTAGCAACAATTTCATATTTGGGATTTTAGACTTGTTATAACCAAGGT
>CP092863.1:134840557-134855224 GCA_030710605.1 Cordylochernes scorpioides
GATCGCGAAATGCGTTTCTGGAGACCCGTTGATTTCTAGGAATTTTAGACATTTCTGTTATCTCAACATCATTTTACCAGTCAGCATGAAGCCGAGGTTTAGGTCATCTAAAACACTCAAGTAATGCTCTAGCTAAAGTTTAGTTTTTTTTATCTCTCTTTGTACATCTATAATGCACATAAAGAAGGCCTTCTCTTATTAAATAAAATATGTCAATAAAAAGATTTACTATTTTTTTTTTCACATATTTAGCCTATTTACGCAAGTTTGGCCTAAGTATCCATTTCTTGATACCTCAGGAATCCTCTGGGACCAAAATATTTTGATCGTAGAGGAACATGTAGTACATATAGTGATGTAAACAAGTTGTCTCTATACATACTATGAGAACTAAAATGTTTATTCATTTGACATTTTATTAATATTGTGATATCTTAAGACTCTCTCTATCCGAGTGATGTTTTATTCAAGTTTATTTTAGAATGGTCAATTTATTTATATCTTTTTGATCCCCCTTATCACAAGCCATCTTAAAATCTAAACTGTAACACTTCATTGGCGTCTATTGAGGAATTTCTGATGTCCTGGTAACCCAACAATGAACTATCGCAGAAACCGCTGAATTCCCGCCGGGCAAGGAACAAGTTGGGGAGTTCCTGTACAAAACAGGCCTGGTACTATATCAGGGACAGTGGTACTGCCCCGTGGCTACATTGAGCTAAGCACAGCTGCCACATGACGTCTACATTCAGTATCCGGCTCCTTCTATCTGAGTAACCGCTGATCTCCGTCAGGTGAGGAACTAGCTGGGGTTCCTATACAAACAGACCTGGTACTGCATTCGAGTCAGCGCCATTGCTCCGTGGCTACGTTCAAGCTAAGCACAGCTGCCACATGGCCTGGACGTCTTCATTCTATAATCCGGCTTCATCGACCTTATACACGCTGATCTCCACCGGGCGAGGAACAAGTTGGGGGTTCCTATACATACATGCCCGGTACTACATCAGAGACAGCGCCGCTGCTTCGTGGCTGCGTTCAAGCTGATAAATGTCCTGGATGTCTTCATTCTTTAATCTGTATTCATCACCAGTATACGCTGATCTCCACCAGGTGAGGAACAAGTTGGGGAGTTCCTATGCACCAAGGCCTGGTACTACATCAGAGACAGCGCCACTGCTTCGTGGCTACATAAAAGCTAAGCACAGCTGCCACAAGGCTGGGACGTCTACAATCTCTCTCTCGGAATCTACGAAATCGCGACTCTACATCTATGTCCAGAGTCTACAGGCTCTCGCGTCACACACCAAGTCCGTACACTCAGTGACATTTGGATTGCTGTTCCGGATATGCAAATATTGTAATGGATCATATATGGAGGAGTATGATAATCATAATTCATCAAAATGATCACGTCTTTTTCACCGCAAGCATTATATTCAGAATTTCCCGATAATATCATCATCAAGAATCTACATCTATACGACAATACCAACTCTATATACATACCATCAACATCTACATAGCTACACTCTCCTTCAGCACCAACTCTACCTACATTCCATTAACATCTACATGAATACATCTCCAGTTACACAAAATCTACATACATTCCATCAACATTTACATAATTACATCTACAGTTACATCAATCCTGCCCACATTCCTTTAACATTCACATAATGGCATATATTTACATTTACACAAACTCTACACGCATTCCACTAACATCAACATATTTACATATACATCGAAATCACTCTACACACATTCCACCAACACCACATGTACAGATAACCGACCTGTTTGAATGAATCTGGCTTTCTCTTTCTTTTTCAAGAATCGCTACCAGCCTCTCTAGCCTCAACCCAACAGCCCTCTTCTGAAGTCTCCTTGTTCTTCGCTTTCTACATCCTCTACAGAACCGACTCACCTATAATGACTGGATCTCCAGATAGAAGCTCAACAAGCTCTCTACAAACCCGATGATATACTATCAGTGATTGATTTTATAATTCAAGACGCAAATACATTGATGCCTTTATCCTATAACTCCAAAACATAAAGAAGAAATTGCTGGCAGGTGCCTATGCCGCAAAGCTCCAATCAGTTTAACCTGAAATCAATTATTAAATACAAACGGAATATTTTCTGAAATTCTACTGGAATAGATCACTGAACGCAAAACACATTCTCTGAAACCTTGGTGTTTCTGATATAAGGAAATTCAGCTGGATGATTCTCTTGAGAGATGCTTAGAATTCCTAAATTTTTGATATTTCAAATCGTTAATTAAATAATTGCGCAAAAAGCTCTTGATCATGAGAAATAAATAAAACAATTACTTATAAATTCAATAAATTATATATCATACATTGTGGTTTCATGAAAGGTCATATAGAATTTCACATCGGCTACATTGATATTTATAATATTTTCTGAAAATTTGAGAGTAATGGTTTATATATTTGTATTGAAAATAGAGCAATCCATATTTAAATCATTAGATAATAAAGGCCTATATTGGATTTAATAAAATATTTATTTGCCAATATTTCGGTTGGCTGAACGCCAAACCTTTATCAGGGCAAATGTACAAATACAAAAATGTAATGCCTTGATAAAGGTTTGGCGTTCAGCCAACCAAAATATGGGCAAATAAATCTTTTATTAAATCCAATATATGCCTTTATTATCTAATATATTTGTATGTGAAAGAAGTTTTCTGAATTTAGCATCTGTGGAAACTAAGCCATTATCACTATTATGAATCATGTTATAAAGAAATGAAAATTTGTTAAAGCCTCGTTTTTCTTTCATAATAAAACACTTTCTTCACTTTTATAACTTTCCAAGGAGGTTGGCCAATTTAATCCACCATACCGATTTTTTTAGAAGCTCCATTATTGTATTGGAAGATTAAGATTATATATTTGACGTTGTAAGAATGAACCTAGGTTATGGTATTTAATCAAACAATGCACGTAAACATCGATAAAAATAGCATTACATCTTTCAAGATTACAGAGTCAACAACGATTTAATAGCTTTTTAGGCCCTAGTGATTTAATTTCAAATAAGGACACATATATAAAATTTAATTTCCTTTGTAAATATATTTTGGATTTCATTAAGAAAAATGGTCTTTGATGTAACGATCTCAAGGAAATATTGGACATATTATATGGTTGTAAACAATATATAGGTGTATGCGTATATATGTGTGTATATATGTATATATTTTAAATTTAATGATGTAACTGTAAATAAAATTCAAAGAATATCTCTATATGTAAATAATATTTATGAATCTTTCTAAGTTACTTTCTGTGTATCTTTCCATGTTGAATATTTTCTTTGTTATATTTGTATGTGCATTTAGCGCAAGTGTCCCTAGGGGGACATAGCGCTTTGAATTGAAATAAATAAATGTAGATATTTGTATCGAGCAATGCTCTTCTGTAAACCGTTGAAACAAGAACAGCTATATACAATGATGGGTCAATCAGTAATGTACAATCCCCCCAGCAAAATATATAAATACAGTTAAACCTACAATATAATATAATGCGGTTTGTGATTGTAAAACGACATTCGAAAATTATCCCGCATGTGTTTCTTTTCAACGAAAAATTAAAATTTATTCCAAGGAGAAATAACGATTATTTCCAACCCCAGGGATGAGGTATGAATGGATTAATTGTGAAGAGTAATGATAAACGGAAAAATAAAAGTGTCCAGGGATGGGAATCGAACCCACAGTGTTCCGCTTACCGGGCAGATGCCATGTCCACTAGGCTACCCTGGTCATATTTTTCCGTTCGTAAATAATACTAAAGTAATTTATAATACAATATAATGCGGCTTGTGATTGTAAGACGACATTCGAAAATTATCATTACACTTCACAATTCATCCATTCATACCTCATCCCTAAGGTTGGAAATAATCGTTATTTCTCCTTGGAATAAATTTTGATTTTTCGTTGAAAAAGAAACTCATGCGGGATAATTTTCGAATGTCGTTTTACAACAGTTAAACCTATCTATAGCGCCCCCTCTAAATAGCGCCTTCCTCTCTATAGCGCCCGATTTTAAATACGTAGTACAATGCGATTTACATAAAAATTGACCTGTCTATAGCACCCTATTTTGGTGAGTCCAAAGAGAGGACGCTATAGACAGTTTTAACTGTAATTTAATATTAAAAAATAATGTTTTCTAGTGAATAAAACACTCTGCTTTTCATATCTGTAATCAGAATTGATTTATCTTTTGTATTTATTCTGATATGGAGCCTAATGTGAACACAAGAATTCGACAACAATCCTAACCTGGCTCCTTCCGACTTCTACCTGTTTGGTAAATTAAAGAATTCTCTAGGCGGTAGTACATTTGAAAATGATTAAAAATGTTATTCCATGAGGTTAGAGATTGGTTCAGAAAGCAAGATGTAGCATTTTACCAAAGTTCTGAGTTGGAAAGAACACTGGACCAAATGTGTACAGAGGGGATATATTGAATGATATATAGCTAATAGTTAGGTATTCATATATACAATATGTTTATGGTTTGTCAAATTAAAAAATCATTGATGATTGTGCATTACTTATTTACCCAACCATGTATATATTAAGCATAAAAGAGGCAATAACGCTTCATATAAATACTCAAAATATGAAACTATTAAAGAACGAATTTTTATTTTCAATTAAAACATGTATTATGAAAAAGGGCATCTCCTTATCGTGCAACTGAAAGTTGCTGATGGCTTGCGCCATCTATCGGAATAAATATCAACTATTCTACTCTGAACACTCGGATTTTCCTGGAAAATCTCTTAAAGATTTCTTGAAAAAAGCCATGGTCCACCTGTGCTGTGTGAGCAGAAGAGCTTAAATTGACTGTTCCATTATATGTATGTTCCATATGTAAATACCTGTTTTTTTCTCTTTTCGCTCTCCACTTCTTCCATCCATATTTCCAAATCCATATTCTTATTTTCCATAGGATCATTCAAATAACAATCTGTATATATTTATCATGTGTATATAATCTTTCTCCATTTTTACCCCTTTGTATATTTCCCACTTCCATAGGTTTCTCCGTCTTGTAACCCCAAGGAGAATCCTCTGTAAGACCTGTGTGTCTTAATAAAGGTTTTTGTGTGTGTGAATATAAACTATTCTCGTTGATTTTTAATTATTCCAGAATTGGCCAAATGTATGTGTGCGTTTCTAACCAAAACTGCGATAAAAAAAACACATGAAATGGGTGAATCTGCACCTAGATCTATGTTGTATTGTTACAATGACAAAATATTCTACACAAAATGGTGGTCAATTTGCATAATCTTTGCTATTATTTATTTATCAAATCGGACGCGATATTCCCACAAGGGGATGCTTGCGTCAAGAAACAACACCAAACACTGTATTACATCAACATATTAGAGAAATGAAGTAGAATTTTACTTACCCCATCACAGCTGTTCAAAAGATTTGCTGACGCGATGACAAATATATGTGATATGATCAGGTTTTATTTCATACTATGAGTAATGCTTTCTATGATATTTATAATATAAATTTTTTATTAATAATCATTTTCTTAATATTTTATCATATGATGCACTAGCACGCCATCTGTTATCAAAATTCGAAACTATTTTAAACACGTATGATTCTTTTTGAAATTTAATAATTTCTACTGCCCTTACTGCAATGGAAAAATTAATGGGAGGGCCTGACTCAGGGTGATGAACTCCCCATTAAACTGGCGAAACCGCTGGGAGGGTTCACCACTGATGAGCCAGGCCCTCCCATTAATTTTTCTATTGCAGCAAGGGCAGTAGAAATTGTTTAATTTCAAAAAGAATCTTACGCGTTTAAAATAGTTTCAAATTTTGAAATTTTTATCATATTATCAAAAACATGAGAATTAGTTCTTTCAATGAAACAGGTCTACAATGATAGCCAGTCTCAAAAAAGATATTGTGTTTTACACTAATAAGACTAAATCACAATGTATATGTGCAAATAAGGTTTTTCTCAAATATTTTGAAATTTGTTTAATGTGAATTAAATACGATGAAACACTAATTTGCAAGTTATTATATTTAAATAAATTATATTTTTCTTATATACATATCTCTATTCAAATATTTTATGTAATTCTAATATATTTATATCTCTATATATATAAAAATGAATGTTTGTCTGTCTGTATGTCCGGTATACAAATTCGCAGTAGTTCACTAATTCAAACCAAAATTTCCATACATAGGTAAAAGAATACGGGGAAGACGATAGGCTATTTTAAAAAATATATAAATCAATTATTAAAACTATATATTTTTAGTCAGAAAATGATGATGACGATATTGCTGTATCATGTTTGATTATCAGATACAAAATTATATCGGGAAAAATTCCAAAAAGCAGAGACCACGGGTGAAACCAGTTCATTATTTTGTATGCAGGAACAAAATTCTAACAGAAAAACATTCATTCAAGCAGAAAACAAAAGCCAGATCATCTTTCTATAAAAATATCGCTTCTCAGACACAAAGTTTGGAGCGGGACGTTTCACAAGAGTGACATCCACGGCGCCAATTTATAATTGTAACGAATAGTATTTGAATAGGGTACATTTAATAGGGTAAAACCCGGGCGTTGCCCGGGTCATTCGGCTAGTATATATATATATTGTAACGTGGTTAATTTATTTACATAATTTTGATTGTAATGATTTACATAGTTTTGAATTAGACATAGCTATATGAATGCACGTAAATATAATTTTAAGGTTGACAGTTAAAGAGAATAAAGTCCGTTCGTGTTTCCTCTCCTTGCATTTATTTTTCAACGCGACAATAAATATTACCTTTTAAGAGAAAAATACACCTACTTATCTTGCAACTGATAGTTGCTGATGGCTGGCGCCATCTATCGTAATAAATATCAACTATTCGTTGATTTTTAATTATTACAGAATTGGTCAAATACCTATTATTGATTAATCAAGAAAAGCTAACCACGGACGCGTTTTGGGCTTTTGGTCCTCGTCAACGTAGTGCAAGCTGTATCTCAACGACCAAAAAACTTGTCATTAAGACATCCTGAAAAATCATGAAACGGGTAGTACAATTATACATTTGTACTATTTTTTCACATATATACATTTTATGTATTATGATGCACTAGCGCGCCATCTGTTATCAAAATTCGAAACTATTATAGACGCGTATGATTCTTTTTAAAATAAACAATTTCTACTGTCGTTACTGCAATGGAAATTGTTTATTTTAAAAAAGAATCATACGCGTCTATAATAGTTTCGAACATTTTATTTTTTAAAAATAAAGATCACCAAATTCAGTTATAGGATCGGCTGCTATGAGGAAGATGTGTTGACATTTCAAGACGGTCTGTCGTCCAGAAATAGGACCTCGTTGTGCCAAGTTCCAGCTTGGAAATCCGCCATGGAATGTATGTCTGATTCCTCACTCTCGAAATCTCATGAACCTCTAATATACTTTCTCTTTTCCCTATGCTTCACCTAGTTCAAAACACAGAGAAATGGTCGGTGGAAGGATGATCTAAACCGTTGGTTTTTAACCGCTATGACCCGGGACTTGGGCACTTTTTTATAATTAAAAAAAAAAAAACTCTAATGCATTCTTGCAAAAGTCCAATTGACGATATAAAACCGTCCCTAAATTTCTGGTGGCGCGCGCTGCCTAAATTTAATACATATAATTTATTGTAGAACGACCTTTGAAATTTATCCCACATGTGTTTCTTTCAAACGAAAAATCTAAATTTTTTTTCCAAGGAGAAATAACGATTATTTCCAATCTTAGGGATGAAGTATGAAAGGATGAATTGTGAATATTAATGATAAACGGGAAAATAAAAGTGTCCAGGGACGGGAATCATTACTCTTCACAATTCATCCTTTCATACTTCATCCCTAAGATTGGAAATAATCGTTATTTCTTGTATTTCTTGTTATTGGCGATTTCTAAGAATTTCTTAACAACGAATATCCATTCGTTTCTGTATAAAAAATATGTAAGCAATATAGTTACCCAGAAATTATTTGAAAAGGTAAAAATAAACATCACTGGACACACATTCAATCTCAAACAAGCAATAGCCCATTACCACGACATAAAAAGCAAGCAACAACGATCAAGAATCTTCAAGAATAAATATCATCAATAGAAAAATTGACCTCCCAACCCAATATAACAATATCCCTGACAAATTATCTAAATGCGTAGTAATAATTATTGGAATGTATATATATTACATCCCATTATAATATCTATTACTTTAGCTGGAAACAGTCTGATGCACGCCCACACAAGCCAATAACAAAAGTTTTCAAATATTTTGTAAAAATATTATTTAGAGATTGTACATAGAGTATTAGCCCGTTGAAGAGCAGTATAATTGCTCAAAAGCTTGCAAATTAAAAATTAAAAGAAACTTTTTACCTGGTATTTATTTTTACTTTTTCAAATAAAAAAATATAATTACAGTTACAGAATTATAGTTAATACTTTGAAAGGTATCTACCGAGACATGCCCAAATATGGCATTTAATGGCATAGCTGCTTTAAAAGTGGGAAAAAGAAGTTAAGGCTAAAGTGATACCAGAGTATTATTTTCAACACAATATTTTATTATCTATTATGGATTGCTCTAATTTTCAAAACGCTTATTAATGTAGTGGCGCGCGCGCTACCCAAAATTTAATGCAGATGATTCTTGAAAATATTTTTGTCTGGTTCGTTTTTTTAATATTCAAGATGGGTTTCTTTTTTCTTTGAAATAATCCATATAATTCAACTACCATCTTTTTTTATTGTTGTGCTTGAAATTTGTTTATTTTAAAACAAAAATAGAAAGCGCGCTTTATAAAATTTAAAATTATATTCTATTTTTAGATTTATATAAATAATAATTTGAAAAATTATATATTAATATATATAAATATGTTATAATAATATATTTTCATTATTTTAAAAAAGCTTACATACATTTTATTATTGTTTTTACTTCTCTACTATTCTATCTTCTATTTAAATTTAATTTTTATTTGAAATAAATAGTTTACAAATAAAATAACAGGAAAATATGAATCCAGAAAATACAAATCGTCTGAAAAGGAAATATGAAGAATCATATGGTAGTAAAAAGAGATCAAGAATTGAAAATCCAAATTCAAATTCCACAGAAATTTTAGAAGATTATATTATGAAGTTTAATTTTTTAAGGGAACTTTGTGTAAATCCTTCAAAATTTGTTTCTTTCCAAACTTTATTTGGAGAACATCTTAGCTCTCTCAAACACTTAACTACCACGGATAATTCAAGTAGTTATATTTGGGAAACATCTATTTTCAAGGTCATTGATGTTCACAGTGGAAATATTCAACCAGTTATTGATGAAGTTAAAAAGTACATTTATTTATCAAATTTGAGAAGTGGCAAAAGAAATATAACTTCGTTCTTCTCTTTTTTTTGTTGGTTGCTATATGGTTTATGACTATGAACTCTTTGCAGTTAATGCAAAAAGTCGTAAAAAAAGAATGCTGGTTATTCATTTGGAACACTTGGGTACACCCCTCGAAAAACATGATGATTTAAGTTTGGAACAAATTACAGGAATTATGTGTCAAATCACCGTCGGGATTGCAGCTGCAGAGAGTGAATTGAGCTTTGAACATCGTAATTTGAATCCCAGTCAAATATTGATCTATCCATTTGATTATACCCTAACCCATACAATAGATAAAGAGACGTACGACTTCCCCTCTGGTGGCTATGAAATCACCATTACTGGAACATCGCAATCTAGAATGACAGTAGAAGACGACGTTTTCTTCACTCAGATAACTGATGACCTCCTGCACAAGATCACTGGAGGGAATTGGAAGGACTATTTTCCCCAAACGAACACCAAAGCTATATTAAACATTTTTAAATGGATGATTGATCATGCTGAACCTCTAACTAAAGTTTTTCTAACAAATTGGTTCGAAACACATCAAAAATATCTAGAGAATATGAAAGACTGCAAACTTTTTATAGAAGTACTTCAAAACATATATAAAACGTATACAAATGTGTCAAAACAGATAAATAAAGCGACTAATGTGAATAAATGTCGAAATTCTTTAGATGCGGGAAAATAAAAGTGCAATAATAATTTTAAACTTTGTTGAATCAAGCCAAAGTCATATATCTTGTAAATAAATGTTTACTAAAATATCTTTATATGTATATATTAAAACAATTTATTCACTTTCACTTATTTACAATGTTTTTTACAATTATAAATAAGAGATTTGTGGGAAATATATAATATTTTAAAATAATAAATTATATATATATTTTTTCTATTTGACTAAAACTCTTTTAAATAATTTATATATATTTTTTAAAACTTACATCTATTGACGTTATGTGGCGCTGAGTTTGTTGTTGACATAAAAGGTTGGCGTTCAGCCAACTGAAATTTTGGTAAATAAATTATTTTTTGATCCAATATATATTTCTTTTTATTTAAAAACGCTTTTAAAGTTCTTTTTAAATTATATCATTCATATTTTAATACTCTTTTTTCTATATATTGAAGCATATCTGTGTAAAATCGTATTTTATGCCTATTTGAAGCTAAAGACTTTAAGAATATATTTCTTATAAAACGATTTAATATTTACGCCATGTTAAATTTCTCAAACATTCAGAACTAGTCTAGTTTTCTTGTCATTTCTTAGTGAGATTTTAATCTGTGTATGAATTCTTGCGCCACGGACAAATTGAAAGATAAATATTTCAATCTTAAATGTAGTTAATTCTTGTAGATCCTTATCCCAAATATGCGAACAAAGACTGCCCTACTTCGGACACATAATGAGAGCAAATCGATTTTTAAAATATTTTGATGTTCAGTAAAATTAAAGATAGAAAGGAAGACCTGCAATGAGCTGGCTAGATAGGATCAAGGAAGATAGCAGGTCACTAGACGAGCTGTGAATAATGGTCACCAAGATAAATTGAAGAATATTTGTTCATATGGTCACCAAACTCTGCACTTGATGGACACTAACAACAAATATATATTAATAATAAAGAAGGCATATCCTGACCAGGAGCACATGTGCTTTTTAGATTGCAGAGCGCCATCTGGTGGAGCAAAAATAAACTAAACGTTTATTTAACTTGCTCCGTGATATTTGGCCAACCCAATTTCTTGATAAATCAAGAAAAGCCATTCACGAACGCGTTTCGCGCTCGTCGGCGTGAAATAGGCTGTACCATTGCGACCAAAAAGATTTTTGGTTTCTCAAGAAGCCTCTGGGATCAAAAATATTTTTGGTCGCAGTAGTACAGCCTACTAGGTCCAAGTTCTGGGTCCATGTCAATTTTCTGTTGTTGTCGTGTCCAATGAAGAGCCTCAGATGTCTCCGTACATCTTTATCACAACAGTCTCAATGTTCTCTATCTTGGATGTGTAAAGTTCTGGGTCCATGTCAATTTTCTGCAAGGCTGCGGCCATTGTTGGACATGATAATATATGGGTAGGTGTTAATTCCACACCAGAACAATTGTTACATGTCCTATAGGTTCCTGTGCCATCTGGATGTATTGTCATTCCTTTATAGTGTTTCGTTCTAAGCCTTGTTATTGTTATTCTTCTCTCAGAGAGGGGGAGAAGTCCGACGACACCAGTCCACCCTGGACCCTTGGAATATTTAACCAAATTCTGGTTCAAGATGACTAACATGGCAACGGCACCCATTTTCCAAAGAAGCGCAAAACCGATATATTATGTGTTTTTGGAATCTTTGATCATCGTCTCTATATTCCTTCTGTTTTCACCAACATAAGTGGATTGGACATTCAAAGTTCGTTATAACGATGGTATTTTCAATGGAATGGAATTGGGAATCGCCGTGAGTTCGTTATAAGGGAGGGTTCGCTATATCCAGAGTTCGTATTAGCGGGGTTTTACTGTATTTGCATCTTGTAATTATATCTCTACATCATATATGATAATGAAGAGCAAAACCGATATCTTGATATATTATGTGTTTTTGGAATATTTGATCATCGTTTCTATTTTCCTTCTGTTTTCACCAACCTAAGTGGATTGGACATTCAACAATGTTGAATATTTTAATTTTCCCTTTGCAGTAAGGGCAGTAGAAACTATTTAATTTATAAAAGAATCATACGTGTCTATAATAGTTTTGAATTTTCATAACAGATGATGCACTCATACTTCATAATTGAATATATTGTTGTTTCTTTTGGTGGTTCTGATTTTTTGATCGGTGTTGTGAAGAGACTTCTTAGATTCATCACCAATTCCGACATTTTCAATATCTATTTTAACCCATGATATATACTGTAGAGCTCCTCATGATAAACCGGGTTTAGGTGGTCTCTTATGAGAGATACTGCTGTACCTATATAAATTTGCACATGCTGAAGAATATTTTCTTAAAATATTCAGGTAAAAAGTTTCAGGGAGAAAGTTAGGTTTAAGATTTAATAATTTTAAAAGAACTCTCAAATAGCAGATAATTCAAAAATATTACAAAACCTCTACTTTATCAATAAAAGTTTTATTAATTTTTATTAAAAAATCATATTTAAAGTTCAATTCATTTTGTAAATACATTCTAAACTTTCTACAAAATCTGGATCTCTAATGTTTTCATGCGTTGAATAATGTAAATAAAATTTTCTCCTTGTTTGGCGCAAGTATCCCTTGCTGATATAGCGTTTTGGAAATAAAATAATTGGTAAAAAAAAAAAAAATTGGTTATCAATAAAATATTCATATTACGATGCACTAGCACGCCATCTGTTTTGAAAATTAGAAACTATTTTAGACGCGTAAGATTCTTTTTGAAAGGAAGGCCAGGCCCTCCAATAATATTTTCGTTGCAGTAAGGGCAGTAGAAATTGTTTAATTTCAAAAAGAATCATACGTGTCTAAAATAGTTTCTAAAATATTCATATGTTTGCTCTAATTTCTTTTTAAATATTTATAATTCTAAGGACCATGACCGCTGCTGGAAATCGGACGTTTTTTTTCGTATCCGGTCGTTTGCTATGGTTTGGCTAGTTCAGAAGATACGATACTCGTACTTCAACCGATTCGTCTGCTTATCGAAACTTTTTCTAAATTATGTAAACTTGAGTTTTTTTTTATCCAAATCACTCAATTATCTTCTTTGTCGATTTTCAGGCACGAAGGGACTCAAAGATCGCTGTTCTTCTGTATTGTTCCTGGCTCATGTTCTTGCTTGTTTGAACATGTCTATATGTCTCGTGACAGTATGAACTGCATGCTATATTCTCAAGTATGGACTCAACAATCACTAGAGAGGGCAGTTTATAAACTAATTCCGGGTTTACCTCGACGGCCCTGTATAAGTAAAGGCTCTCATGAGAGACCGCCAATAAACATTACTATACCTGGCCTCTCCTGGAAATGGTCACGTCTCAGAGATAATATCATGTCAGAACATAACACCAAGAGTCTTTTAAACGAGACAGTCTCTGATGAGAGACTACCTCCAGGAGCGTCTCCCATGAGAGACCAAAGTATAACAATATGCCTAAAACCAATATCTCCTGGTGATGGTCCCTCATCAGAGGTTCTTTCCGACAGGATATCAGATGAGAGACCATCTCCAAAGAGTCTGGATTTAGCCATGTTTTGACTCTATGATATCTCTTCACAAGCCGTACTGGAATATATATATATTGTCACAGTATTCAATAAAATAATCCCTTGTATCAATATTAAGTAAAATTAATCAGGTCTTCAGGGAAAAGTGTCTTTTCAAAACATTTTTATTCTCTAGCTTTCGGGTATGGACGTCCTTCTACAGGAGAAAACCTGGTATAATTCTCTTGTAAAAGGGCGTCCATGCCTGAAAGCTAGATATTAAAAATGTTTTGAAATCACACATTTCCCTGAAGGCCTGATTAATTTTACTTAATTTATGGTTACGTCTAAAATTAAGGAAGTTGTACCTTTTAGCATGTATATCGGGAATCAGACAATAACTCTGAAAAATATTACAGTGACCTTTATTGAAGACACACGAGATAACCAAGTGTGAACAAAACTTAAGGAAATTGTACCTTTTAGCATGTATATCGGGATTCAGACAATAACTCTGAAAGATATTACAGTGACCTTTATTGAAGATACACGAGATAACCAAGTGTGAATAAAATTGCCTATGTCTCCTTCCAAAAAAAATAAATAATAAATAGAGGCCCGATGACATCAAATTATGAAACTTTCTTAAGTTTTTTCTATGAGTGTATATTTAAAATATATTTGTAAATAGAGATTCTAAGCGCATAAAATTTTGTTTTGAATAATTAATAAAATGTTCGTAATAAAAGTAATGGTAATAAAAGTACAGTACATCTGATGAACTGGATGTCTACCATTAGATGTGAAGTCTCAACCCGGGTAGTTGGTGACTTTATTAAGTGGTGGCTCCAGGAATCCTGGTTGTTACATCAAGAGAGAGAAAGAGAGAGAGATTTATAATTCAAATTTATTAAACGAATGGCCGTTTAATGAAAGTATCTAGAACGACAGCTAGCCCTAATACATAT
>CP092863.1:134855324-134914302 GCA_030710605.1 Cordylochernes scorpioides
AAGACGAGCGTGGAATCAGCCGTGTTCTAGTCTTCGCGCTTTCCTCATACAAATGAACCACTACATTCGACGATTCTATAAATCTCCTCCAAACGGTGACTGCGGCCTTGTAGAATTTATATAAACCAAAGACCTTGATCAAACATCATTGTATTCATCCAGTTATATATTTGTTTACTATCGGATTGAGACAAGGATAAGTCACCCAAGAGTTTTCTTCTCTGTTTCTCCAAGCAACCAAATATTAATAATAACTAATACTAAGACCCTGTCATCCCCTGTTTAAACTGTCTTACTAAAACATTAAGAATACCATTATCAAAAGTTGATTCTTATAAATAGTAACATGTGTCAACCAACAACAACAAAAAGCTTTATTAAGTTCTTTTAGTCCTATACAGATTCTCCAAGCAGAAATGTAGGATACATGCAGGAAAAAAGTAATAGTATCTTAATGGTAATATGATATTTAATTATAATAAAAATTATATAAAGACAATCAAGCTAATAGATTAGTATGGGTAAATTGGAGGAAGAGAAATTTATTATACATGGATTTGCCGCGGATTCACCGCAAAGGAAGGTAAAAAAAGTGTCAACCTACAAAATACATTATAAGACGTTTCAGCTACCAACTATCGCCTTTTTCCAAGTCAGAAAGCTTAAAACGAAGTTAACTTTTGTTCCTTCAGGCCTGAAAGACTTTTTTCATAACTTGCAGAGTTCTAATAACCCGCTATTAAATATCATTAAAGCACTTTTTTTATAAGGATACATTATTGGCAACGTAAGGTCATATGGTGACTACTGAACGGTACTTTACAAAAATAGGTCTGCGCACAATAATAGCAATTGATGGTTTAAAAATATGGTGAAAATGAGACAAGGATAATAAACTTTAAACGTGTCTTGTCCTAGGCAATCGCCAGCCATTTTAGAAGGATGTTAGAATACACACATGAACAACACTTATGGAAGTGGAAATTCTTTGATATCGCCCTTCATCTATTTTTTTAAGGAGACCAATTTTGTTCACACTTGGTTATCTCATGTGTCTTCAATAAAGGTCACTGTAATAGCTTTCAGAGTTATTGTCTGAATCCCGATATACATGCTAAAAGGTATAACTTCCTTTAGTTTTGTCCATGAGTGTATAAAAATGAGCATAAATTGCTTACGACAACTAAAAACTTATCAGAATTCCTTTCTTTCTTTATTAATTATTATTACAGTAGATCCTCCCTAAAAAGGACAACACCTAGTTACAGAGCCAAAGTGTCCTTTAGGGAGAGGTGTCCTCTTACCATAAAGTTACTACAGTAGAACTACCTCCCTGTAAAGGACAACACCTAGTTACAGAGCCAAAGTATCCTTTAGGGAGAGGTGTCCCCTTACCATAGAGTTGCTACAGTAGAACTACCTCCCGGTAAAGGACAACACCTAATTACAGAGCCAAATTGTCCTTTAGGGAGGGGTGTCCTCTTACCAGAGAGTTGCTACAGTAGAACTACCTCTCTGTCAAAGACAACACCTATTTGCAGAACCAAAGTGTCCTTTAGGGAGAGGTGTCCTCTTACCAGAGAGTTGCTACAGTAGAACTACCTCTCTGTCAAAGACAACACCTATTTGCAGAACCAAATGGTTCTTTAAGGAGAGGTGTCCTCTTACCGGAGAGTTGCTAAATAGTAAAAATGGTAATTTTGCTAATTAAAACTGTCCATTATAGAGAGGTGTCCTCTAGCGTGAGTGTCCTCTCATGGAGGTTCTACTGTATAAACAATTAATCGTTTTACGTTTAAAATGAAAAGTAAACTATTCAGAGATAAGTTTCTTTTAAGTTCCACGTCAAGAGTTCTCGTATTTTAAATATGGAGATATATTTGAGAGTTCTTCAATGTGGCCCCCGATTCTTTCAAAAGTCCAACCCCACCAGCAAGTGCTAGTAACCAAACGGGGCTCTATTTGTAAGTGAAAAGTCAAACTGCTTTTCACATATGTAGACATGTGGTGCACTTACAGTAAAAACAGTCGCCTTCTTCTACCCACCATGATTACTTGTATCATGGTCTGTACCATGTGTACTAGAGATGAGCAGAAAAAAGAGAGTTTTGTGCTTTGAAGATCTAGAATTCCAATTCTTTGGCGAAGTCCAAGAATGAGATAAGATGGTCGTTCTGAAAGCTTCTTATCTGAGGTCGACGATCCTCCCACATCCGGATTGGATGAAGGTCCAGCTACCAACAGATAAGTCTTGACGATGTCAACTGAGAAATGCGTGATGAGCTGTGGCCTTAACAGTGATGTATGTTCAAAATATAGTCCGATTTGTCCTATCAGATTACATTTTAGAGCTACATATCTATAAGTTTATAACATACACATATAGCTTTATTAAGACCACCAGTCTTATACAGATTCACCACAGGAAGGAAGCATAGATGGATCTCCTATACTCCAGGCAGCACAGAACCCAACAATTATTGATACACACAGCTTTATTAAGACCACCAGTCTTATACAGATTCACCACAGGAAGAAAAGAAGCACAGATAGAGCTCCTATACTCCAGACAGCACAGAACCAAACAATATTTGATACACACATACAGCTTTATTAAGACCACCAGTCTTATACAGATTCACCACAGGAAGGAAGCATAGATAGAGCTCCTATACTCCAGGCAGGACAGAACCCAACAAAATTCGATACACACAGCTTTATAAAGACCACCAGTCTTATACAGATTCACCACAGAAGGAAAAGAAGCATACATAGAGCTCCTATATTCCAGGCAGCACAGAACCCAACAATATTTGATACACACATGCAGCTTTATTAAGACCACCGATCTTATACAGATTCACCACAGGAAGAAAGGAAGCATAGACGGAGCTCCTATACTCCAGGCAGCACAGAACCCAACAACAGCCTCCAGGTCCGACACATGTCCAGTGTCCACATAACTATAAGGTGATAATGGGAAATTTTCATATTTTAATGTCGCCGGTCATCTTGTTCCCACTTGGTTATCTCGTGTGTCAATAAAGGTCACTTTGCATCAAATATCTTTCAGAATTATTGTCTGAATCCCGATATACATGCTAAAAGTGAAAACTTCCTTAAGTTTTGTCTATGAGTATAAATTAGCAACACTGCACCTTGAAAGCGGTAACTAATAGAAAGGAAAGGTTTGGTAATTTGTAATCAGAACTCTAAACAGCTGTTAATATGCCGGCAACATATCAAAAGTATTTTGTCGTCTGCTAGAGATATTTGCATATTGAGAAATATATAGAGATTCTTTATATTTTTCTTTTTCAATAAAATATCATTAAAATTTTTTTTTAATGGATAAGGTACATTTAAGATATCGACTATTATACCGCAAAATTCTTACATATGTACTTATCCCAAGTAAAGGCTATGATAATCATAGTGGGTGTTGTCACTGCTTATAATGTAAGTGCTTACACATGTAGAATCAATTAGAATTTTATCATTTAAAATACACTCGTGGGGATAAAACCTTTTAGCATGTATATCGGGATTCAGACAATAACTCTGAAAGATATTACAGTGACCTTTATTGAAGACACACGAGATAACCAAGTGTGAACAAAACTTAAGGAAGTTGTGCCTTTCAGCATGTATATCGGGATTCAGACAATAACTCTGAAAGATATTACAGTGACCTTTATTGAAGACACACGAGATAACCAAGTGTGAACAAAACTTAAGGAAGTTGTGCCTTTCAGCATGTATATCGGGATTCAGACAATAACTCTGAAAGATATTACAGTGACCTTTATTGAAGACACACGAGATAACCAAGTGTGAACAAAACTTAAGGAAGTTGTGCCTTTCAGCATGTATATCGGGATTCAGACAATAACTCTGAAAGATATTACAGTGACCTTTATTGAAGACACACGAGATAACCAAGTGTGAACAAAACTTAAGGAAGTTGTGCCTTTCAGCATGTATATCGGGATTCAGACAATAACTCTGAAAGATATTACAGTGGCCTTTATTGAAGACATACGAGATAACCAAGTGTGAACAAAACTTGAGGAAGTTGTACCTTTCAGCATATATATCGGGATTCAGACAATAACTCTGAAAGATATTACAGTGACCTTTATTGAAGACACACGAGATAACCAAGTGTGAACAAAACTTGAGGAAGTTGTACCTTTCAGCATATATATCGGGATTCAAACAATAACTCTGAAAGATATTACAGAGACCTTTATTGAAGACACACGAGATAACCAAGTGTGAACAAAACTTAAGGAAGTTGTATCTTTTAGCATGTATATCGGGATTCAGACAATAACTCTGAAAGATATTACAGTGACCTTTATTGAAGACACACGAGATAACCAAGTGGGAACAAAACTTAAGGAAGTTATACCTTTTAGCATGTATATCGGGATTCAAACAATAACTCTGAAAGATATTACAGTGACCTTTATTGAAGACACACGAGATAACCAAGTGGGAACAAAACTTAAGGAAGTTATACCTTTTAGCATGTATATCGGGATTCAAACAATAACTCTGAAAGATATTACAGTGACCTTTATTGAAGACACACGAGATAACCAAGTGGGAACAAAACTTAAGGAAGTTATACCTTTTAGCATGTATATCGGGATTCAAACAATAACTCTGAAAGATATTACAGTGACCTTTATTGAAGACACACGAGATAACCAAGTGTGAACAAAACTTAAGGAAGTTGTACCTTTCAGCATGTATATCGGGATTCAGACAATAACTCTGAAAAATATATTACAGTGACCTTTATTGAAGACACATGAGATAACCAAGTGTAAACTTAAGGAAGTTGTACCTTTTAGCATGTATATCGGGATTTAGACAATAACTCTGAAATATATTACAGTGACCTTTATTGAAGACACATGAGATAACCAAGTGTAAACTTAAGGAAGTTGTATCTTTCAGCATGTCTATCGGGATTCAGACAATAACTCTGAAAGATATTACAACGACTTTTATTGAAGACACACGAGATAACCAAGTGTGAACAAAACTTAAGGAAGTTGTACCCCTCAGCATGTATATCGGGATTCAGACAATAACTATGAAAGATATTACAGTGACCTTTATTGAAGACACGCGAGATAACCAAGTGTGAACAAAACTTGAAGAATTTGTACTTTTTAGCATGTATTTCGGGATTCAGACAATAACTCTGAAAGATATTACAGTGACCTTTATTGAAGACACACGAGATAACCAAGTGTGAACAAAACTTAAGAAAGTTGTACCTTTTAGCATGTATATCGGGATTCAGACAATAACTCTGAAAGATATTACAGTGACCTTTATTGAAGACACACGAGATAACCAAGTGTGAACAAAACTTAAGGAAGTTGTACCTTTTAGCATGTATATCGGGATTCAGACAATAACTCTGAAAGATATTACAGTGAACTTTATTGAAGACACACGAGATAACCAAGTGTGAACAAAACTTAAGGAAGTTATACCTTTTGGCATGTATATCGGGATTCAAACATTAACTCTGAAAGATATTACAGTGACCTTTATTGAAGACACACGAGATAACCAAGTGTGAACAAAACTTAAGGAAGTTATACCTTTTGGCATGTATATCGGGATTCAAACAATAACTCTGAAAGATATTACAGTGACCTTTATTGAAGACACACGAGATAACCAAGTGTGAACAAAACTTGAAGAAGTTGTACCTTTTAGCATGTATATCGGGATTCAGACAATAACTCTGAAAGATATTACAGTAACCTTTATTGAAGACACACGAGATAAACAAGTGTGAACAAAACTTAAGGAAGTTGTACCTTTTAGCATGTAAATCGGGATTCAGACAATAACTCTGAAAGATATTACAGTGACCTTTATTGAAGACACACGAGATAACCAAGTGTGAACAAAACTTGAAGAAGTTGTACCTTTTAGCATGTATATCGGGATTCAGACAATAACTCTGAAAGATATTACAGTGACCTTTATTGAAGACACACGAGATACCCAAGTGTGAACAAAACTTAAGGAAGTTGTACCTTTCAGCATGTATATCGGGATTCAGACAATAACTCTGAAAGATATTACAGTGACCTTTATTGAAGACACACGTAATAACCAAGTGTGAACAAAATCGCCTCTGTCTCCTTTAAATTAAAAATAGATGACCGGCGACAACATAGACTTTCTACTTCTTTAAGTGTTGTCCATGAGTGTATTTACTGAAAGTAAAAATAGCCATAAGGAATGAAAGTTGTAAGCAGACAAGAGAAGTATTGCTAAATATTATCTTCCTTTGTAAATAGCCTTGGATTTATGAAAGATAACTCACAGAATTTATGGATGTTGGTCTTTGACCAGTTGCGACATCTAGAGTACTTTTGTCGTCGGTACTGTAGGTGATTGCTCTGCTTATTGCAACTCGTGGTGTAATCCTTGTCGACAAAGTTGGCTGATGGTTGTAACCATGGCGTGAAACCATGGTCGGTAAACAGAATACATAACTCCATCTGTGGGAATTATTCAGTGCTTCTTCTTTTAATCCCATAGGGCCAAGTTCCACCTAAGTCCTGTTAAATGACAGCGTGGCTGGGAGTTGACCCTGAGCAGGACAGTATGTCTGGAGTCTTGTACTCCTGGTACCCTAGACATGAAGGCTAAAGCCCAGCTAAATGATAAAGTTCATAAACCAACGAAAACTGACGTTTGCTGGACATGTAATGCGCGGATTAGCAGGAGAGACATTGCTGACAGTGTTGGAGGGGAAGCTCCGGGAGAAGAGATCGAGGGGAAGGAGACGACAGGGATGCACAGACGATCTAAAACAATGGACTGGACAACACACCTACGAGATGATGAAGAGGATAGCGGAGGATTGGGAAGTATAGAGAGACCATGTGGCCCACCCTCAGTAGAGGAAGGTACTGAAGGAGGGAGATATGGGGAGACCATGACCCTCAGTAGAGGAAGGCATTGAAAGAGGGAGATATAGAGACCATGTGGCCCACCCTCAGTAGAGGAAGGCACCGAAGGAGGGCGATATGGAGAGACCATGTGGCCCAGCCTCAGTAGAGGAAGACACTGAAGGAGGGGGATATGGAGAGACCGTGTGGCCCACCCTCAGTAGAGGAAGGTACTGAAGGAGAGAGATATGGAGAGACCATGTGACCCACCCTCAGTAGAGGAAGGTACTGAAGGAGGGAGATATGGAGAGACTATGTGGCCCACCCTCAGTAGAGGAAAGCACTGAAGGAGGAAGATATGGAGAGACCATGTGGGCCACCCTCAGTAGAGGAAAGCACTGAAGGAGGAAGATATGGAGAGACCATGACCCTCAGTAGAGGAAGGCACTGAAGGAGGGAGATATGGAGAGACCATGTGGTCCACCCTCAGTAGAGGAAGGTACTGAAGGAGGGAGATATGGAGAGACCGTGACCCTCAGTAGAGGAAGGCACTGAAGGAGGGAGATATGGAGAGACCGTGACCCTCAGTAGAGGAAGGCACTGAAGGAGGGAGATATGGAGAGACCATGTGGCCCATCCTCAGTAGAAGAAGGTACTGAAGGAGGGAGATATGGAGAGACCATGTGGCCCACCCTCAGTAGAGGAAAGCACTGAAGGAGGAAGATATAGAGAGACCATGACCCTCAGTAGAGGAAGACACTGAAGGAGGGAGATATGGAGAGACCATGTGGCCCACCCTCAGTAGAGGAAGGTACTGAAGGAGGGAGATATGGAGAGACCATGACCCTCAGTAGAGGAAGGTAATGAAGGAGGGAGAGACCATGACCCTCAGTAGAGGAAGACACTGAAGGAGGGAGATATGGAGAGACCATGTGGCCCAGCCTCAGTAGAGGAAGGTACCGAAGGAGGGAGATATGGAGAGACCATGTGGCCCACCCTCAGTAGAGGAAGCCACTGAAGGAGGGAGATATGGAGAGACCATGTGGCCCAGCCTCAGTAGAGGAAGGCACCGAAGGAGGGAGATATGGAGAGACCATGTGGCCCACCCTCAGTAGAGGAAGACACTGAAGGAGGGAGATATGGAGAGACCATGTGGCCCACCCTCAGTAGAGGAAGGTACTGAAGGAGGGAGATATGGAGAGACCATGTGGCCCACCCTCAGTAGAGGAAGGCACCGAAGGAGGGAGATATGGAGAGACCATGTGGCCCACCCTCAGTAGTGGAAGACACTGAAGGAGGGAGATATGAAGAGACCATGTGGCCCAGCCTCAGTAGAGGAAGGTACTGAAGGAGGGAGATATGGAAAGACCATGACCCTCAGTAGAGGAAGGCACCGAAGGAGGGAGATATGGAGAGACTATGACCCTCAGTAGAGGAAGACACTGAAGGAGGGGGATATGGAGAGACCATGTGGCCCACTTTCAGTAGAGGAAGGCACTGAAGGAGGGAGATATGGAGAGACTATGACCCTCAGTAGAGGAAGACACTGAAGGAGGGGGATATGGAGAGACCATGTGGCCCACCTTCAGTAGAGGAAGGCACTGAAGGAGGGGGGTATGGAGAGACAATGTGGCCCACCTTCAGTAGAGGAAGCCACTGAAGGAGGGAGATATGGAGAGACCATGTGGCCCACCCTCAGTAGAGGAAGGCACCGAAGGAGGGAGATATGGAGAGACCATGTGGCCCACCCTCAGTAGAGGAAGGCACTGAAGGAGGGGGTATGGAGAGACCATGTGGCCCACCCTCAGTAGAGGAAGCCACTGAAGGAGGGAGATATGGAGAGACCATGTGACCCACCCTCAGTAGAGGAAGCCACTGAAGGAGGGAGATATGGAGAGACCATGTGGCCCACCCTCAGTAGAGGAAGGCACTGAAGGAGGGGGTATGGAGAGACCATGTGGCCCACCCTCAGTAGAGGAAGCCACTGAAGGAGGGAGATATGGAGAGACCATGTGACCCACCCTCAGTAGAGGAAGCCACTGAAGGAGGGAGATATGGAGAGACCATGTGGCCCACCCTCAGTAGAGGAAGGCACCGAAGGAGGGAGATATGGAGAGACCATGTGGCCCACCCTCAGTAGAGGAAGGTACTGAAGGAGGGAGATATGGAGAGACCATGACCCTCAGTAGAGGAAGGCACTAAGGAGGGAGATATGGAGAGACCATGTGGTCCACCTTCACTAGAGGAAGGCACCGAAGGAGGGAGATATGGAGAGACCATGTGGCCCAGCCTCAGTAGAGGTAGACACTGAAGGAGGGGGATATGGAGAGACCATGTGGCCCACCCTCAGTAGAGGAAGCCACTGAAGGAGGGAGATATGGAGAGACCATGTGACCCACCCTCAGTAGAGGAAGCCACTGAAGGAGGGGGATATGGAGAGACCATGTGACCCACCCTCAGTAGAGGAAGCCACTGAAGGAGGGAGATATGGAGAGACCATGTGGCCCACCCTCAGTAGAGGAAGGCACCGAAGGAGGGAGATATGGAGAGACCATGTGGCCCAGCCTCAGTAGAGGAAGCCACTGAAGGAGGGGGATATGGAGAGACCATGTGGCCCACCCTCAGTAGAGGAAGCCACTGAATGAGGGAGATATGGAGAGACCATGTGACCCACCCTCAGTAGAGGAAGCCACTGAAGGATGGAGATATGGAGAGACCATGTGGCCCACCCTCAGTAGAAGAAGGCACCGAAGGAGGGAGATATGGAGAGACCATGACCCTCAGTAGAGGAAGGCACTGAAGGAGGGAGATATGGAGAGACCATCTGGCCCACCCTCACTAGAGGAAGGTACTGAAGGAGGGAGATATGGAGAAACCATGACCCTCAATAGAGGAAGGCACTGAAGGAGGGAGATATGGTGAGACCATGTGGCCCACGCTCAGTAGAGGAAGGTACTGAAGGAGGGAGATATGGAGAGACCATGTGGACCACCCTCAGTAGAGGAAGGTACTGAAGGAGGGAGATATGGAGAGACCATGACCCTCAGTAGAGGAAGGCACTGAAGGAGGGAGATATGGAGAGACCATGTGTCCCACCTTCAGTAGAGGAAGGCACCGAAGGAGGGAGATATGGAGAGACCATGTGGCCCAGCCTCAGTAGAGGAAGCCACTGAAGGAGGGAGATATGGGGAGACCATGTGGCCCACCCTCAGTAGAGGAAGGCACTGAAGGAGGGAGATATGGAGAGACCATGACCCTCAGTAGAGGAAGGCACTGAAGGAGGGAGATATGGAGAGACCATGACCCTCAGTAGAGGAAGGCACTGAAGGAGGGAGATATGGAGAGACCGTGTGGCCCACCCTCAGTAGAGGATGGCACTGAAGGAGGAGAAGAAAATGCTAACATACAAATTCCACCCATTTCTTAAGTTTTGTTCACACTTGGTTATCTCGTGTGTCTTCAATAAAGGTCACTGTAATATCTTTCAGAGTTATTGTCACAATCCCGATATACATGCTAAAAGGTACAACTTCCTTAAGTTTTGTCCATGAGTGTATGTATGTTATCATCTCGTTTATATGATAGCGAATCATTTAGATCGCGAAATGCGTTTCTGGAGACCCGTTGATGATTTCTAGGAATTTTAGACATTTCTGTTATCTCAACATCATTTTACCAGTCAGCATGAAGCCGAGGTTTAGGTCATCTAAAACACTCAACTCAATGCTCTAGCTAAAGTTTAGTTTTTTTTATCTCTCTTTGTACATCTATAATGCACATAAAGAAGGCCTTCTCTTATAAAATAAAATATGTCAATAAAAAGATTTACTTTTTTTTTTCACATATTTAGCGTATTTAAGCAAGTTTGGCCTAAGTATCCATTTCTTGATACCTCAGGAATTCTCTGGGACCAAAATATTTTGATCGTAGAGGAACATGTAGTACATATAGTGATGTAAACAAGTTGTCTCTATACATACTATGAGAACTAAAATGTTTATTCATTTGACATTTTATTAATATTGTGATATCTTAAGACTCTCTCTATCCGAGTGATGTTTTATTCAAGTTTATTTTAGAATGGTCAATTTATTTATATCTTTTTGATCCCCCTTATCACAAGCCATCTTAAAATCTAAACTGTAACACTTCATTGGCGTCTATTGAGGAATTTCTGATGTCCTGGTAACCCAACAATGAACTATCGCAGAAACCGCTGAATTCCCGCCGGGCAAGGAACAAGTTGGGGAGTTCCTGTACAAAACAGGCCTGGTACTATATCAGGGACAGTGGTACTGCCCCGTGGCTACATTGAGCTAAGCACAGCTGCCACATGACGTCTACATTCAGTATCCGGCTCCTTCTATCTGAGTAACCGCTGATCTCCGTCAGGTGAGGAACTAGCTGGGGTTCCTATACAAACAGACCTGGTACTGCATTCGAGTCAGCGCCATTGCTCCGTGGCTACGTTCAAGCTAAGCACAGCTGCCACATGGCCTGGACGTCTTCATTCTATAATCCGGCTTCATCGACCTTATATACGCTGATCTCCACCGGGCGAGGAACAAGTTGGGGGTTCCTATACATACATGCCCGGTACTACATCAGAGACAGCGCCGCTGCTTCGTGGCTGCGTTCAAGCTGATAAATGTCCTGGATGTCTTCATTCTTTAATCTGTATTCATCAACCAGTATACGTTGATCTCCACCAGGTGAGGAACAAGTTGGGGAGTTCCTATGCACCAAGGCCTACATCAGAGACAGCGCCACTGCTTCGTGGCTACATAAAAGCTAAGCACAGCTGCCACAAGGATGGGACGTCTACAATCTCTCTCTCGGAATCTACGAAATCGCGACTCTACATCTATGTCCAGAGTCTACAGGCTCTCGCGTCACACACCAAGTCCGTACACTCAGTGACATTTGGATTTCTGTTCCGGATATGCAAATATTGTAATGGATCATATATGGAGGAGTATGATAATCAAAATTCAGCAAAATGATCACGTCTTTTTCACCGCAAGCATTATATTCAGAATTTCCCGATAATATCATCATCAAGAATCTACATCTATACGACAATACCAACTCTATATACATACCATCAACATCTACATAGCTACACTCTCATTCAGCACCAACTCTACCTACATTCCATTAACATCTACATGAATACATCTCCAGTTACAAAAAATCTACATACATTCCATCTACATTTACATAATTACATCTACAGTTACATCAATCCTGCCCACATTCCTTTAACATTCACATAATGACATATATTTACATCTACACCAACTCTACACGCATTCCACTAACATCAACATATTTACATATACATCAAAATCACTCTACACACATTCCACCAACACCACATGTACAGATAACCGACCTGTTTGAATGAATCTGGCTTTCTCTTTCTTTTTCAAGAATCGCTACCAGCCTCTCTAGCCTCAACCCAACAGCCCTCTTCTGAAGTCTCCTTGTTCTTCGCTTTCTACATCCTCTACAGAACCGACTCACCTATAATGACTGGATCTCCAGATAGAAGCTCAACAAGCTCTCTACAAACCCGATGATATACTATCAGTGATTGATTTTATAATTCAAGACGCAAATACATTGATGCCTTTATCCTATAACTCCAAAACATAAAGAAGAAATTGCTGGCAGGTGCCTATGCCGCAAAGCTCCAATCAGTTTAACCTGAAATCAATTATTAAATACAAACGGAATATTTTCTGAAATTCTACTGGAATAGATCACTGGACGCGAAACACATTCTCTGAAACCTTGGTGTTTCGGATATAAGGAATCCCGTTGGATGATTCTCTTAATGCTTCAAATTCACAAAATTTTGAGATTTCAAATCGTCAATTAAATAATTGCGCAAAAAGCTCTTGATCATGAGAAATAAATAAAACAATTACTTATAAATTCAATAAATTATATATCATACATTGTGGTTTCATGAAAGGTCGTATAGAATTTCACATCGGCTACATTGATATTTATAATATTTTCTGAAAATTTGAGAGTAATGGTTTATATATTTGTATTGAAAATAGAGCAATCCATATTTAAATCATTAGATAATAAAGGCCTATATTGGATTTAATAAAAGATTTATTTGCCAATATTTCGGTTGGCTGAACGCCAAACCTTTATCAGGGCAAATGTACAAATACAAGAATGTAATGCCTTGATAAAGGTTTGGCGTTCAGCCAACCAAAATATAGGCAAATAAATCTTTTATTAAATTCAATATATGCCTTTATTATCTAATATATTTGT
Organism: Cordylochernes scorpioides; assembly: GCA_030710605.1. Taxonomy (NCBI): domain Eukaryota; kingdom Metazoa; phylum Arthropoda; class Arachnida; order Pseudoscorpiones; family Chernetidae; genus Cordylochernes; species Cordylochernes scorpioides. Next base: position 134,868,557 of record CP092863.1, read on the forward strand.
ATGTGAAAGAAGTTTATCTGAATTTAGGTTCTGTGGAAACTAAGCCATTATCACTATTATGAATCATGTTATAAAGAAATGAAAAATTGTTAAAGCCTCGTTTTTCTTTCATAATAAAACACTTTCTTCACTTTTATAACTTTCCAAGGAGGTTGGCCAATTTAATCCACCATACCGATTTTTTTAGAAGCTCCATTATTGTATTGGAAGATTCTGATTATATATGTGACGTTGTAAGAATGAACCTAGGTTATGGTATTTAATCAAACAATGGACGTAAACATCGATAAAAATAGCATTACATCTTTCAAGATTACAGAGTCAACAACGATTTAATAGCTTTAGGCCCTAGTGATTTAATTTCAAATAAGGGCACATATATAAAATTTAATTTCCTTTGTAAATATATTTTGGATTTCATTAAGAAAAATGGTCTTTGATGTAACGATCTCAAGGAAATATTGGACATATTATATGGTTGTAAACAATATATAGGTGTATGCGTATATATGTATATATTTTAAATTTAATGATGTAACTGTAAATAAAATTCAAAGAATATCTCTACATATGTAAATAATATTTATGAATCTTTCTAAGTTACTTTCTGTGTATCTTTCCATGTTGAATATTTTCTTTGTTATATTTGTATGTGCATTTAGCGCAAGTGTCCCTAGGGGGACATAGCGTTTTGAATTGAAATAAATAAAAGTTGATATTTGTATCGAGCAATGCTCTTCTGCAAACCATTGAAACAAGAACAGCTATATACAATGATGGGTCAATCAGTAATGTACAATCCCCCCAGCAAAATATATAAATACAGTTAAACCTACAATATAATATAATGCGGTTTGTGATTGTAAAACGACATTCGAAAATTATCCCGCATGTGTTTCTTTTCAACGAAAAATCAAAATTTATTCCAAGGAGAAATAACGATTATTTCCAACCCCAGGGATGAGGTATGAATGGATGAATTGTGAAGAGTAATGATAAACGGAAAAATAAAAGTGTCCAGGGATGGGAATCGAACCCACAGTGTTCCGCTTACCGGGCAGATGCCATGTCCACTAGGCTACCCTGGACATATTTTTCCGTTCGTAAATAATACATAAAGTAATTTATAATACAATATAATGCGGCATGTGATTGTAAAACGACATTCGAAAATAATCATTACTCTTCACAATTCATCCATTCATACCTCATCCATAAGGTTGGAAATAATCGTTATTTCTCCTTGGAATAAATTTTGATTTTTCGTTGAAAAAGAAACTCATGCGGGATAATTTTCGAATGTCGTTTTACAACAGTTAAACCTATCTATAGCGCCCCCTCTAAATAGCGCCTCCCTCTCTATAGCTTCCGATTTTAAATACGTAGTACAATGCGATTTACATAAAAATTGACCTGTCTATAGCACCCTATTTTGGTGAGTCCAAAGAGAGGACGCTATAGACAGGTTTAACTGTAATTTATTATTAAAAAATAATGTTTTCTAGTGAATAAAACACTCTGCTTTTCATATCTGCAATCAGAATTGGTTTATCTTTTGTATTTATTCTGATATGGAGCCTAATGTGAACACAAGAATTCGACAACAGTCTTGGCTTCTTCCGACTTCTACCTGTTTAGTAAATTAAAGAATTCTCTATGCGGTAGAACATTTGGAAATGATGAAATGTTACTCCACGAGGTTAGAGGGTGGTTCAGAAAGCAAGATGTAGCATTTTACCAAAGTTCTGAGTTGGAAAGAACGCTGGGCCAAATGTGTACAGAGGGGATATATTGAATGATATATAGCTAATAGTTAGGTATTCATATATACAATATGTTTATGGTTTGTCAAATTAAAAAATCATTGATGATTGTGCATTACTTATTTACCCAACCATGTATATATTAAGCATAAAAGAGGCAATAACGCTTCATATAAATACTCAAAATATGAAACTATTGAAGAACGAATTTTTATTTTCAATTAAAACATGTATTATGAAAAAGGGCATCTCCTTATCGTGCAACTGAAAGTTGCTGATGGCTTGCGCCATCTATCGGAATAAATATCAACTATTCTACTCTGAACACTCTGATTTTCCTGGAAAATCTCTTAAAGATTTCTTGAAAAAAGCCATGGTCCACCTGTGCTGTGTGAGCAGAAGAGCTTAAATTGACTGTTCCATTATATGTATGTTCCATATGTAAATACCTGTTTTTTTTTCTCTTTTCGCTCTCCACTTCTTCCATCCATATTTCCAAATCCATATTCTTATTTTCCATAGGATCATTCAAATAATAATCTGTATATATTTATCATGTGTATATAATCTCTCCCCATTTTTACCCCTTTGTATCTTTCGCACTTCCATAGGTTTCTCCGTCTTGTAACCCCAAGGAGAATCCTCTGTAAGACCTGTGTGCCTTAATAAAGGTTTTTGTGTGTGTGAATATCAACTATTCTCGTTGATTTTTAATTATTCCAGAATTGGCCAAATGTAGGGGTGTGTTTCTAACTAAAACTGCGATAAAAAAAAACACATGAAATGGGTGAATCTGCACCTAGAGAGGGGTTTTACCTATCTATGTTGTATTGTTACAATGACAAAATATTCTACACAAAATGGTGGTCAATTTGCATAATCTTTGCTATTATTTATTTATCAAATCAGACGCGATATTCCCACAAGGGGATGCTTGCGTCAAGAAACAACACCAAACACTGTATTACATAAACATATTAGAGAAATGAAGTAGAATTTTACTTACCCCATCACAGCTGTTCAAAAGATTTGCTGACGCGATGACAAATATATGTGATATGATCAGGTTTTATTTCATACTATGAGTAATGCTTTCTATGATATTTATAATATAAATTTTTTATTAAATATCATTTTCTTAATATTTTATCATATGATGCACTAGCACGCCATCTGTTATCAAAATTCGAAACTATTTTAAACACGTAAGATTCTTTTTGAAATTTAATAATTTCTACTGCCCTTACTGCAATGGAAAAATTAATGGGAGGGCCTGACTCAGGGTGATGAACTCCCCATTAAACTGGCGAAACCGCTGGGAGGGTTCACCACTGATGAGCCAGGCCCTCCCATTAATTTTTCTATTGCAGTGAGGGCAGTGGAAATTGTTTAATTTCAAAAAGAATCTTAAGCGTTTAAAATAGTTTCAAATTTTGAAATTTTATCATATTATCAAAAACATGAGAATTAGTTCTTTTAATGAAACAGGTCTACAATGATAGCCAGTCTCAAAAAAGATATTGTGTTTTACACTAATAAGACTAAATCACAATGTATATGTGCAAATAAGGTTTTTCTCAAATTTGCAACTAATTTGCAAGTTATTATATTTAAATAAATTATATTTTTCTTATATACATATCTCTATTCAAATATTTTATGTAATTCTAATATATATATATCTCTATATATATAAAAATGAATGTTTGTCTGTCTGTATGTCCGGTATACAAATTCGCAGTAGTTCACTAATTCAAACCAAAATTTCCATACATAGGTAAAAGAATACGGGGAAGACGATAGGCTATTTTAAAAAATATATAAATCAATTATTAAAACTATATATTTTTAGTCAGAAAATGATGATGACGATATTGCTGTATCATGTTTGATTATCAGATACAAAATTATATCGGGAAAAATTCCAAAAAGCAGAGACCACGGGTGAAACCAGTTCATTATTTTGTATGCAGGAACAAAATTCTAACAGAAAAACATTCATTCGAGCAGAAAACAAAAGCCAGATCATCTTTCTATAAAAATATCGCTTCTCAGACACAAAGTTTGGAGCGGGACGTTTCACAAGAGTGACATCCACGGCGCCAATTTATAATTGTAACGAATAGTATTTGAATAGGGTACATTTAATAGGGTAAAACCCGGGCGTTGCCATTCGGCTAGAATATATATATATTGTAACGTGGTTAATTTATTCACATAATTTTAATTGTAATGATTTACATAGTTTTGAATTAGACATAGCTATATGAATGCACGTAAATATAATTTTAAGGTTGACAGTTAAAGAGAATAAAGTCCGTTCGTGTTTCCTCTCCTTGCATTTATTTTTCAACGCGACAATAAATATTACCTTTTAAGAGAAAAATACATCTACTTATCTTGCAACTGATAGTTGCTGATGGCTGGCGCCATCTATCGTAATAAATATCAACTATTCTTTAATTTTTAATTATTACAGAATTGGTCAAATACCTATTATTGATTAATCAAGAAAAGCTAACCACGGACGCGTTTTGGGCTTTTGGTCCTCGTCAACGTAGTGCAAGCTGTATCTCAACGACCAAAAAACTTGTCATTAAGACATCCTGAAAAATCATGAAACGGGTAGTACAATTATACATTTGTACTATTTTTTTCACATATATACATTTTATGTATTATGATGCACTAGCGCGCCATCTGTTATCAAAATTCGAAACTATTATAGACGCGTATGATTCTTTTAAAAATAAACAATTTCTACTGTCGTTACTGCATTGGAAATTGTTTATTTTAAAAAAGAATCATACGCGTCTATAATAGTTTCGAACATTTTATTTTTTAAAAATAAAGATCACCAAATTCAGTTATAGGATCGGCTGCTATGAGGAAGATGTGTTGACATTTCAAGACGGTCTGTCGTCCAGAAATAGGACCTCGTTGTGCCAAGTTCCAGCTTGGAAATCCGCCATGGAATGTATGTCTGATTCCTCACTCTCGAACTCTCATGAACCTCTAATATACTTTCTCTTTTCCCTATGCTTCACCTAGTTCAAAACACAGAGAAATGGTCGGTGGAAGGATGATCTAAACCGTTGGTTTTTAACCGCTATGACCCGGGATCGAAGCCCGCATTGGGCACTTTTTTATAATTAAAAAAAAAAAAAACTCTAATGCATTCTTGCAAAAGTCCAATTGATGATATAAAACCGTCCCTAAATTTCTGGTGGCGCGCGCTGCCTAAATTTAATACATATAATTTATTGTAGAACGACCTTTGAAATTTATCCCACATGTGTTTCTTTCAAACGAAAAATCTAATTTTTTTTTCCAAGGAGGAATAACGATTATTTCCAATCTTAGGGATGAAGTATGAAAGGATGAATTGTGAATAGTAATGATAAACGGGAAAATAAAAGTGTCCAGGGACGGGAATCATTACTCTTCACAATTCATCCTTTCATACTTCATCCCTAAGATTGGAAATAATCGTTATTTCTTGTATTTCTTGTTATTGGCGATTTCTAAGAATTTCTTAAAAACGAATATCCATTCGTTTCTGTATAAAAAATATGTAAGCAATATAGTTACCCAGAAATTATTTGAAAAGGTAAAAATAAACATCACTGGACACACATTCAATCTCAAACAAGCAATAGCCCATTACCACGACATAAAAAGCAAGCAACAACGATCAAGAATCTTCAAGAATAAATATCATCAATAGAAAAATTGACCTCCCAACCCAATATAACAATATCCCTGACAAATTATCTAAATGCGTAGTAATAATTATTGGAATGTATATATATTACATCCCATTATAATATCTATTACTTTAGCTGGAAACAGTCTGATGCACGCCCACACATGCCAATAACAAAAGTTTTCAAATATTTTGTAAAAATATTATTTAGAGATTGTACATAGAGTATTAGCCCGTTGAAGAGCAGTATAATTGCTCAAAAGCTTGCAAATTAAAAATAAAAATAAACTTTTTACCTGGTATTTATTTTTACTTTAAAATAAAAAAAATATAATTACAGTTACAGAATTATAGTTAATACTTTGAAAGGTATCTACCGAGACATGCCCAAATATGGCATTTAATGGCATAGCTGCTTTAAAAGTGGGAAAAAGAAGTTAAGGCTAAAGTGATACCAGAGTATTATTTTCAACACAATATTTTATTATCTATTATGGATTGCTCTAATTTTCAAAACGCTTATTAATGTAGTGGCGCGCGCGCGCTACCCAAAATTTAATGCAGATGATTCTTGAAAAGATTTTTGTCTGGTTCGTTTTTTTAATATTCAAGATGGGTTTCTTTTTTCTTTGAAATAATCCATATAATTCAACTACCATCTTTTTTTTTATTGTTGTGCTTGAAATTTGTTTATTTTAAAACAAAAATAGAAAGCGCGCTTTATAAAATTTAAAAATATATTCTATTTTTAGATTTATATAAATAATAATTTGAAAAATTATATATTAATATATATAAATATGTTATAATAATATATTTTCATTATTTTAAAAAAGCTTACATACATTTTATTATTGTTTTTACTTCTCTACTATTATATCTTCTATTTAAATTTAATTTTTATTTGAAATAAATAGTTTACAAATAAAATAACAGGAAAATATGAATCCAGAAAATACAAATCGTCTGAAAAGGAAATATGAAGAATCATATGGTAGTAAAAAGAGATCAAGAATTGAAAATCCAAATTCAAATTCCACAGAAATTTTAGAAGATTATATTATGAAGTTTAATTTTTTAAGGGAACTTTGTGTAAATCCTTCAAAATTTGTTTCTTTCCAAACTTTATTTGGAGAACATCTCAGCTCTCTCAAACACTTAACTACCACGGATAATTCAAGTAGTTATATTTGGGAAACCTCTATTTTCAAGGTCATTGATGTTAACAGTGGAAATATTCAACCAGTTATTGATGAAGTTAAAAAGTACATTTATTTATCAAATTTGAGAAGTGGCAAAAGAAATATAACTTCGTTATTCTCTTTTTTTGTTGGTTGCTATATGGTTTATGACTATGAACTCTTTGCAGTTAATGCAAAAAGTCGTAAAAAAAGAATGCTGGTTATTCATTTGGAACACTTGGGTAAACCCCTCGAAAAACATGATGATTTAAGTTTGGAACAAATTACAGGAATTATGTGTCAAATCACCGTCGGGATTGCAGCTGCAGAGAGTGAATTGAGCTTTGAACATCGTAATTTGAATCCCAGTCAAATATTGATCTATCCATTTGATTATACCCTAACCCATACAATAGATAAAGAGACGTACGACTTCCCCTCTGGTGGCTATGAAATCACCATTACTGGAACATCGCAATCTAGAATGACAGTAGAAGACGACGTTTTCTTCACTCAGATAACTGATGACCTCCTGCACAAGATCACTGGAGGGAATTGGAAGGGCTATTTTCCCCAAACGAACACCAAAGCTATATTAAACATTTTTAAATGGATGGTTGATCATGCTGAACCTCTAACTAAAGTTTTTCTAACAAATTGGTTTGAAACACACAAAAAATATCTAGAGAATATGAAAGACTGCAAACTTTTTATAGAAGTACTTCAAAACATATATAAAACGTATACAAATGTGTCAAAACAGATAAATAAAGCGACTAATGTGAATAAATGTCGAAATTCTGTAGATGCGGGAAAAATAAAAGTGCAATAATAATTTTAAACTTTGTTGAATCAAGCCAAAGTCATATATCTTGTAAATAAATGTTTACTAAAATATCTTTATATGTATATATTAAAACCATTTATCCACTTTTACTTAATTACAATTTTTTTTTTATAATTATAAATAAGAGATTTGTGGGAAATATATAATATTTTAAAATAATAAATTATATATATATATTTTTTCTATTTGACTAAAACTCTTTTAAATAATTTATATATATATTTTTTAAAACTTACATCTATTGACGTTATGTGGCGTTGAGTTTGTTGTTGACATAAAAGGTTGGTGTTCAGCCAACTAAAATTTTGGTAAATAAATTATTTTTTGATCCAATATATATTTATTTTTATTTAAAAACGCTTTTAAAGTTCTTTTTAAATTATATCATTCATATTTTAATACTCTTTTTTCTATATATTGAAGCATATCTCGTTTTAAAACGTATTTTATGCCTATTTGAAGCTAAAGACTTTAAGAATATTTTTCTTATAAAACGATTTAATATTTACGCCATGTTAAATTTCTCAAACATTCAGTACTAGCCTAGTTTTCTTGTAGCCATTTCTTAGTGAGATTTTAATCTGTGTATGAATTCTTGCGCCACGGACAAATTAAAAGATAAATATTTCAATCTTAAATGTAGTTAATTCTTGTAGATCCTTATCCCAAATATGCGAAAAAAGACTGCCCTACTTCGGACACATAATGAGAGCAAATCGATTTTAAAAATATTTTGATGTTCAGGAAAATTAAAGATAGAAAGGAAGACCTGCAATGAGCTGGCTAGATAGGATCAAGGAAGATAGCAGGTCACTAGACGAGCTGTGAATAATGGTCACCAAGATAAATTGAAGAATATTTGTTTATATGGTCACCAAACTCTGCACTTGATGGACACTAACAACAAATATATATTAATAATAAAGAAGGCATATCCTGACCAGGAGCACATGTGCTTTTTAGATTGCAGAGCGCCATCTGGTGGAGCAAAAATAAACTAAACGTTTATTTAACTTGCTCCGTGATATTTGGCCAACCCAATTTCTTGATAAATCAAGAAAAGCCATTCACGAACGCGTTTCGCGCTCGTCAGCATGAAATAGGCTGTACCATTGCGACCAAAAAGATTTTTGGTTTCTCAAGAAGCCTCTGGAACCAAAAATCTTTTTGGTCGCAGTGGTACAGCCTACTAGGTCCAAGTTCTGGGTCCATGTCAATTTTCTGCTGTTGTCGTGTCCAATGAAGAGCCTCAGATGTCTCCGTACATCTTTATCACAACAGTCTCAATGTTCTCTATCTTGGATGTGTAAAGTTCTGGGTCCATGTAAATTTTCTGCAAGGCTGCGGCCATTGTTGGACATGATAATATATGGGCAGGTGTTAATTCCACACCAGAACAATTGTTACATGTCCTATAGGTTCCTGTGCCATCTGGATGTATTGTCATTCCTTTATAGTGTTTCGTTCTGAGTCTTGACATTGTTATTCTTCTCTCAGAGAGGGGGAGAAGTCCGACGACACCAGTCCACCCTGGACCCTTGGAATATTTGACCAAATTCTGGTTCAAGATGACTAACATGGCAACGGCACCCATTTTCCAAAGAAGCGCAAAACCGATATATTATGTGTTTTTGGAATCTTTGATCATCGTCTCTATATTCCTTCTGTTTTCACCAACATAAGTGGATTGGACATTCAAAGTTCGTTATAACGATGGTATTTTCAATGGAATGGAATTGGGAATCGCCGTGAGTTCGTTATAAGGGAGGGTTCGCTATATCCAGGGTTCGTATTAGCGGGGCTCGTATTTGCATCTTGTAATTATATCTCTACATCATATATGATAATGAAGAGCAAAACCGATATCTTGATATATTATGTGTTTTTGGAATATTTGATCATTGTTTCTATTTTCCTTCTGTTTTCACCAACCTAAGTGGATTGGACATTCAACAATGTTGAATATTTTAATTTTCCCTTTGCAGTAAGGGCAGTAGAAATTGTTTAATTTATAAAAGAATCATACGCGTCTATAATAGTTTCGAATTTTCATAACAGATGATGCACTCATACTTCATAATTGAATATATTGTTGTTTCTTTTGGTGGTTCTGATTTTTTGATCGGTGTTGTGAAGAGACTTCTTAGATTCATTACCAATGCCGACATTTTCAATATCTATTTTAACCCATGATATATACTGTAGAGCTCCTCATGATAAACCGGGTTTAGGTGGTCTCTTATGAGAGATACTGCTGTATCTATATAAATTCGCACATGCTGAAGAATATTTTCTTAAAATATTCAGGTTAAAAAGTTTCAGGGAGAAAGTTAGGTTTAAGATTTAATAATTTTAAAAGAACTCTCAAATATCCGATAATACAAACATATTACAAAACCTCTACTTTATCAATAAAAGTTTTATTATTTTTTATTAAAAAATCATATTTAAAGTTCAATTCATTTTGTAAATACATTCTAAACTTTCTACAAAATCTGGATCTCTAATGTTTTCATGCGTTGAATAATGTAAATAAAATTTTCTCCTTGTTTGGCGCAAGTATCCCTTGCTGGATATAGCGCTTTGGAAATAAAATAATTGGTAAAAAAAAAAATGGTAATCAATAAAATATTCATATTACGATGCCCTAGCACGCCATCTGTTATGAAAATTAGAAACTATTTTAGACGCGTAAGATTCTTTTTGAAAGGAAGGCCAGGCCCTCCCAATATTTTTTTTCGTTGCAGTAAGGGCAGTAGAAATTGTTTAATTTCAAAAAGAATCATACGTGTCTAAAATAGTTTCTAAAATATTCATATGTTTGCTCTAATTTCTTTTTAAATATTTATAATTCTAAGGACCATGACCGCTGCTGGAAATCGGACGTTTTTTTTTTTTGTATCCGGTCGTTTGCTATGGTTTGGCTAGTTCAGAAGATACGATACTCGTACTTCAACCGATTCGTCTGCTTCTCGAAACTTTTTCTAAATTATGTAAACTTGAGTTTTTTTTTTATCCAAATCACTCAATTATCTTCTTTGTCGATTTTCAGGCACGAAGGGACTCAAAGATCGCTTTTCTTCTGTATTGTTCCTGGCTTATGTTCTTGCTTGTTTGAACATGTCTATATGTCTCGTGACAGTATGAACTGCATGTTATATTCTCAAGTATGGACTCAACAATCACTAGAGAGGGCAGTTTATAAACTAATTCCGGGTTTACCTCGACGGCCCAGTAAAGGCTCTCATGAGAGATCGCCAATAAACATTACTATACCTGGCCTCTCCTGGAAATGGTCACGTGTCAAAGATAATATCATGTCAGGACATAACACCAAGAGTCTTTTAAACGAAACAATCTCTGATGAGAGACTACCTCCAGGAGCGTCTCCCATGAGAAACCATAGCTTAACAATATGCCTAAAACCAATATCTCCTGGTGATGGTCCCTCATCAGAGGTTCTTTCCGACAGGATATCTGATGAAAGACCATCTCCAAAGAGTCTGGATTTAGCCATGTTTTGACTCTATGATATCTCTTCACAAGCCGTACTGGAATATATATATATATTGTCACAGTATTCAATAAAATAATCCCTTGTATCAATATTAAGTAAAATTAATCAGGTCTTCAGGGAAAAGTGTCTTTTCAAAACATTTTTATTCTCTAGCTTTCGGGTATGGACGTCCTTCTACAGTAGAAAACCTGGTATAATTCTCCTGTAGAAGGGCGTCCGTGCCTGAAAGCTAGACATTAAAAATGTTTTGAAATCACACATTTCCCTGAAGGCCTGATTAATTTTACTTAATTTATGGTTACGTCTAAAATTAAGGAAGTTGTACCTTTTAGCATGTATATCGGGATTCAGACAATAACTCTGAAAAATATTACAGTGACCTTTATTGAAGACATACAAGATAACCAAGAGTGTGAACAAAACTTTAAAAAAAGTTGTACCTTTCAGCATGTTTATCGGGATTCAGACAATAACTCTGAAAGATATTACAGTGACCTTTATTGAAGACACACGAGATAACCAAGTGTGACCAAAACTTAAGGAAGTTGTATCTTTTAGCATGTATATAGATATTCAGACAATAACTCTGAAAGATATTACAGTGACCTTTATTGAAGACACACGAGATAACCAAGTGTGACCAAAACTTAAGGAAGTTGTACCTTTTAGCATGTATATAGATATTCAGACAATAACTCTGAAAGATATTACAGTGACCTTTATTGAAGACATACGAGATAACCAAGTGTGAACAAAATTGCCTCTGTCTCCTTCCAAAAAAATAAATAATAAATAGAGGCCCGATGACATCAAATTATGAAACTTTCTTAAGTTTTTTTTCTATGAGTGCATATTTAAAATATATTTGTAAATAGAGATTCTAAGCGCATATACAAAATTTTGTTTTGAATAATTAATAAAAGTAATGGTAATAAATGTACAGTACATCTGATGAACTGGATGTCTACCATTAGACGTGAAGTCTCAACCCGGGTAGTTGGTGACTTTATTAATTGGTGGCTCCAGGAATCCTGGTTGTTACATCAAGAGAGAGAGAAAGAGAGATAGATTTATAATTCAAATTTATTAAACGAATGGCCGTTTAATGAAAGTATCTAGAACGACAGCTAGCTCTAATACCTATTTAATATTTTTATCTTTAACTAGCGGACCCGCCCGGCTTCGCCCGGGTTTTACCCGAGTAAAAGTTTGTCTAACGAATCTCTCGATAAAGTGAACATTTTTTCCCGGTCCCTTGAAAAATACTCGATAAGTTGAATAAAATCAATATTAATTGGTTCCCTCGGTAATTGGAAGTTAAAGGAATAGTGCCTTTGAATTGTATCATTATTCTTGTCTCAAATAAATTGCCGTGTCATCCTGAATTTTGTCTTTCCTAATTTTCTACATTACAAAATCATCGTATCATCATGATAATATTTAGAGCAGATTGTTGAATTATAACAGATAAATTATAATATTTATCTTGATTATTTCTAGGCGAAAAGTTATTTCAAAAATTTTATTTGCTAGAAACCTTCCCAGTACTATACTAAATAACTTCCCAAAGTTTCATGGCGATCCAATGAGTGGTTTGGTCAGGCATAAAGGACAAACAAACAAACAAACAAACAAACAAACAGACATACATTCATTTTTATATATATAGATAAAGTCTAAAGTTATGCTTGAGGTAATGCATTGTCATCGTAAATGAGCAAGTGTGGAAATAAGATCTCGAAAAATACATACTGCTGGAGCTAAAAATCATCATTCTGGTTAGCAGCCCCGTAAATAAAGATATTTCCAGCTCGAATAATAAAATATATGAGAAAACTTTGAAACATCTGACATTTTAATGACTATAAACAAAGATTAGATACAGGAATATGATGCGTTTATTAATGATATTTAGAGAATCTACTTATATAATTGCCTTATTCTGTCTGTGTGAAGTTCACGGATAGATTTTGGTCAGAATGGATAAAATAAAAAAAGTGTCAAGGGATGGGAATCGAACCCACGACCTTCCGCTTACCGGGCAGATGCCATGACCACTAGGCTACCCTGGACATATTTTTCGTTCACATTTTTATTTTTATATTTTCAAGACACACACAGTTTGGGGCGGGACGTTTCACAAGAGAGACATCCACGGCGCCAATTTATAATTGTAACGAATAGTATTTTAATTAAAACATTTTAAAAATATATACGCACTCGGGTAAAACCCGGGCGTTGCCCGGGCCATTCGTCTAGTAGATTATAAAAAATAGTGAAGCATAACAATTTGTTATTTAAATTTGTCGCATTAAGTCACATTAAGCTATATTTGAAATGTATTAAAAATACATCTATAAGGTTAGAGACTGGTTATCGTTCTAGGCCCGCTCGTTGAACGGGTTATTCGTATATTGAATACTAATCTATAAACGAAGTTTATTGGGAAGCTTCTGATGTCCTGGTAACCCAACAATGAACTATCGCAGTATCCGCTGAATTCCCGCCGGGCGAGGAACAAGTTGGGGAGTTCCTGTACAAAACAGGCCTGGTACTATATCAGGGACAGTGGTACTGCCCCGTGGCTACATTGAGCTACGTACAGCTGCCACAAGGTCTTGAACAGGTTCAAGTTGTTTGGACCTATTTGCAGAAGTAACTGCTGATCTTTGCTGAGCAAGGAACATGTTGGGGGTTCCTGTATGAAACAGGCTCAGTACTACATTGAAGAACAGCGCTACTTATCCGTGGTTACAAGGAAGCTAGACACAGCTGCCACAAGACCTGGATGTCATCATGCTATCATTCAGTATTAATCAGAGTATCCGCTGAATCCCGCCGGGTGAGGAACAAGCTGGGGAGTTCCTGCACAAAACACCTGGCCCTATATTAAGGACAGCGCCATTACTCCGTGGCTACAAGGGAGCTAAGCACAGCTGCCACAAGACCAGGAAATCAAGACGCTTGAGTTATCCGGTTTCATCAACCACTGCAACCGCTGAAATCCCGCCGGGTGAGGAACAAGTTGGGGATTCCTGTACAAAACGCCTGGCCCTACATTAAGGACAGCGCCATTACTCCGTGGCTACAAGGAAGCTAGACACAGCTGCCACAAGACCAGGAAATCAACACGCTCGAGTTATCCGGTTTCATCAACCACTGCAACCGCTGATCTCCCGCTGGGTGAGGAACAAGTTGGGGATTCCTGTACAAAACGCCTGGCCCTACATTAAGGACAGCGCCATTACTCCGTGGCTACAAGGGAGCTAAGCACAGCTGCCACAAGACCAGGAAATCAAGACGCTTGAGTTATCCGGTTTCATCAACCACTGCAACCGCTGATCTCCCGCCGGGTGAGGAACAAGTTGGGGATTCCTATACACAACGCCCGGCCTTACATCAGGGACAGCGCCATTACACCGTGGCTACGTTAAAGCTAGACACAGCTGCCACAAAGCTGGAACATTACAATGTTGAGTTTTCCTGTCTCATCATCACATCGCCGTTCCATAACAATATCTCATCTGCCAGCATCGTCGGACTTTAACGGCACACATCAGGATCAAGTCAATTCACTTCAGGACAGCAAGTATCATTACCCGGGAATCTATCACTTCACTTTTTCTGCTCGTATATGAAGGAAACTTCTGAAGAACCATTCTCAAGATGATCTGCCCACGGAGTTAACACTGATAATTTCATTCAACATATTTATACAATATCTACATCAACCATCTACACGATTACACCATCTACGCCAACTGACAACCGATATTCCACTACCATCTACATCGCTTCACTTTCAACTCTACCTTCGCTTCACTGAGGAATCAATTACACGAACATCGTATCATCGACAAAAACTATATTCACGCTCCACGAAGATCTACATGGCTTGACTTCCAATTCTACACGACATGAACATCTTCTCATTGACACCAACTCTACTCACACTCCACGAAGATCTACATGGCTTCCATTGACACCGACTCTACCCACATTCCACCAACACCTATACCTGACCAGTTTCTTGGAATCATCTTCCTCTTCTTCTCTTTGCTCAGAATCTCCACCATCCCAATGTAATCTCTGAAGTCTCTTTGCCTACGGTACAATTCGCCTATACCTAACCTATTCTCAACCATTAAGACTTGAATCTTGACAACTAAGCACTACTTGAACAACCTCTCAACCAAACCACTGATTGAGCTATGAGTGATTGCCGATCATCTTAGCTATGGAAACCTATTGAATCCTAGTTACAAAATCTCAGCACTCTCAGTGTCAAGTAAAGAAATCAACGACTCGGTCCTGAACTTCAATGCAACAAGAACAAACCTCTGAGAAGTGAAGCATGAATTTGCCGTTTGAACAATACCAGGATACTTGCTGCTACGTAATATTACGTAAAGCGACGTATCACAATCTCTACAGTATTGTATCGCTGGATGTCTCAAAGGACGATGCTCGTAAGGGAAAACTGCGTAAACATACATGGAGTTTTTAAACTACAGTATGCACCAAATTGATAACCAAATCCTGGCGTAATAAAGAAATATTTGTTCAACACATTCAATTTAGAATTGTTTATACACATATCGTATATATAAATCGCCAATATGTAGTTATGTTTTAAATTCTGTTCAATATTGCGTCTGCTATACACTTAGAGACAAAATTTAAGGAAGTAGAAAGTATTTGATGTCGCCGTCATCTATTTTTTTTTGGGTAGACAGAGGCACTTTTGTTCACACTTGGTTATCTCGTGTGTTTTCAATAATGGTCACTGTAATATCTTTCAGAGTTATTATCTGAATCCCGATATACATGCTAAAAGGTACAACTTCCTTAAGTTTTGTCCATGAGTTTTTATACATGTATATAAACTTTGAAAATTCCAAGACAGCTTCAACAAAGAGTAATCACTCAAATTGATACTCAATAAATTTGGTATTAAAATATTTCATTCATTTCAAATTGAAATTTTCTAAATGTGCTTGCCTCGTTTCCAAAAACACACACAGAACCTCTGTTGGTTTCCTCTAGTACAGAACAACATTACAAGGTAGCAAAACCTCCGATGAGCGACCTATCTTATAATCAACCCTCTCCAAGAGCGATCACTTTTGTCAAATTAACGAAATCTTGTCCTAATTTATAAGAAATAAAACTATACACGGTGGATCACGTGGAATCAGGATTGTTGACATACAACACGGTGGATGCGCGAGACGCATGCAAGCCCGGCCGCCGCGCGTGACGACGTCACGCCCAGCTTGGCGGCCAGTTTACCGTACAATAGCGCTGCTCGTGCCCCGGGAAACTGGGCGGACTGCGCTGAAGATCTACGCCCTGGAACGGACGACGGCTTCACCGTCGTCAAGAGCAGAAAAAGGCGCCGCGAATCGGCGGGTTCACCCACCGCCGCTGCACCTTCCTCCAATGCCGGAGGCGCCCGTAGCAGTCGCCGATTGCAATCATCGGCGCGATCGGTGCCCCGGGCACAGGAGATCCCGACAACCAGGGCCCACATCGCGGAGGCCCGGGCGTGGCAGGCGTCCTCTGCTGAGGAGCACTGCGTCTACTTGGAACACGGCCCCGAACTGCAGCCCTTCCACTACCTGAGGGCGCTGGACAGGCTGCTTGGAGGAACCGCCGGAGTTATCCAGATCTCCAAGGTAAACGGCAACCAACTCCTGGGACTGGCCAACAGGGGCCTCGCCGAGCGCCTCATAAACGACGGCCTTGAGGTTGAGGACACTCTCCTCAGGGCTTTTCCTTTCCGTAAAAGAGCGGAGAGGATAACGGTGAGCAACCTCCCCTTCTTCGTGGAGGACGCAGCCATCATCAACGCCCTTATGCCCTATGGGCGCATTACTTCCATCGCGCCCAAAATGATGAAAGCCGGCCCATACACCTACAACGACGGCCGCCGTGAGGCGTTCATCGTCCTCCACGAAGGAGTGACCACCGAGAGGCTCCCCACCCGCCTCGACATCATCATCAAAGGCGAGGCCTGGCCCGCTTACCTGTCCTCCGGCATTAAGTGTTCCAGATGCCACGGGCAGGGGCACCGCAGGGCCAACTGCCCCCTGCTTGCAGGGCGAGCCAACAACACCGGATTGGCCCCGCCAACCTCTCCTGCTGGCGTTCCACCACCGACCACTCCTGCACCGCCTCAGCGGTCAGCAGCCCAGCCTCCTGCACCGGCACCCTCCGGCCCAGCCATGGAGATCCCCGGCGCTTCTCCTGCGGTCCGAGCTGTGATTCCATCCACAGCACCTCGGCCATCTCCAGTGCCTGCAGCCCCAACACCGGACGTTGAGATGTCCATCATCGAGGAGACATCCACATCCTCCACATCCTCGACAAGAATCTCAACGAGAGAAGGCCTCGTTGCATTTATCGAGGGGAACCCCGGCGTCTCCTTTGCCGAGACGGACGCCCTTGGTCTCGGGCGGGAGGAGGTCCTGGACCTCCTCTCCTCAAAGACTAGGGCTCACCGAAGGCGACCCTCGCTGACACCTCCACAGAGCAACGCTCTCGCCGGCCTCATCAACCAGATTTTGGACCTGAAGCCGGGAGGAACTTCCAATGTTTACAAGATCCTGGGTCAGGTCAGGGCGGAGCTGAGGACCGGTCCAGCCGCAGTGCCTCCAGCACCCACACTGCCTGCGCCTCGGCCTGCTGAGCCAGCACCACCCGCTCCCCAAGAGAGGGAGTCGACGCCGGCCATGGCCACACCTCTGCCTCACCCGTCTGCCCAAACGGAGGCTGACCTAATCGATAAACGTTGCGATGAATTGCAACTTTTAACCATTCAATTGATGAAGGAACTCAACCTGTGGCCACAACTGAGCTCTTTATACCCTGACATCGTGGAAGCGGTGCTATACCCTGAGGATAGGAAGGGCTTCCTCAGGAGACTTTCGCCGGGGGACAAGAAAGTTATCATCCAAATCCTGGACAAGCTTTCCGAGCATACTCGGGACTTACACTCCCTTACTCTCAGGGACCTATCTGAGCTTAGGGCCGCCTTCCCGTCCGACCTCCTGTTGAAACAATTGTAAAATAATTGTAAATATTTGAGCTTATCTCTCCGGAGTGTACTAATTGACAGTGCGGTCAATAAAATCTGTTTAATTGGTAAAAAAACACGGTGGATCACGTGGAATCAGGATTGTTGACATACAACATGGTGGATCACGTGGAATCAGGATTGTTGACATACAACACGGTGGATCACGTGGAATCAGGATTGTTGACATACAACACGGTGGATCACGTGGAATCAGGATTGTTGACAGGGACATACAACACGGTGGATCACGTGGAATCAGGATTGTTGACATACAACACGGTGGATCACGTGGAATCAGGATTGTTGACATACAACATGGTGGATCACGTGGAATCAGGATTGTTGACATACAACACGGTGGATCACGTGGAATCAGGATTGTTGACATACAACACGGTGGATCACGTGGAATCAGGATTGTTGACATACAACACGGTGGATCACGTGGAATCAGGATTGTTGACAGGGACATACAACACGGTGGATCACGTGGAATCAGGATTGTTGACATACAACACGGTGGATCACGTGGAATCAGGATTGTTGACAGGGACATACAACACGGTGGATCACGTGGAATCAGGATTGTTGACAGGGACATACAACACGGTGGATCACGTGGAATCAGGATTGTTGACAGGGACATACAACACGGTGGATCACGTGGAATCAGGATTGTTGACATACAACACGGTGGATCACGTGGAATCAGGATTGTTGACATACAACATGGTGGATCACGTGGAATCAGGATTGTTGACATACAACACGGTGGATCACGTGGAATCAGGATTGTTGACATACAACACGGTGGATCACGTGGAATCAGGATTGTTGACAGGGACATACAACACGGTGGATCACGTGGAATCAGGATTGTTGACATACAACACGGTGGATCACGTGGAATCAGGATTGTTGACAGGGACATACAACACGGTGGATCACGTGGAATCAGGATTGTTGACAGGGACATACAACACGGTGGATCACGTGGAATCAGGATTGTTGACAGGGACATACAACACGGTGTATCACGTGGAATCAGGATTGTTGACAGGGACATACAACACGGTGGATCACGTGGAATCAGGATTGTTGGCATACAACACAGTGGATTACGTATAATCAGGATTGTTGACAGGGACATACAACACGGTGGATCACGTGGAATCAGGATTGTTGACAGGGACATACAACACGGTGGATCACGTGGAATCAGGATTGTTGGCATACAACACAGTGGATTACGTATAATCAGGATTGTTGACAGGGACATACAACACGGTGGATCACGTGGAATCAGGATTGTTGGCATACAACACAGTGGATTACGTATAATCAGGATTGTTGACAGGGACATACAACACGGTGGATCACGTGGAATCAGGATTGTTGACATACAACACGGTGGATCACGTGGAATCAGGATTGTTGACAGGGACATACAACACGGTGGATCACGTGGAATCAGGATTGTTGACAGGGACATACAACACGGTGGATCACGTGGAATCAGGATTGTTGGCATACAACACAGTGGATTACGTATAATCAGGATTGTTGACAGGGACATACAACACGGTGGATCACGTGGAATCAGGATTGTTGGCATACAACACAGTGGATCACGTATAATCAGGATTATTGACAGGGACATAAAACACGGTGGATCACGTGGAATCAGGATTGAAGCACGATAAAACAATATCGACCCACAACACATCACTAACAAGAACTCCACAAGACAGACAAGGAGGGGCACGTTGAACCTACCTGTCAGAACGAAGGCAAACCACCACCAACAACCTTGCCCAAACAAGACGCAGGTTCCATCTAATCTGTTGTGACGTCACCAGACAAGATACCGGCGTCTGGCGGACTTCGGCGTCTGTCTACACGTGACTCACTGTCAAACACTCGTTGTAAGAGTCACTCTGTATCTTCACCATTTCACAATGAAATCTTTCCATGACGATTTTCTTCTTGGAATAATTCTATGCTTATTGTGAGAGAGATTAAAATATAATAAGAACTGTAAGTTTCTTCTTGGGAAAATGTGTGTCGTTGCCATGTTAGTCACCTTAGACCAGAATTTGGTCAAATATTCAAAATGTCCAGGGGGAACTGGTTTGGTCGGACTTCTTCCCCTGGGCATTGCTGCTGCTGTGATAGAGATGTATGGAGACATCTGAGGCTCTTCATTGGACATGACAACAACACCAGAAAATTGACATGGACCCAGAACTTTACACACCCAAGATAGAGGACACTGCGACTGCTGTGATAGAGATGTACGGAGACATCTGAGACTCTTCATTGGACACAACAACAACAACTGAAAGTTTTAATTTCACATGACTAATTAAATGGAACTTAATCCCTGCTAATGATTAGGTTTACTTAATTAGGCTCAGTTTAATCAGTGATGAAAAACTTAAACAAGGAAGTTAAATTATGAAAAAGGCATCTCCCTATCGTGCAACTGAAAGTTGCTGATGGCTTGCGCCATCTATCGGAATAAATATCAACTATTCTCGTTGATTTTTAATTATTCCAGAATTGGACAAATACCCATTCTTGATTAATCAAGAAAAGCTAACCACGGACGCGTTTCGGGCTGTTGGCCCTCATCAGCGTGGTGATGGAGGAGATGCCTTTTTCATAATTTATTCACCTTATCCCAGTACAATATCACATTTGTACTATTTTTTCACATGGAAGTTAAACTTATTTCACATTCTTACAATAAACATAATTGATATTTGTAATATGATGCACTAGTGCGCCATCTGTTATCAAAATTGGAAACTATTTTAATATTCCATTTTGAGAATTGATATTTCGTGACCGAAAGCTAGAAAGAGATTTTTGGATTAAAAATTTTAAAAGAAACTTTTCCGAAATAGTACAAATATGAAATTGTACTGGGATAAGGTGGATAAATTAATAAAAATGTATCTCATTATCGTGCAACTTTATTTACTGATGGCTTGCGCCATATATCGGAATAAATATCAACTATTCGTTAATTTTTCAATTATTCCAGAATTGGTTAAAAAATCAATGAATAGTTTATATTTATAAAACT
Source organism: Cordylochernes scorpioides (assembly GCA_030710605.1). Taxonomy (NCBI): domain Eukaryota; kingdom Metazoa; phylum Arthropoda; class Arachnida; order Pseudoscorpiones; family Chernetidae; genus Cordylochernes; species Cordylochernes scorpioides. The sequence goes on from CP092863.1 coordinate 134,889,743, forward strand.
ATTTAAGAGGCGTAATATTCTTTTTAAAATAAAACAATTTCTACTGTCCTTACTGCGATGGAAAAATTATATATTTATAATTATATTTAATTCTGCTGTCCTAAAAGCTTATGTCCATAGTTCTTCTAAAATACCCATTCCAAGAGTCTTACAACAGTCACCTATAAAAGGAAGTTCCAAAAATGCAATATAACAGCGGTATGGTAGATTAAACTGGCGAAACCGCTGGGAGGGTTCACCACTGATGAGCCAGGCCCTCCCTTTAATTTTTCCATCGCAGTAAGGACAGTAGAAATTGTTTTATTTTAAAAAGAATATTACGCCTCTTAAATAGTTTTATAATTTGATAACAGATGGCACTCTAGTACATCGTAGTTGATATTTATTGAGATAGATGGCGTAAGCCATCAGAAACTTTTAGTTGCATGATAAGGAGATGCCTTTTTCTTAAATTTTCCTGGAGGCCTGATGTTTTCAACTTAATAATACAAGGGAATATCCAAGTTGTTAGTAAGACATGTTCATTCGCTTTTAGATTCTCTTTGGCTTCAGGCCAGCGCTTTAGAAGCGATGGAGGCGTCATTAGGAAGCCTGCTGGTAGGCGGCTCTCCAATTGTCCCTTCGTGGTCTGACGAAAGGGTCCCATACGGAAGCCGTGGTCACTGAAGAGAAACAGTAACGTGCGGTTGAGCACTCCGGAATCCTTGGAGTGGGCCAGCATGGATAGCAGATTGATATCGATTAATTGAGGATTGTTTATAATGATGAAATATACCATTTTACTGCTGAGTGCGGGGATCTGGAAGGAGAGAGAAAAAAGATCCTGAAAAGTCTTCCTAGACCGCATTTGAACTCAATAAAGATAATAAAAACTGTTTCAGATAAGAAAAGTTGGGCAATAGAACTGTTCAACTACCAAAAAGCGGTTGTAAATAAATTTGCACTCGTGGAAGAGAGAAGAACTGGGGCAATATAAAAATATATATATATATATATTTGCCATACCTTAATTGTAAACACTCCATCTCTCCCTTTTCTCTTGTGTTGAATATTGTTAACAATTCTACGGCGGATCTGTACAGGGCAGGACGCCCTAATAAAGTTGATTTGTTTGTTGTTGTTTGGATTGTTTATAATTGTCGTGGAACTTTTTGTTTTATTAAATACAAGGGAGTTTTTTTTTTGGATAATAATTGATGTTTATTTGAATGAACAGTACACTTACATGGGATTGAACATTCAACTCGCTTTTTTTTGAGGTGGGGGATGGGGTGAGAGGGGATACCGATAAAGAGAGAAAGTTAAAATATATCACAATTTCAAAATATTTATTAAACTGAGAAAGGTCTAAAAAACGATTTGAAAATGATTTCTTGATGTTGATTTCTTAGTTATTTTCGACTATTCCATCAGTTATATTGCACATATACATTTGCACATGCAGATGCAACAATATGCACACAAGCTCATATATAGAGAATGATGATTTAGGAAGAAGTTTGCGAAGAGTTTGTAGCATTAATTGAACAGATGCAGTAAGGTCTCTTAAGTGGTTTGTCGATGGCGCAGGTTGAAGTGTTAGCGTAGAAGTCGATGCGGTTGACGGCGTTGAGCTTGAGACGCGGGAAAGAGTAACGATAGTACATTAGGGAACTCTCGAATACCGCTCTACCTGGATGGGTATCCAGGATAAGGACTACAACGGAGTCCGAGAGATACGAGAACGCTTTGGCATCCAGGACTTCGTTGGACTTTAAAAGAGAGCAGAGGCCTGGACCTCCGTCAGCCATTAGGATTGAGTTGATATGGGACACAACCATGACGCTTGCCCGCTTCACGACTCCGCTGTCAGGCTTCAAGGCTTTATGCATACCACAAGCGCACAGAGCGGAAGGAATAAATGCCTCTTTGCAATTACGGTCTGGTTTAATTCGCTTGAAGAGACTGGTACCTTTATCTGTTGAGAAAGTTGAATTGATAAGATGTCTCAGGGTAGCATGAAGGTCCCAAGCTGTTAGTAAGGCATGTTCATTCGCTTTTAGGTTCTCTTTGGCTTCAGGCCAGCGCTTTAGAATCGATGGAGGCGTCATTAGGAAGCCTGCTGGTAGGCGGCTCTCCAATTGCCCCATCGTGGTCTGACGAAAGGGTCCCATACGGAAGCCGTGGTCACTGAAGAGAAACAGTAACGTGCGGTTGAGCACTCCGGAATCCTTGAAGTGGGCCAGCAAGGATCGCAGATTGATATCGATTAATTGAGGATTGTTAATATTGTCGTGGAACATGCGACTCAGGAAGACGAAAGCGAAGAACTTTCTATAAGGGCCCATGGCATCTACGAATGTCTTGATGTAATCGAGATAAATATCAACGAACAACTTGTTTTTGTAGCAGAAGTACTTGCTCTCGACGTCATGCTCGAACGCGTAGGCGGCGGGTCTGAAGTAATGGTGGACGGGAGGTGACTTGAAGCCTAGATGTAAGGAATTGAATGTCCCGTGATCCGTCATATCCTCGAGGTAAAGAGTTCGAAATCCCTTAGCGGCGTAGTACTTCCAAACCAGGTCGGCTTGGTCGAAGAAGGTATTCTTGGGGAAGTTGGTGTAAGGTGTCCCCGTGAGGAGAGCCGCTAGGTTCGGATAGCTGTTCTCACCTACCACGTGATAGCCATACAAGATGGTGGGATTGAGGTCTTCCACTAGAAACTTGTAAGTCTCGGGCAAGTTACGCTGGAAGTTAAGTCTCGAAATGGAGTCGAGACCGATCAAGAGTACACTTGGAGTATCCCGCGACACATTATCTTGCTGTCCTCGGAGATTTCTGTCGAGCTGAAGTCGTTTTGGCACCAGGGGGATGATATCGCCCCAGAAACGTCGTTCGGACTTGTTGGCGAAGCAGCTGATATTCAGAAACTCGTCCTCGATCGGAGTTGAAAACCTCAACAGTTTCGTATCGCCCAGCTTGAATTTGTCTTGCGGGCTATGGAGGATGGGTTGGTAGGTACAGTAGAGCTGCTCGGGACTCATATTGTAGTGTAGTCGCAGGACATCCTGGAGTAGTACGACAGTATCGGGTCCAGAGCGGTTTAAGAAGGACGGCTTACCGCGACAGTCAAATTCCCCGGGAAGACGGACGTAATGGCGCTTGAACGATACGTGGAAAGGATCAATGTTAGGCAAAGAACAGGCGCCCGAGTCCAGCAGGTAAATGGGGAACACCAGAGGTAAGGTTGCCGGGGTCCGCAAGGTGGAGTTGAAAAGAACGTTCAGGATACACACAGACACCAGAAAAAGCAGGAACCAGAAAAGCTTGGATCCTTGCCGGTTCATCAGAAACCACCGCCCGAAGTCCTGAAACCAAAACCAAAATGTTTATAGAAAGATGTTTCTTTATTTATAACAACAACAAAAAGCTTTAAGATCTTTTAGTCTTATACAGATTCTTCAAGCAGAAATGTTGGATACATACAGGAAAAACAGTAATAGTACCTTAATTTTATGTTAATGCCTTGTCGATTTATTTTTAATTTAAAATCATTTTGGCTTAAAATGTTCTATAATGAAATTAAATATATAGCATATTCATATATAATTGGCATAATATTCAAATATATTATTTCATTTTATTATGAACTGAAAATTATTAAGACATTTTAATTATTATATTGTTCAAATATTTTTTACATTGATATTACAATAGTATATTTTCTCTAACATTATTTTGCTGTATTTTTAAAACTTGATATTATGATATCGCGATAATTTATAATTATTTTAGAAGAGTATCCTTTATAGCATTTTTAAAAGTTAATGAAAGTAAATTAATTAGTTATTAGTTAATTAAATTTTCTTGTATATACCTTTTTCTATCACTAATAATTAATCTTAAACGATTTCATGTAAATACGTTTTGTAAACATTCCCCGATTGAGTCAAATTCGAATTATTTTATTATTATTAAGCTATTAATGAAGGTAAAGAAAATGTTTTTTTTTTTCATAATAGTTCAACGAATTAATTCTTTAATCATACCTTTTTGAATAATTTTTACTTAAAATTAGTGTAAAATTTCTTTTTTTTTTTACAAAATTTTCCTCAATTAATTGATTTTATTCAAGTTCGTATTTTCACAAACACAACCTGCCCGCGCAAATTACGTCAGTTGCACATACAAAGTCCTTTTTTGTAGCTTTAATTCTAAGCACCGTTGAAGGGCTGACATGTCTAAAAGTTTGTGACGAATGATTACTAAATGACAGACTTTTTGGGGGCAAATGTTTTCGAAATCTAAAATTATTTGAAACGAATGTATTGCTCCTATTTATAATTGAAAATATATTATTTATAATATTAATCATAATATTGTCACGGTAGAGATAACGAGCACTACAAAAGTTTAAGTAAAAAATAGTTTATTTAGAAAATGCAAAACTATATCTAAAAATTTATTTACAAGTAAAATATATAAGAATCGTAATGAGTGACTATGCAAATATTAATGATGATATACCACAGAATATTTAAAATAATTATTCAGTGACATTGCCCCCTTCCTAGATGAACAGCGTCCCGCTGTAATTATCACTTGAACAGATCAGCTTGGTCCTCAGGGTCATGGTAGGGTTTCATTCTCAGTACATGGACCAGGTCTCTTGTTTGGCGTCTCCTGGTTGGTTGGTCCACAGGTTCAACTTCGAAGGTCACGTCAGAGAGTTTCCGAGTAACCCTGTATGGCCCGAAGTACCTTTTCATCAGTTTTTCTGAGAGTCCCACCTTTCTTATCGGGATGAAAATCCATACCAGGTCACCAACGTTGTAATCCATTGCTTCGTGCTTTGAGTCATATCTGGCCTTGTCCTTTTCTTGGGCTTTCAAGGTTTCTAATCTTGCTAGCTGCCTAGTCTCTTCGACTCGCGAGGCAATCCTCTGACTGTAATCCTCTTGGAGATCTTCATGCGGATTTGGGAAAAGGGTGTCTACAGTTGTCTCGGCTTCGCGTCCATGAATCAGTTCAAAAGGGGTAAAACCTGTCGTATCTTGTTTTGCCGTGTTGTAGGCGAACGTAACGTAGGGCAGGATTACGTCCCAGTCCTTCTGTTCAACACTTACATACATAGCGATCATGTTGGCTAAGGTTTTGTTTAATCTCTCCGTAAGTCCATTCGTCTGGGGATGATACGCTGTTGTGAACCGATGTATCGACGAGCATTGATTGGTGAGTTCCGCAATCAACTTGGATTGGAATACTCGTCCTCGGTCCGTGATGATTTCTCTGGGGGCTCCGTGCTTGAGAACAACATCTTCCATTAAGAACTTGGCTGCTTCTTTTGCTTCCCCTGTGGGTAAGGCTTTAGTAACGGCAAATCGAGTAAGATAGTCAGTGCAGACTATGATCCATTTATTACCAGCATCAGACTTGGGAAATCTTCCAAGGAGGTCCATTCCAACTCTCTGAAAAGGGGAGGTTGCAGGAGGTATTGCCTTAAGTAGTCCGGGTGGCTTTTGAGTTGATTGTTTCTTTCTTTGGCACTCTTTACAATGAGCGACATACTTCCGTATGTCCCGGAGAAGTCCTGGCCAGAAATATTTGTTTTTAACTCTCTCATATGTCTTCGAAAATCCAAGATGACCTGCTGTGGGAGCGTCGTGTAAACTTTTCAGTAGTTCTAAGCGTAAGTGCCTGGGAACAACTAAAAGGTGTTGGTTTCCCAGGGGGTCGAAATTCTTTTTGTATAAGGTTCCTTTTAACATTTCATATGCTTTCGATTCTGCACCAAATCTTTCTGTTTCTTCTATCAATTTACTAATTTTTGGGTCTTTTCTTTGTTCAGCCTCAAAGCACGTCAGAGCAGTTATTGAGGGTATATCATCATCCTCCTCATTGTATGCTTCCTCCGATTCAAGTTGGAGAGGATTTCGAGAAAGACAGTCGGCATCTTGGTGTTTGCGTCCACTTTTATAAACAACCGTTACATTGTATTCTTGGAGTTTTAAAGCCCATCTTGCTAGTCTTCCTGTCGGGTCCTTCAGGTTAGATAACCAGCAAAGAGCGTGGTGGTCAGTGACGATGACAAACTCACGACCAAAAAGGTACGGTCGAAATTTGTTGATGGCCCATATTGCGGCCAAGCATTCTCTTTCCGTTGTTGAGTAATTCTTCTCCGCCTTCGATAAAGTTCTTGAAGCATAACCAACTGGCCGCTCCTTCCCATCGTTGATCTGCACGAGGACAGCTCCAATTCCATAACCGCTGGCGTCAGTATGAAGCTCGGTTGGCAGTTGTTCTTCGAAATAGGCAAGAACAGGTTCAGACATCAATGCTTCTTTCAAGGAATCAAAAGCATCCTGTTGGTCAGAGTTCCACGTGAATTTATTATCTTTTTTGAGGACTTCGTGTAGAGGAGCAGCTTTCTCAGCAAAATTTTCGATAAATCTACGATAATAGGAGCATAAGCTAATGAAGCTACTCACATCTGTTATAGATCTTGTGGTCGGAAACCTGGCGATAGCTTCAATCTTTTCTGGATCGGGATAAATACCTTTACTATCGACGAGGTGTCCAAACACTCTTATTCGTTTGGTTCCGAAAAGGCACTTTTTGGGGTTGAGGCGTAGCTCGGCTTTGTCGAGACATTGTAGTATGATTTCAAGCCGGTGTAAATGTTCGTTGAACGATTTGGAATACACAACGATGTCGTCTAAATAACAGAGGGCCATCGTCCATTTCAGGCCTTTCAATATCTTGTCCATCATGCGCTCGAATGTTGCAGGGGCATTACATAGGCCAAAGGGCATGACCAGGAATTCATAGAGTCCGTCAGGGGTAATAAAGGCAGTTTTTTCTCTATCTGCTTCGTCGACTTCTATTTGCCAATATCCTGAACGAAGGTCCATTGATGAATAAAATTTGGCTCCTTTCAGGGAGTCAAGTGTATCATCGATTCGAGGTAGTGGGTAAACGTCTTTTTTTAGTAACCTTGTTTAGTCGTCTGTAATCCACACAGAAACGCCAGTTACCATCCTTCTTCTTCACTAAAATAACCGGCGATGACCATGGACTTTCTGAATGACGTATAATCCCGGCGTCTAGCATTTTGTCCACTTCCGTTTGGATTGCTTGGCGTTCTGTAGGGGAGACTCGATATGGTCTATGCTTAATAGGCTGATGGTTTCCAGTTTCAATTTTATGCTTGGTTACTGAAGTTTGCTTTACTGGTTCATTATTTTTATCAAATATTTTATCATGTGGCTTTAAAATTGATAAGATCTGAGACTGCTGCTCCTCTGATAAATCATCACTAATTAGATTTTGTAAAAATCCAAAGTCACCTTTATCAGCATGACTGGCACGATTCCTATCTTTCACCTCCTTATTAAAATCAGAACATTCTGAAATAGCCGTCAAGTTATTTTCTTCAACCCTTTGAATTTTTCCCAGGCACATTCCCTTAGGGACTATTTGAGCTGTGGGGCCAGAATTTACGATCCAAAGTTTTCCTTTATTATGGGAAAGCCTGAATAATGCACAGGGAAGTGTTAACCCTTTTCCTATTGATACCTTTTTCGAAGGTTCAAAAAGTACCTGATTTTGCCCATTAAGCTCTTCACTCATAACATTTATTAGTTTGGCAGATTCGGCTGGGATTACGACGCTTCTGCTAGCCACAACCTTTCCCATGGAAGCTGGTGAATTTAGTACATCTTTGGCCTCTTCCAATCTGATTTCGGCGCGTCCACAATCAATCACGGCATTTGATGCCTCTAGGAAATCCCATCCGAGGATAATACTTGGGTTACTATTAGGGAGGACGATAAACTCAAGCGGCTGTTCCAATCCATTGATACTCAAGCTGATTGTGCATCGGCCGATCGATGTAACACTCTTGCCATCAGCAACTTTCAGAGTCATTCCGCTATCCTTGAACATGGTCTTTTTTAATTGTCGTCTTAATCCATCAGAGATAACCGAAAAAGAGGAACCTGAATCGACTAGAGCAGAAAACGCAATGTCATCAATGATGATTTCGACATAATTTTGTTGTAATTTAGCGGCTGTCGACGATGGAGGGTTTTTCACACCCGCGGCTTCCCCCTCGAAAGAAGACGCGACGCTTAGTTTTTTTCTAGATTGTAGCGGCGTGGGGATTGGCTTGTATGGCGGCCTGGGGAAACGGACTGGCGTCTTGGGGATCTTCCTCTGTTTGGATACGGCGATTGTCTGCGGTAGGTTTGGCTTCTTATGGCTTGGTGGTCACCCATTTGAGGTTCTTGGGTGCTTGGTGCATGTCCTTCGGGTCTCTGCGTCCATTGTCGGCGTTCTCTACAATATCGCTTAACATGGCCTGGGCGGCCGCAATTAAAACATATTGGGATGTTGTCATGCGTCCTCCATTCATCCGTTCTTCGTTCTGGTGGCGTCTGGTTATATATGGGTGTTTGGGTAGGGTACTGACGTCGTGGAACCTGGTTGAATGTACGTGTTTGGTTGGGGTACGACTGTCGTGGTGGAGGCCTTTGAATAGGCTTCGAAATTGCAGCTACGTTTTTTTCAATCTCTTCTCGGATAATCTCTTTCAGAGAAGATGGTTCAGGGGTAGTTGACTCCGGATTTAGTGCGCGATGAACCTCTTCACGCACGATGCGTCGGACCAAGTCTTCCATTGATTCAGGGTCTGCTGAACCGATGGCAGCAACATTCGGTAGTCTGTCGAATACTACACGTTTATTTACACGTTTTTATTTGAAGCCTCGATTTTTCGGCACCATTTGATGAACTCGTCGATAGTTGCGATGTCCAAAATGATCATTGACCGATATATCTCCTCCGATATTCCTTTCGTCAAGTGTGCGATTATTTCATTTTCCATCATAGCCGGATCTACTTCTCTGCACAGATGGAGAACATCTTGAATGTAGGAGTCACTGGTCTCCTCCTTCCCCTGAGCTCGAGTTTTGAGGTTCTCTGCGAGCTGATCTTTTTGGGTGACATGATGTCCGAAATTCTGAGAAAACATTTTCACAAAAATATCCCATGAATTAATTTTCTCTTCAACATTTTCGTACCATCTGTGCGCTGTTCCTTGGAGGAAAAAATAAACATTTGCGAGGCACATTGAATCATCCCAGCAATTATAGCGGGCGACGCGATGGAACTCCTTCAACCATTTTTCTGGATTCTGGTTGCGTTCTCCAGTAAAAATAGAAGGGTTTCTAAAAGGTTGAAAGTGGTACTCACTCATTTTTGTCTGTGTCTCTTGATTGACCATAGCGATGTTTTCCTCAGGTTCTAGTCTTTGTAGTCTTCGGCTTCTTCTAATGGCTTGGGCGTCGAGGGAATATTCCAGCTTCTCCACCAGTTGTCACGGTAGAGATAACGAGCACTACAAAAGTTTAAGTAAAAAATAGTTTATTTAGAAAATGCAAAACTATATCTAAAAATTTATTTACAAGTAAAATATATAATAATCGTAATGAGTGACTATGCAAATATTATAATGATGATATACCACAGAATATTTAAAATAATTATTCAGTGACAATATATTATTCAAAAATATGATAATGCTCAAATATAGTAATTAAAAAGTAGTTCGAATATATAAGAATTATTAATTAAATTAAAAAAGGGTGGATTGCTTTTTTAAAATTATAATTATTTACTTACATTCATGGACAAAAATTAAGGAAGTTGTACGTTTTAGCATTTATATCGAGATTCAGACAATTACTATAAAATATATTTGATATCTGACAATTGTGTTACGCCTTCTACATGCTATGAAAGATATTTGATATCTGTTATATATCCTTCCTTATCCTTTCCTTATATCAATGAAAATGAAATGCGAAATCGATGTTTGTTATCGCTTCACGCAAAATCTACTGACTCAATCATTATGAAATTTCGCATGTAGGTAGCTGAAGATTTCGTTTAACATATAGGCTATTCAAAAAACTAAAAAGTTAATGTGCTTTTTTTAAAAAATAAAAAACCAAAAAGCGTTAGTTCCAGCCTTTTACCGCTTGGGCGCAGCACTGGTCGCGACGATAAATGAATTTGATTGGTTAATAATTAACACGTGGTTTGTTTACACGATGAATGTTAGTTTTTTCACACGATGAATGTTTTTAAAAGGTAAGATTATCCAATCGCCGTGAAACTTTAGGAAGTTATTTACTATACTACTGAGAATATTTCTGGTTTGAATTTGATTTGAAATAAATATTCTTTGCAATTTTATTTGCAAATTTTCTACTTTCACTCGCAAGCAGCGCCTCTAGCGGCGTCTGGTGAAATTAAATTTATAAATTGTACCAATGCTTAAAATGTTTTCCAAGTATAATTAATTTAATTTGAGAATTTAGTAATATAATATTCCAATGACGTAAAAAATACTTGGCATTTCAATATTAATATATATTTAAAGAAAAAATTGTAACGTTTTTGTGTTAAATGTTAAAATGTAATGTTAAAATATATTTTTACATTGTTAATTTAATTTGCTGTTGTTTTATAAAAATGATGATGCAACTTTAATTGTTGTTGTGAAAATATCTTTATTTACGGAGCTGCTAACCATAATAAATGATTTTTGAGCCCCTAATTGTTGTTGTTTATTATCGTTTGTTTATATAAAAAAAAATACATTGTATGTGATGATGATAACAAATATGAATTTTTAAATCTATATATATAAAAATGAATGTATGTGTGTGTGTGTGGTCTGTTTGTCCTTTATGCCTGACCAAACCACTCATTGGAACGCCATGAAACTTTGGGAAGTTATTTAGTATAGTACTGGGAAGGTTTCTAGCAAATAAAATTTTTTAAATAACATTTCGCTTTAAAATAATCAAGATGAATATTCTAATTTATCTGTTATAATTCAACAATCTGCTCTAAATATTATCATGATGATACGATGATTTTGTAATGTAGAAAATTAGGAAAGACAAAATTCAGGATGACACGGCAATTTATTTGAGACAAGAATAATGATACAATTCCAAGGCAAGATACTATTCCTTTAACTTCCAATTACCGAGGGAACCAATTAATATTGATTTTATTCAATTTATCGAGTATTTTTCAAGGGACCGGGAAAAAATGTTCACTTTATCGAGAGATTCGTTAGACAAACCTTTACTCGGGTAAAACCCGGGCGAAGCCGGGTACGTCCATACAAGAATAATGATACAATTCCAAGGCAAGATACTATTCCTTTAACTTCCAATTTTTTACCGAGGGAACCAATTAATTCTGATTTTATTCAACTTATCGAGTATTTTTCAAGGGACCGGGAAAAAATGTTCACTTTATCGAGAGATTCGTTAGACAAACCTTTACTCGGGTAAAACCCGGGCGAAGCCGGGTACGTCCGCTAGTTAATATATATAATTCATTGAGAAAAAAAGAAATAATTAATTATCAAATTCACAAAAGTGGCAATATCTTATTTAAAACTAGCGGACGTACCCGGCTTCGCCAGGGTTTTACCCGAGTAAAGGTTTGTCTAACGAATCTCTCGATAAAGTGAACATTTTTTCCCGGTCCCTTGAAAAATACTCGATAAGTTGAATAAAATCAATATTAATTGGTTCCCTCGGTAATTGGAAGTTAAAGGAATAGTATCTTGCCTTGGAATTGTATCATTATTCTTGTATGGATGTACCCGGCTTCGCCCGGGTTTTACCCGAGTAAAGGTTTGTCTAACGAATCTCTCAATAAAGTGAACATTTTTCCCGGTCCCTTGAAAAATACTCGATAAGTTGAATAAAATCAATATTAATTGGTTCCCTCGGTAATTGGAAGTTAAAGGAATAGTATCTTGCCTTGGAATTGTATCATTATTCTTGTCTCAAATAAATTGCCGTGTCATCCTGAATTTTGTCTTTCCTAATTTTCTACATTACAAAATCATCGTGTCATCATGATAATATTTAGAGCAGATTGTTGAATTATAACAGATAAATTAGAATATTTATCTTGATTATTTTAAAGCGAAAAGTTATTTCAAAAATTTTATTTGCTAGAAACCTTCCCAGTACTATACTAAATAACTTCCCAAAGTTTCATGGCGTTCCAATGAGTGGTTTGGTCAGGCATAAAGGACAAACAGACACACACACACACATACATTCATTTATATATATATTAAAACTAGACGAATGGCCCGGGCAACGCCCGGGTTTTACCCGAGTGCGTATATATTTTAAAAATGTTTTAATTAAAATACTATTCGTTACAATTATAAATTGGCGCCGTGGATGTCTCTCTTGTGAAACGTCCCGCCCCAAACTGTGTGTGTCTTGAAAATATAAAAATAAAAGTGTGAACGGAAAAATATGTCCAGGGTAGCCTAGGTAAGCCCGGTAAGCGGAAGGTCGTGGGTTCGATTCCCATCCCTTGACACTTTTTTTATTTTATCCATTCTGACCAAAATCTATCCGTGAACTTCACACAGTGAACTTCACACAGAGAGAATAAGGCAATTATATAAGTAGATAATCCAAATTGTGCCTTATCACACACTATTTTTTTATTTGGCCTTATTACCTTGTGTTTATAATCTATGACGTAATGCCGGCGGCGCGCGCCCGTTGGCTGCCGGCGAGCACGTGACCTCCCTGTGCGCGCGCATCCGTGACAGAACCGGCCGGCCCATGACGGTCGTGATTATATATATAATGGATGGATAATAATAATATAATAATAATAATAATAATAATAATAATTATTATTATTATTATTATTATCATTAGATAATGATAATGATCATAATGATGATGCGCGCGCATCCGTGACAGAACCGACCGGCCGGCCCATGACGGTCGTGACTATATATGTTGATATAATAAATATTTTCAAAAAATTATGTGTTTTAAAAATATATTTAAACGCATATAGCAATATTTATATTTATATACGTTTATAAATCAATATATAGGTGGATTGGATGTTTTCTAGAATCGTTTTAACAAATGTTCGTTAGGCAAACTTTTACTCGGATAAAAACTGTGCGAAGCCGGGTACATTCGCTAAATACAGTTATTTACAAATTTTCGTTTGTGGCAAGATACTATTCCTTCAACTTCAAATTATCGAGAAGACCAATTAATACTGAATTTTTTCAACTTATCGAGTATTTTTCAAGGGACCGGGTAAAAATTATCGAGAGTGTAGACAAGTATAGATTCAGTAGGGATTGGATGTTTGCTAGAATCGTTTTAACAAATGTTTGTTAAGCAAACTTTTACTCGGGTAAAAATCGGGCGAAGCCGGGAACATGTTTGTCGGCTATGCAAGCCCTCAATATGTAACTAATCTCGCTGAAATTTGAACAGGACAGAGAGTTAAATCTGGAAGTTTTTTTGTCTCACTTTAACCAAGAAAAATTATAATTAGCCAAGTACTGAGCAACAATATTTTTTTAGTCAGAAATGATGATGACAATATTGCTGTATCATGTTTGATTGCATTAAAAAAATCTTTTGGAGAATATTCACTGAAGCAGACCACGGGCGAAGCCAGATGATGATTAATAGTAGGCAGGAACAAAATTCTACCAGCGAAACATTCACTCGAGCAGAAGACACACGAAGCCAGGTCATCTCTATATATAAAATATCGTTTATCGGCCTTTTGGCTAAGATCATGTAGTATATCTCTAGATATTTTTATTTATGTATATCTTTTTTAAAATCTATTCAGTAGAGAGTGGATATGTTTGCTCGAAAAATAAATTTCATATATTATATAAATATATGGCGTAACGAATATAATTATCATTATTATCATAATATTCTGTGTGTTCCAGAATATTATTATCAATAATATTCGTTAGGCAAACTTTCACTCGGATAGAACCCGGGCGAAGCCGGGTACACATCCGATAGTATATATATATATAAATGAATGTATGTGTGTGTGTGTCCTTTATGCCTGACCAAACCACTCATTGGAACGCCATGAAACTTTGGGAAGTTATTTAGTACAGTACTGGGAAGGTTTCTGAAAAATAATTTCTTGAATATCCTTAGAGTTATTTGCAGATTTGTAGATTTAACTCGCAAGCAGCGCCACCATTGCGACGATTTAACAAGTTTTTTTATCTATAAGTTTTATTATCACTAAGTTTATTATCTTTAAGATTATTTATCAAAAGTAAGATTATCTCAGGATTACACGGCAATTTATTTGAGACAAGAATAATGATACAATTCCAAGGCAAAGATACTATTCCTTTAACTTCCAATTACCGAGGGAACCAATTAATATTGATTTTATTCAACTTATCGAGTATTTTTCAAGGGACCGGGAAAAATGTTCACTAGATAAAACGATGATTTTGTAATGTAGAAAATTAGGAAAGACAAAATTCAGGATGACACGGCACACAGGGACCGGAAAAAATGTTCACTTTATCGAGAGATTCAAATTTACAAGTTTCAAATTATCAAAATATATATATATTTTTTTATAAGTTTATAGATAATTGTTTTAACAAATGTTCGTTAGACAAACCTTTACTCGGGTAAAACCCGGGCGAAGCCGGGTACGTCCGCTAGTATATATTAATCTTTAGTTTGGAAACGCCAATTATTTATCATCATCAGGCAGCCATTCAATTTAACATATTTTACTTTTTTAAATAAACAAACAATAAGTTTTGTTTACTGAATCTCTTTATATTTTCATATAGTCTAAATAATAACTAAGCTTATAATTAAACTAGACGAATGACCCGGGCAACGCCCGGGTTTTACCGATCAAATGTTTTTATTCAAATACTCAATTATAAATTGGAGCCGTGGATGTCACTCTTGTGAAACGTCCCGCTCCAAACTTTACATGTACATTAGGTCAGCTGGTATTACCCCCCATTTTCACCGCTAGAGGCGCGAGCGAAAGAGCAAATTTGCAAATAACACGACGGATATTCGGGATAGAGACCTGAAATTTTTCACTAAGAGTTTTTCCAGATTCTACTTTATATACTGTTAAAATTTCAGTCAGATTAGTTACGTATTGTGGACGTGTATAGTTGACAAACATACATACGCTGACTTTTATATATATAGGGATAATAATAAAAATGAGTTTTAAAAATTGTAAAAAAAAAAAAGAAATGCATCAGCCGGGAATCAAACCCGGGCCGCCCGCGTGGCAGGCGAGCATTCTACCACTGAACCACCGATGCTTATATGAAATGGCCCTATTTGGGTATTTATTCCATTCACAAAAGCAAACGATGACAGAATTGTTGATGACTCTGATACTTGTATTTATAATTATGTTAGCATAATGAATTAGTCAGTATTCCCATGGTCTCCAGCGAAGAGGTTTGAATTGACTTTTTGAAAATATACATAATTATGAAGATAGAAATAACTAAAATAAGCCGAAATAGCTCAGTTGGGAGAGTGTTAGACTGAAGATCTAAAGGTCCCTTACCGTAACTTGACACGTGACAGAATTGTGCATGACTCTGATAACTGTATAATTAAATAATATCATTGTGTGACCCAAACACAACAATAGGAAGTGCGAACAAAATCTCCTAAGGAGACCGGCGATATCAAAGACTTTCCATTTCTTAAGTTTTGTCTATGAAGGTATATGTGTATTTTTTAAAATTATTATTATTGCCGATTTATGTGCAGGAAGAAATTAAAATCAATAGGCTTTTTATTAATTTTCTTCTACCAATAAGTTTTAAAAAAAAAAGTGAGCCGGACGTGATTCGAACACGCAGCCTTCTGATCTGGAGTCAGACGCGCTACCGTTGCGCCACCAGCCCTCTATTACTTTTTACAAATAACTATTTTCAAGCAAAATTTACTTCTTTTGTTGCTAGAGATGGTTGAATCAGAGAACTTCACAAAGTCAATTTTTATTTTGTTTCTCACTCTTTGTGTTCGTGTTTTTTAGATTTAAAAATGCCCTCTCTCCTTCACCTAATGGCGCCTAAAACACATCCAAGTATAGTGTCATTTAAAAATTAAAATCCTTTTGCATCGTATCATTTGGGACAAAATTCGTCCAGGAAGGCGGTTTTTTTTATAAATCTTTGATTTATCAGATCTCAAGTTATAGTGCCTTGATGCCCTTTTATAGTAAAAAAATATAGACGAATAATTATAATTCCAGTACAATTTCACTTCTATACTTTTTATACTATTTTTTACATAGTTTGGCGTTCTCACGCCCTTAAATACCCATTCCTTGATTTTTCAGGATGCCTGGAAGACCAGATTTTTTTTTTTTTTTGGTCGTTGAGATACAGCTTGCACCACGCTGATGAGGGCCAACAACCTGAAAGGCGTAAGTGATTATCTTTTCTTTATTAATCAAGAAAGAGTATTTGGCCAATTCTGAATTAATTGAAAATAAACGATTAGGAGATATGATAGATTAGGTGACAGATGGTGAAGCCATCAGCAACTTTTAGTTGCATGTTCAGGGGAGAGGCCTTCATTTTAATTTGTCAACCTGATCTAGGTATAATTTCACTTTTGTACTATATATATATATATATATATATATATATATATATATATATATATATATATATATATATGTCGTAATTTAAACAAAGATATGTAAGCAATAAAGTATGACGTCTTTTCTAGTCGTCTCAAAGTGACACCAGCTTGCCACTGGACCCCAGGGGAGGGAAGGATGACCCACATAAGTCTGACCAATGAGCATTAACACCCGGGGGATCCAGAGAGGGACAAAAAAGGGGCGTTTGGTCCGGGTGTTGACAGTTAGGTCACAGTGGATGTTTCGGACAGGCCCGCTGAGTCTAGGTCCGTTGTCATCTCACGGCGGCCCTCGTGGCCGCCGTTTTGGCTCCTCTCTGCCTCCGCGGCTTCATGCAGGACGCCGAGCTTTCCTCAGTTAATCCTCAACTTTCCCCTGGTCCTGGTGCCACGTGAGACGTACTAAGAGAGCGTCTTTTGATCCCAAACTTTGTCCTTACTGTCCCGTGCGGACTTCCCACTCTGCACGCCTTGCCACTCAACCCCGACTGCTTCCAACTCACTTGTTGGCCTACCCGGGTTTACGACATATATGCTTTTATTTTCGTATAATTTTTTAACTTCGCCTATTAGAAACAAAGATCTATTTAAAATTATACCGCGAATGTTTCTTTTAAAAATCGAAATTTATTTTCAAAGAGAAATAGCGACATTTCTAACTTTGAGGATGAGGTATGGAAAGGTGAAACATGAAGAGTAATGGAGAACGGAAAAATAAAAAGTGTCCAGGGGCGGGAACCGCCCTTGGACACTTTTTATTTTTCCGTTCTCCATTACTCTTCATGTTTCACCTTTCCATACCTCATCCTCAAAGTTAGAAATGTCGCTATTTCTCTTTGAAAATAAATTTCGATTTTTAAAAGAAACATTCGCGGTATAATTTTAATTTTCGTTTTACAATCATCAGCCGCGTTATATTGTATTTTAAAGATCTATTTATACTCTAGGCCCAACAAGACCTAAGAGAGAAAGCTTAAAATATAAAAAGATTTTTATACAAGAAACCTATATTCTCCTGTGGATGATTTTTTTCCAAAATGATAGTGTCATTTAACCATCAATTTTAATTGGTCATGGGAGGCAGTCACATTCTCGACAGACTATGCAAATATTTAGGAACAGATCCAATATGCAAATATATAGTCCAAACCAGGTACCATCTCTTCTTCGCCCATCCAGCCTTTCAATGCTAACGGTTCCAAACTGCCATCTTCCTTAGAATTCCAAACTTTTAAGAAATTAATTTGCATAACGTTATCTCGTAAATTTGTTCTCATCATTCGCCTGCTATTATAAAACTACAACAACTTTCAACATTCGAAAAAAAATACAGAAATAAAAAGTAATAGAGGTCAAATAGTGAAATAAAAAAAATCATCTATCCCGATCATTCAAATGAATGTTGTTGATGGCTTGCGCCATCTATAAGAATAAATATTAACTAAACGTTAATTGATGGTAATTTTGCTGGGAGGAAATTAATCTATAAAAATAAAGGTTTCCTCTCCCGTCAAAGCTGGCTAGGTGGCTTTGTCACCGACCCGAGTCCGCTGGTTTGCGGAGACGGTTAATACGGTTGACGGGAGAGGCGACATTTAATTTTTCAAAAGGTATTAACTATTGTATCTATAGACCTTACCCCATTGATATAAATTATTATATTAAAAATAAAGAAGGCATCTCCTGACCACAAGCACATGTGCTTTTTAGATGGCAGAGCGCCATCTAGTGGAGTAAAAATAAACTAAACGTTTATTTAGCTTACTCCGAGATATTTGGCCAACCCAATTTCTTGATAAATCAAGAAAAGCCATCCACGAACGCGTTTCGCGCTGTTGGCGCTCGTCAGCGTGGAGAAGGCTGTAACCATTGCGACCAAAAATATTTTTTGGACCCAATGGCTTCCCGAGAAATCAAGAAATGGGTATTTAAGGCCAAATTTGCGTAAAGACGCTTAACACATGGAAAAACAATAGAAAAATTATTATATATGAAGGCTTGGTTTATCACTGGTGAAACCTCTCAGTAGTTTCGCCAAATTAATCTCCAGAACGCCCGTTTTACTATTGTAATTAATTGTTTTTCTTATATACCTTGGTTTTACTAAGGAAGAAAGCTTAGGGGTGTATAAAAGGAACCTATGGACATATGCTTATAGGTCTGTAGAGTTGCATACATATAATTACAAGAAGGTTTTACCGCTTATAAGCCAAGCCTCATCTTTCAATCTAATAATTTGTATATTTTCAGTAAGGTCTGTTAGTGTTTAATAAAATATAATATGAAACATATTGCCAAAAATTATAATTTACAAATTTGATTTTGAATATTATTCGATAAAAAGGGATGTAGACATTAAAGACCTTATATACATATTAAAATTTTCACTAAATTAGATCAATTATTTTAGAAGAAAATGTTGACTTTGCTTAGACTTTTTAAAGATTCTGATTCCAAGAATATTAATTAAACAATATCTTTATTGATTTACAAGAGAGAGAACAAAATAAAAGAGAAATTTATAACATAGTAAACAAAGAGAAACTTTTCTTCTTATGGTTAGCGCCTATTTACATGTGATTTTACACAAATATACTCTGTGGGAACAATTAATTAATTAAATCCAAAATATATATACAACAGAAAAAAAAAGTGAGCCGGACGTGATTCGAACACGCAACCTTCTGATCTGGAGTCAGACGCGCTACCGTTGCGCCACCAGCCCATGATAGTTTTGTCTCCTATTTATTTAATATAAACTTCAAGGTACATGTGATATTAGTCTAAAGTCATTGTTGGCCCCGCCTGTCATTAGGTATGGCCTCGCTATACCTTGGTCACCAAGACAATTCAAAAGTCCTTTATTGACCTTCATTGTGTGTGTGTTAAATACATACTATCCGAATGACCCGGGCAACGCCCGTGTTTTACCCGATTGAATGTTTTTATTCAAATACTATTTGTTACAATTATAAATTGGCGCCTTATATAAATGCATATATTAGTTAATAACTATAGCCTATGTGCTTTATCTGTCTATGTACTGTTGGCTTCCGTAGGCGTTTCTCTTACTGAAAAAAGAAAGAGAGGATTCCATTTAGTTATTAACTAATATATGCATTTATTTAAGGAGCGACCCGCTCCAACACAATAGTTACAAAAACCAAAAAGCGAGTGGGGGGGGGGGGGGCAAAGGTGGCGTGATCGTAGCCAACCAATAGGAGAGCGCCATTCCAAAAAAAAAAAGCAAACGGTGACAGAGATGAAGAATTATTAAGAACGCATGACGCTCGTAACTGTATATAGAATATTTTTAGATTTAAATATATGTGTGTTTAAAACCATTATTTTTTAACTTCAGCCTGAGAGGCTCCTCCATCTTGAGAAAGTTCTCCAGATAGGGAGGTGTTTTCATAAATCTCTCAGTCTTCTGCTTAAGAATAACTTGTACAAGCACGCCTTTTATAAGATTCAATGTCTTCATAAAGGATTTTGTGTGCGTGCATAAGTGCGTGCAAGCGTGTGTGTGTATTTGCATACTTTGGCGAATGCCAGAATAGCCAGGGCATCGTCATTCAAACCTCGCCTTAGCCTTGGCCGAGAAGATGAACCAATAAATAATTTCTAAAAGAGACAATACAATGGGAACTAGAAACCTCTTTGTAGGAGCCTTTACTGCTGAACGACAGTATGTAAATATGTAAGAATTATGATTCATTAAATATATTTGCATACCTTGGCGAACGCCAGGGCATCGTCATCCAAACCTCGCCTTGGCTGCGAAACGAACCAATATATCATTTCAAAAAGAGACAATAAATAAACTGGGAATTGGAAACCTCTTTGTAGGAGCCTTTACTGCTGATGGACTGTATGTAAATGTGTAAGAATATTATAGCAGAATATTCATTCATTAAATAACAGATTATATTAATGACATTTTGTTACGCAGCATATTTCTCTTTTTGCGTCTGTTTCAAATTTGATGTTAATAATATGGTAACTGATTGTATCTGTTAAAGGAAATTTAAACTATTTTTATGCGTATGATTATTTTAATAATTAATCAATTTATACTGCTCTCCCATAAATTTTATCATTTCAGTAAGGGCAGTAAATAAATTGATTTATTATTAAAAGAATCATAGGCGTCAAAAATAGTTTTTTTTTTTTTTTTATGATTTGGTGATTGTTTACCACCGAGGGCTGTTGGCTTATTCCTTTTGGCGTGTTGAGTTCGCATAAAGCGAATGATACACACGGGTGAAATAAATTATTGTTGTTGGGAATTGTTTTGATAAAATAAATTGCATTGGCATCGCTACGTTTTTCTCTCCTCATTTTCCCATGTGACATTTTGGTGGAGATGCTGAGTAGATTAGGTAAAAGAGATAGACTGAAGATTGTAAATAATACCTTTAGGCCGTAGGTTTGTGTTCTACATGTTTCTGCGACTTATGCAGGAATATACCGTCGTTTCAAAGCCAAGAATTCCCTCCAAAAAGACGACCTCCACCCCTTTAGGGGCTACGACGAAAAAATCTCTCTTAGTGCCTTAAAAAAAAGGTTTTATAGATTCCAAGAGAATCCATGACAAACCATGTCAGTAACAACAAGATTTGCAAGCTGTGGGTTAGCTCACACAGCAAAGGGGCTACATTCATGGACAAAACTTAAGGAAGTTGTGCATTTTAACATGTATATCGGGATTCAGACAATAACTCTGAAAGATATTACAGTGACTTTTATTAAAGACACACGAGATAACCAAGTGAGGACAAAATTACCTCTGTCTCCTTAAAAAAAAAAAGAAAACCGGTGACATCAAAGACTTTTCACTTTCTTAAGTTCTGTCCATAAGTGTATATTGCTGGATATTTATTTGAAAATACTTTTCTAGAGAAGAGAATATGTTTTTTAAAAAGGTATACCTACATCACCCGCGCTCTTAGTTTATTTATTTTAAGACGTTTCGACGACTCGCTGTCAGCTTCCCAAAGGTAATGATTTTTAAAATCTAGATACTGATAAATACACGATGTTCTCAAATGTAGACAAAATGTCAATTTATTACCAGACGAATGGCCCTTTCAATGAGCGGGTCTAGAACGACAGCCAATCCCAAACCTTGTAAAGTTTTATATTGATAAAAAGATAATCCAACAAAAGAGAGACTAGGAAAGGTCAAATATGCGCCCTAAACGCGCGCTAAGTGAAAAATAACAAAAGCAATCATAGGACACAGAACGAAACATTATAAAGGAATGACAATACATTCAGATGACATAAGAACCTACAGGACATGAAACAATTTCTCTGGTGTGGAACTAACATCTACCCACATATTGTTATGTCCAGCCTTGCAGAAAATTGACATGGACCCAGAAAAGCAGCTTTACACATCCAAGATGCGACTGCTGAGATAGAGATGTAAGGAGACAGCTGAGGCTCTTCATTAGACACGACAACAATAATAGAAAATTGACATCGACCCAGAACAGAAGCTTTATACACTCAAGTGAGAAAACATTTATAGATATAAATTTTGCCGCCCGCGAGGATTATGATCTATGAAAATAAAGGTCGCCTCTCCCGTGAACATAAACATAAACGTTAAAATTAGACGCCATCTATTGACCGTCGTCGCCAACTAGTGGCCTCAGATCAGTGACAAAACCACAACACCAGCTTTGGCTTGTAGAAAAGTAAAGAAATGGAGTCTATTATTGATTTTTTGATGTCCTGGTAACCCAACAATACACTATTGCAGTATCCGTTGATTTCCCGCCGGGTGAGGAACAAGTTGGGGGGTTCCTGTACAAAAAAGACCCGGTCCTACATCAGGGACAGCGCTACTGCTCCGTGGCTGCATTAAGATAAGCACAGCTGCCACAAGACAAACTGGCTCGAGTTACTCGGATCTATTCACTGCAGATCACCGCTGGTCTTTGCTGAGCGAGGAACATGTTGGGGGTTCCTGTACGAAACAGGCTCAGTACTACATTAAAGAACAGCGCTACTGCTCTGTGACTACAAGGAAGCTAGACACAGCTGCCACAAGACCTGGATTCAAATCATCTCGAGTTATTCATATCCATCTACCACAGTGATCGCTGATCTCCTACTGAGCGAGAAAAGAGTTGGGGATCCTGTACAAAACAGGCTCAGTTCCACAATCGAGGACAGCGTCACTGCTCCGTGGCTACAATTAGGCTATACGAAGCTGCCACAAGGATTTAAACAGGCTTGAGATGTTCAAAGAGTAGACGCTGATCTCCCGCCAGGCGAGGTACAAGTTGGGGGGTTCCTATACAAAACAGGCCTGGCACTACATCAGGATCAGCGCCAATTCTTCGTAGTCATATTGAAGCTTAGTACAGCTGCTACAAGATCTGGAAGTCTACATTCACTAGTTCGACTTCATTAATCACATCGCAGCTCTACAACTCAACTGCCAACGTGGTCAGGTTGACGCGTCTTATACTGGAGAAGTTCCGCGCACTTTGGGATCTTATTCGCATTATAGAAGGAACGTTCTTTGGACGATTTAGCAAGAAGACTTTCAATTTTTAAGCACCCTGACATGGATTATATACAGATTTTTCGAAATTATCTAGAATTATACATCGACATGACTCTACTCACATCACTACATACTCATCCACATAACTCTGCCTACACTTCATCAACAAGGACACCTACTCTACACACATACCACCGATACTCAAGAATACAGATAAATATCTTATTTGAAAGAATCTAGATGCCTAATATTATTTACATTGGAATCGTCACAAGTTTCATCCAAATGCAACAGCACTCTCTATAGCCTTCTATGCTCCTCAGATCATCCCGCCTTTATACTTTTGGAGCCGACTAGATACAAGTGCAGCTCAAATAGGAGGTATTTGTTACTTGAACCTTCTCTTAAAAACCAATATTTGGAACTACCATCGATGACTCTTCATATTCAAGACACGAAAATATTGAATATCTGAATAATTTCAAAACTCGGCCAAAGAAATAAAAACGCTGGTTATCGCCATTACTTCAATTCCAAAAGTAAAACATAACACTGGATAATTGTTGGAATTCTGCTTCCTGTAATCTGTCAAACCTATCGCCAAACGTGCAACATAATCTCTGCAACATTGATTAATTAGATTATGCATTCAAGCAAAGACAGATAGGATCTAGCGCAACAAGGACGTCATTGCTAAAAATATTTTAATAAATAAATCATCAATTTTTAAACATTATTTATGCTTAGAATTTCAACAAACACAATTTTTTTTTGGATTAGGGAAGATTATGACAAAACAGGTATAAACTGAATGGCTCGTTAAGATTAGTTTGTATATTTGTTTCACATACCTTTCTATGACACTGAAAAAGGGTTGTTTAACCACAAGTAAAATCCATACACTGAATCATTATGTCTTAAAATTGTAAGTACTACCAAATGGTAGTGCTATTAAAGAAAGCATTTTAATATTTTTCAAAGCTAAAATGAAACAAATAAATTAATTCTTTCGAAAATTATAAATTCGGCTTATTTCAATTTAAAAAATATTCTTATTGTGAAATATTTTACAGAAAACACTTAACTTCTAAAATAATAATATTTACATTTAATTTGATATTTATGTTATTGGTGGAATAATAAAATTATTTTTTGACTCTACGTCGTTGCAAACCAAAATAAATGCAATTCGAAGGACCAAAAACACATGATATCTATATCTTTTGAACGTTTATTTAAAAGCTTGTAATATGGAAGCTAAATGTGATACAATTGGATGTCCAAATTCAGCTCGACTAAGATGCCCAACTTGTATTAAACTTGGAATTAGTGGATCATTCTTTTGCTCTCAGGTAAATTTTACTCAAATTTCATCTTGTCACCTCGTATAATCCCAAAACAGGAAAAGTTTAACTTTAATAATTATATAATGCAAGTGTCAACTGCAGCCTTCAAAAAAGATATTTAAATATTTTAATACTTTAAATGCACACATA
>CP092863.1:134914402-134970333 GCA_030710605.1 Cordylochernes scorpioides
TTAATATTTTTATCTTTAAAGTCTAAAGTTATACTTGAGGTAATGCATTGTCATCGTAAATGAGCAAGTGTGGAAATAAGATCTCGAAAAATACATACTGCTGGAGCTAAAAATCATCATTCTGGTTAGCAGCCCCGTAAATAAATTCCAGCTTTTGAGAAAACTTTGAAACATCTGACATTCTAATGACTATAAACAAAGATTAGATACAGGAATATGATGCGTTTATTAAAGATATATTTAGAGAATTGATTTTTAAAAAATAGTGAAGCATAACAATTTTTTATTTAAATTTGTCGCATTAAGTCACATTAAGCTATATTTGAAATGTATTAAAAATACATTTATAAGGTTAGATACTGGTTATCGTTCTAGGCCTGCTCGTTGAACGGGTTATTCGTATATTGAATACTAATCTATAAACGAAGCTTATTGGAAAGCTTCTGATATGTCCTGGTAACCCAACAATGAACAATCGCAGTATCCGCTGAATTCCCGCCGGGCGAGGAACAAGTTGGGGAGTTCCTGTACAAAACAGGCCTGGTACTATATCAGGGACAGTGGTACTGCCCCGTGGCTACATTGAGCTAAGTACAGCTGCCACAAGGTCTTGAACAGGTTCAAGTTGCTTGGACCTATTTGCATAAGTAACCGCTGATCTTTGCTGAGCGAGGAACATGTTGGGAGTTCCTCTGTATGAAACAGGCTCAGTACTACATTAAAGAACAGCGCTACTTCTCCGTGGCTACAAGGAAGCTAGACACAGCTGCCACAAGACCTGGATGTCATCATGCTATCGTTCAGTATTAATCAGAGTATCCGCTGATCTCCCGCCGGGCGAGGAACAAGCTGGGGAGTTCCTGTACAAAACGCCCGGCCCTACATTAAGGACAGCGCCATTACTCCGTGGCTACAAGGAAGCTAGACACAGCTGCCACAAGACCGGGAAATCAAGACGCTTGAGTTATCCGGTTTCATCAACCACTGCAACCGCTGATCTCCCGCCGGGTGAGGAACAAGCTGGGGAGTTCCTGCACAAAACGCCTGGGCCTATATTAAGGACAGCGCCATTACTCCGTGGCTACAAGGAAGCTAAGCACAGCTGCCACAAGACCAGGAAATCAACACGCTCGAGTTATCCGGTTTCATCAACCACTGTAACCGCTGATCTCCCGCCGGGTGAGGAACAAGTTGGGGATTCCTATACACAACGCCCGGCCTTACATCAGGGACAGCGCCATTACACCGTGGCTACGTTAAAGCTAGACACAGCTGCCACAAAGCTGGAACATTACAATGTTGAGTTTTCCTGTCTCATCATCACATCGCCGTTCCATAACAATATCTCATCTGCCAGCATCGTCGGACTTTAACGGCACACATCAGGATCAAGGCAATTCACTTCAGCAAGTATTAATACCCGGGAATCAATCATTTCACTTTTCTGATCATAGATGAAGGAAACTTCTGAAGAACCATTCTCAAGATGATCTGCGCACGGAATCATAACTGAGAATCCCATTCAACATATTTGGACAATATCTACATCAACCATCTACACGATCACACCATCTACGCCAACTGACAACCGATATTCCACTACCATCTACATCGCTTCATTTTCAACTCTACCTTCGCTTCACTGAGGATTCAATTACATGAACATCTTATCATCGACACCAACTATATTCACACTCTATGAAGATCTACATGGCTTCACTTTCAATTCTACAGGACAAGAACATCCTTATCATCGACATCAACTCTACTCTCACTCCACGAAGATCTACATTTAAGGAAGAAAAAATTTTTTTTAAGGAAGAAAAATTTTTTTTTGCAACAAGTTTCTTTTATTCTGCAATTTGGCTGATCTACATGGCTTCGATTGACACCAACTCTACTCACACTCTACGAAAATCTACATGGCTTCACTTCCAATTCTACAGGACATGAACATATTTTCATCGACACCAACTCTACTCACACTCCACGAAGATCTACATGGCTTCCATTGACACCGACTCTACCCACATTCCACCAACACCTATACCTGGCCAGCTGATTGGAATCAAGTCCTCTTCTCTCATCTCAGAATCTCCACCATCCTAATGTAACCTCTGAAGTCTCTTTGCCTACGGTACAATTCGCCTATACCTAACCTATTCTCAACCATTAAGACTTGAATCTTGACAACTAAGCACTATTTGAACAACTTCTCAACCAAACCACTGATTGAGCTATGAGTGATTGCCGATCATCTTAGCTATGGAAACCTATTGAATCCTAGTTACAAAATCTCAGCACTCTCAGTGTCAAGTAAAGAAATCAACGACTCGGTCCTGAACTTCAATGCAACAAGAACAAACCTCTGAGAAGTGAAGCATGAATTTGCCGTTTGAACAATACCAGGATACTTGCTGCTACGTAATATTACGTAAAGCGACGTATCACAATCTCTACAGTATTGTATCGCTGGATGTCTCAAAGGACGATGCTCGTAAGGGAAAACTGCGTAAACATACATGGAGTTTTGAAACTACAGTATGCACCAAATTGATAACCAAATCCTGGCGTAATAAAGAAATATTTGTTCAACACATTCAATTTAGAATTGTTTATACACATATCGTATATATAAATCGCCAATATGTAGTTATGTTTTAAATTCTGTTCAATATTGCGTCTGCTATACACTTAGAGACAAAATTTAAGGAAGTAGAAAGTATTTGATGTCGCCGTCATCTATTTTTTTGGGTAGACAGAGGCACTTTTGTTCACACTTGGTTATCTCGTGTGTTTTCAATAATGGTCACTGTAATATCTTTCAGAGTTATTATCTGAATCCCGATATACATGCTAAAAGGTACAACTTCCTTAAGTTTTGTCCATGAGTTTTTATACATGTATATAAACTTTGAAAATTCCAAGACAGCTTCAACAAAGAGTAATCACTCAAATTGATACTCAATAAATTTGGTATTAAAATATTTCATTCATTTCAAATTGAAATTTTCTAAATGTGCTTGCCTCGTTTCCAAAAACACACACAGAACCTCTGTTGGTTTCCTCTAGTACAGAACAACATTACAAGGTAGCAAAACCTCCGATGAGCGACCTATCTTATAATCAACCCTCTCCAAGAGCGATCACTTTTGTCAAATTAACGAAATATTGTCCTAATTTATAAGAAATAAAACTATACACGGTGGATCACGTGGAATCAGGATTGTTGACATACAACACGGTGGATGCGCGAGACGCATGCAAGCCCGGCCGCCGCGCGTGACGACGTCACGCCCAGCTTGGCGGCCAGTTTACCGTACAATAGCGCTGCCCGTGCCCCGGGAAACTGGGCGGGACTGCGCTGAAGATCTACGCCCTGGAACGGACGACGGCTTCACCGTCGTCAAGAGCAGAAAAAGGCGCCGCGAATCGGCGGGTTCACCCACCGCCGCTGCACCTTCCTCCAATGCCGGAGGCGCCCGTAGCAGTCGCCGATTGCAATCATCGGCGCGATCGGTGCCCCGGGCACAGGAGATCCCGACAACCAGGGCCCACATCGCGGAGGCCCGGGCGTGGCAGGCGTCCTCTGCTGAGGAGCACTGCGTCTACTTGGAACACGGCCCCGAACTGCAGCCCTTCCACTACCTGAGGGCGCTGGACAGGCTGCTTGGAGGAACCGCCGGAGTTATCCAGATCTCCAAGGTAAACGGCCACCAACTCCTGGGACTGGCCAACAGGGGCCTCGCCGAGCGCCTCATAAACGACGGCCTTGAGGTTGAGGGCACTCTCCTCAGGGCTTTTCCTTTCCGTAAAAGAGCGGAGAGGATAACGGTGAGCAACCTCCCCTTCTTCGTGGAGGACGCAGCCATCATCAACGCCCTTATGCCCTATGGGCGCATTACTTCCATCGCGCCCAAAATGATGAAAGCCGGCCCATACACCTACAACGACGGCCGCCGTGAGGCGTTCATCGTCCTCCACGAAGGAGTGACCACCGAGAGGCTCCCCACCCGCCTCGACATCATCATCAAAGGCGAGGCCTGGCCCGCTTACCTGTCCTCCGGCATTAAGTGTTCCAGATGCCACGGGCAGGGGCACCGCAGGGCCAACTGCCCCCTGCTTGCAGGGCGAGCCAACAACACCGGATTGGCCCCGCCAACCTCTCCTGCTGGCGTTCCACCACCGACCACTCCTGCACCGCCTCAGCGGTCAGCAGCCCAGCCTCCTGCACCGGCACCCTCCGGCCCAGCCATGGAGATCCCCGGCGCTTCTCCTGCGGTCCGAGCTGTGATTCCATCCACAGCACCTCGGCCATCTCCAGTGCCTGCAGCCCCAACACCGGACGTTGAGATGTCCATCATCGAGGAGACATCCACATCCTCCACATCCTCGACAAGAATCTCAACGAGAGAAGGCCTCGTTGCATTTATCGAGGGGAACCCCGGCGTCTCCTTTGCCGAGACGGACGCCCTTGGTCTCGGGCGGGAGGAGGTCCTGGACCTCCTCTCCTCAAAGACTAGGGCTCACCGAAGGCGACCCTCGCTGACACCTCCACAGAGCAACGCTCTCGCCGGCCTCATCAACCAGATTTTGGACCTGAAGCCGGGAGGAACTTCCAATGTTTACAAGATTCTGGGTCAGGTCAGGGCGGAGCTGAGGACCGGTCCAGCCGCAGTGCCTCCAGCACCCACACTGCCTGCGCCTCGGCCTGCTGAGCCAGCACCACCCGCTCCCCAAGAGAGGGAGTCGACGCCGGCCATGGCCACACCTCTGCCTCACCCGTCTGCCCAAACGGAGGCTGACCTAATCGATAAACGTTGCGATGAATTGCAACTTTTAACCATTCAATTGATGAAGGAACTCAACCTGTGGCCACAACTGAGCTCTTTATACCCTGACCTCGTGGAAGCGGTGCTATACCCTGAGGATAGGAAGGGCTTCCTCAGGAGACTTTCGCCGGGGGACAAGAAAGTTATCATCCAAATCCTGGACAAGCTTTCCGAGCATACTCGGGACTTACACTCCCTTACTCTCAGGGACCTATCTGAGCTTAGGGCCGCCTTCCCGTCCGACCTCCTGTTGAAACAATTGTAAAATAATTGTAAATATTTGAGCTTATCTCTCCGGAGTGTACTAATTGACAGTGCGGTCAATAAAATCTGTTTAATTGGTAAAAAAAACACGGTGGATCACGTGGAATCAGGATTGTTGACATACAACATGGTGGATCACGTGGAATCAGGATTGTTGACATACAACACGGTGGATCACGTGGAATCAGGATTGTTGACATACAACACGGTGGATCACGTGGAATCAGGATTGTTGACATACAACACGGTGGATCACGTGGAATCAGGATTGTTGACATACAACACGGTGGATCACGTGGAATCAGGATTGTTGACATACAACACGGTGGATCACATGGAATCAGGATTGTTGACATACAACACGGTGGATCACGTGGAATCAGGATTGTTGACAGGGACATACAACACGGTGGATCACGTGGAATCAGGATTGTTGACAGGGGCATACAATACGGTGGATCACGTGGAATCAGGATTGTTGACATACAACACGGTGGATCACGTGGAATCAGGATTGTTGACAGGGACATACAACACGGTGGATCACGTGGAATCAGGATTGTTGACATACAACACAGTGGATCACCTGGAATCAGGATTGTTGACATACAACACGGTGGATCACGTGGAATCAGGATTGTTGACATACAACACGGTGGATCACGTGGAATCAGGATTGTTGACAGGGACATACAACACGGTGGATCACGTGGTATCAGGATTGTTGGAATACAACACAGTGGATCACGTATAATCAGGATTGTTGACATACAACACGGTGGATCACGTGGAATCAGGATTGAAGCACGATAAACAATATCGACCCACAACACATCACTAACAAGAACTCCACAAGACAGACAAGGAGGGGCACGTTGAACCTACCTGTCAGAACGAAGGCAAACCACCACCAACAACCTTGCCCAAACAAGACGCAGGTTCCATCTAATCTGTTGTGACGTCACCAGACAAGATACCGGCGTCTGGCGGACTTCGGCGTCTGTCTACACGTGACTCACTGTCAAACACTCGTTGTAAGAGTCACTCTGTATCTTCACCATTTCACAATGAAATCTATAAATCTTTCCATGACGATTTTCTTCTTGGAATAATTCTATGCTTATTGTGAGAGAGATTAAAATATAATAAGAACTGAAAGTTTCTTCTTTGGAAAATGGGTGTCGTTGCCATGTTAGTCACCTTAGACCAGAATTTGGTCAAATATTCAAAATGTCCAGGGGGAACTGGTTTGGTCGGACTTCTTCCCCTGGGCATTGCTGCTGCTGTGATAGAGATGTATGGAGACATCTGAGGCTCTTCATTGGACATGACAACAACACCAGAAAATTGACATGGACCCAGAACTTTACACACCCAAGATAGAGAACATTGCTGTGATAGAGATGTACGGAGACATCTGAGACTCTTCATTGGACACAACAACAACAACTGAAAGTTTTAATTTCACATGACTAATTAAATGGAACTTAATCCCTGCTAATGATTAGGTTTACTTAATTAGGCTCAGTTTAATCAGTGATGAAAAACTTAAATAAGGAAGTTAAAATATGAAAAAGGCATCTCCTTATCGTGCAACTGAAAGTTGCTGATGGCTTGCGCCATCTATCGGAATAAATTCTCGTTGATTTTTAATTATTCCAGAATTGGCCAAATACCCATTCTTGATTAATTAAGAAAAGCTAACCACGGACGCGTTTCGGGCTGTTGGTCCTCGTCAGCGTGGTCATGGAGGAGAAGCCTTTTTCACAATTTATTCACCTTATCCCAGTACAATATCACATTTGTACTATTTTTTCACATGGAAGTTAAACTTATTTCACATTCTTACAATAAACATAATTGATATTTGTAATATGATGCACTAGCGCGCCATCTGTTATCAAAATTGGAAACTATTTTAATATTCCATTTTGATAATTGATATTTCGTGACCGAAAGCTAGAAAGAGATTTTTTTGAATTAAAAATTTTAAAAGAAACTTTTCCGAAATAGTACAAATATGAAATTGTACTGGGATAAGGTGGATAAATTAATAAAAATGTATCTCATTATCGTGCAACTTTATTTACTGATGGCTTGCGCCATATATCGGGATAAATATCAACTATTCGTTAATTTTTCAATTATTCCAGAATTGGTTAAAAAATCAATGAATAGTTAATATTTATTGAGTGCATTTAGTTGCATGATAAGGAGATGCCTTTTTCTTAAATTTTCCTGGAGGCCTGATGTTTTCAACCTAATAATACAAGGGAATATCCAAGTTGTTAGTAAGGCATGTTCATTCGCTTTTAGATTCTCTTTGGCTTCAGGTCAGCGCTTTAGAATCGATGGAGGCGTCATTAGGAAGCCTGCTGGTAGGCGGCTCTCCAATTGTCCCTTCGTGGTCTGACGAAAGGGTCCCATACGGAAGCCGTGGTCACTGAAGAGAAACAGTAACGTGCGGTTGAGCACTCCGGAATCCTTGGAGTGGGCCAGCATGGATAGCAGATTGATATCGATTAATTGAGGATTGTTTATAATTGTCGTGGAACTTTTTGTTTTATTAAATACAAGGGAGTGTTTTTTTTGATAATAATTGATGTTTATTTGAATGAACAGTACACTTACATGGGATTGAACATTCAACTCGCTTTTTTTTTTTTTTTTTAGGTGGGGGATGGGGTGAGAGGGGATACCGATATAAAGAGAGAAAAGTTAAAATATATCACAATTTCAAAATATTTATTAAACTGAGAAAGGTCTAAAAAACGATTTGAAAATGATTTCTTGATGTTGATTTCTTAGTTATTTTCGACTATTCCATCAGTTATATTGCACATATACATTTGCACATGCAGATGCAACAATATGCACACAAGCTCATATATAGAGAATGATGATTTAGGAAGAAGTTTGCGAAGAGTTTGTAGCATTAATTGAACAGATGCAGTAAGGTCTCTTAAGTGGTTTGTCGATGGCGCAGGTTGAAGTGTTAGCGTAGAAGTCGATGCGGTTGACGGCGTTGAGCTTGAGACGCGGAAAGAGTAACGATAGTACATTAGGGAACTCTCGAATACCGCTCTACCTGGATGGGTATCCAGGATAAGGACTACAACGGAGTCCGAGAGATACGAGAACGCTTTGGCATCCAGGACTTCGTTGGACTTTAAAAGAGAGCAGAGGCCTGGACCTCCGTCAGCCATTAGGATTGAGTTGATATGGGACACAACCATGACGCTTGCCCGCTTCACGACTCCGCTGTCAGGCTTCAAGGCTTTATGCATACCACAAGCGCACAGAGCGGAAGGAATAAATGCCTCTTTGCAATTACGGTCTGGTTTAATTCGCTTGAAGAGACTGGTACCTTTATCTGTTGAGAAAGTTGAATTGATAAGATGTCTCAGGGTAGCATGAAGGTCCCAAGCTGTTAGTAAGGCATGTTCATTCGCTTTTAGGTTCTCTTTGGCTTCAGGCCAGCGCTTTAGAATCGATGGAGGCGTCATTAGGAAGCCTGCTGGTAGGCGGCTCTCCAATTGCCCCATCGTGGTCTGACGAAAGGGTCCCATACGGAAGCCGTGGTCACTGAAGAGAAACAGTAACGTGCGGTTGAGCACTCCGGAATCCTTGAAGTGGGCCAGCAAGGATCGCAGATTGATATCGATTAATTGAGGATTGTTAATATTGTCGTGGAACATACGGCTCAGGAAGACGAAAGCGAAGAACTTTCTATAAGGGCCCATGGCATCTACGAATGTCTTGATGTAATCGAGATAAATATCAACGAACAACTTGTTTTTGTAGCAGAAGTACTTGCTCTCGACGTCGTGCTCGAACGCGTAGGCGGCGGGTCTGAAGTAATGGTGGACGGGAGGTGACTTGAAGCCTAGATGTAAGGAATTGAATGTCCCGTGATCCGTCATATCCTCGAGGTAAAGAGTCCGAAATCCCTTAGCGGCGTAGTACTTCCAAACCAGGTCGGCTTGGTCGAAGAAGGTATTCTTGGGGAAGTTGGTGTAAGGTGTCCCCGTGAGGAGAGCCGCTAGGTTCGGATAGCTGTTCTCACCCACCACGTGATAGCCATACAAGATGGTGGGATTGAGGTCTTCCACTAGAAACTTGTAAGTCTCGGGCAAGTTACGCTGGAAGTTAAGTCTCGAAATGGAGTCGAGACCGATCAAGAGTACACTTGGAGTATCCCGCGACACATTATCTTGCTGTCCTCGGAGATTTCTGTCGAGCTGAAGTCGTTTTGGCACCAGGGGGATGATATCGCCCCAGAAACGTCGTTCGGACTTGTTGGCGAAGCAGCTGATATTCAGAAACTCGTCCTCGATCGGAGTTGAAAACCTCAACAGTTTCGTATCGCCCAGCTTGAATTTGTCTTGCGGGCTATGGAGGATGGGTTGGTAGGTACAGTAGAGCTGCTCGGGACTCATATTGTAGTGTAGTCGCAGGACATCCTGGAGGAGGACGACAGTATCGGGTCCAGAGCGGTTTAAGAAGGACGGCTTACCGCGACAGTCAAATTCCCCGGGAAGACGGACGTAATGGCGCTTGAACGATACGTGGAAAGGATCAATGTTAGGCAAAGAACAGGCGCCCGAGTCCAGCAGGTAAATGGGGAACACCAGAGGTAAGGTTGCCGGGGTCCGCAAGGTGGAGTTGAAAAGAACGTTCAGGATACACACAGACACCAGAAAAAGCAGGAACCAGAAAAGCTTGGATCCTTGCCGGTTCATCAGAAACCACCGCCCGAAGTCCTGAAACCAAAACCAAAATGTTTATAGAAAGATGTTTCTTTATTTATAACAACAACAAAAAGCTTTAAGATCTTTTAGTCTTATACAGATTCTTCAAGCAGAAATGTTGGATACATACAGGAAAAACAGTAATAGTACCTTAATTTTATGTTAATGCCTTGTCGATTTATTTTTAATTTAAAATCATTTTGGCTTAAAATGTTCAATAATGAAATTAAATATATAGCATATTCATATATAATTGGCATAATATTCAAATATATTATTTCATTTTATTATGAACTGAAAATTATTAAGACATTTTAATTATTATATTGTTCAAATATTTTTTACATTGATATTACAATAGTATATTTTCTCTAACATTATTTTGCTGTATTTTTAAAACTTGATATTATGATATCGCGATAATTTATAATTATTTTAGAAGAGTATCCTTTATAGCATTTTTAAAAGTTAATGAAAGTAAATTAATTAGTTATTAGTTAATTAAATTTTCTTGTATATACCTTTTTCTATCACTAATAATTAATCTTAAACGATTTCATGTAAATACGTTTTGTAAACATTCCCCGATCGAGTCAAATTCGAATTATTTTATTATTATTAAGCTATTAATGAAGGTAAAGAAAATGTTTTTTTTTTCATAATAGTTCAACGAGTTAATTCTTTAATCATACCTTTTTGAATAATTTTTACTTAAAATTAGTTTAAAATTTCTTTTTTTTTTTTACAAAATTTTCCTCAATTAATTGATTTTATTCAAGTTCGTATTTTCACAAACACAACCCGCCCGCGCAAATTACGTCAGTTGCACATACAAAGTCCATTTTTGTAGCTTTAATTCTAAGCACCGTTGAAGGGCTGACATGTCTAAAAGTTTGTGACGAATGATTACTAAATGACAGACTTTTTGGGGGCAAATGTTTTCGCAATCTAAAATTATTTGAAAACGAATGTATTGCTCCTATTTATAATTGAAATATATTATATATAATATTAAGCATAATATATTATTCAAAAATATGATAATGCCCAAATATAGTAATTAAAAAGTAGTTCGAATATATAAGAATTATTAATTAAATTAAAAAAGGGAGGATTGCTTTTTTAAAATTATAATTATTTACTTACATTCATGGACAAAAATTAAGGCAGTTGTACGTTTTAGCATTTATATCGAGATTCAGACAATTACTATAAAATATATTTGATATCTGACAATTGTGTGTGTTACGCCTTCTACATGCTATGAAAGATATTTGATATCTGTTATATATATCTACTAGCGGACGTACCCGGCTTCGCCCGGGTTTTACCCGAGTAAAAGTTTGTCTAACGAATCTCTCGATAAAGTGAACATTTTTTCCCGGTCCCTTGAAAAATACTCGATAAGTTGAATAAAATCAATATTAATTGGTTCCCTCGGTAATTGGAAGTTAAAGGAATAGTATCTTGCCTTGGAATTGTATCATTATTCTTGTATGGATGTACCCGGCTTCGCCCGGGTTTTACCCGAGTAAAGGTTTGTTTAACGAATCTCTCGATAAAGTGAACATTTTTTCCCGGTCCCTTGAAAAATACTCGATAAGTTGAATAAAATCAATATTAATTGGTTCCCTCGGTAATTTGAAGTTAAAGGAATAGTATCTTGCCTTGGAAATTGTATCATTATTCTTGTATGGATGTACCCGGCTTCGCCCGGGTTTTACCTGAGTAAAG
This sequence comes from Cordylochernes scorpioides, assembly GCA_030710605.1. Taxonomy (NCBI): domain Eukaryota; kingdom Metazoa; phylum Arthropoda; class Arachnida; order Pseudoscorpiones; family Chernetidae; genus Cordylochernes; species Cordylochernes scorpioides. The sequence continues at coordinate 134,925,984 of CP092863.1, forward strand.
GTTTGTTTAACGAATCTCTCGATAAAGTGAACATTTTTTCCCGGTCCCTTGAAAAATACTCGATAAGTTGAATAAAATCAATATTAATTGGTTCCCTCGGTAATTGGAAGTTAAAGGAATAGTATCTTGCCTTTGAATTGTATCATTATTCTTGTCTCAAATAAATTGCCGTGTCATCCTGAATTTTGTCTTTCCTAATTTTCTACATTACAAAATCATCGTATCATCATGATAATATTTAGAGCAGATTCTTGAATTATAACAGATAAATTAGAATATTTATCTTGATTATTTCTAGGCGAAAAGTTATTTCAAAAATTTTATTTGCTAGAAACCTTCCCAGTACTATACTAAATAACTTCCCAAAGTTTCATGGCGATCCAATGAGTGGTTTGGTCAGGCATAAAGGACAAACAAACAAACAAACAGACACACACACATACATTCATTTTTATATATATAGATATATATATAAAATTGAATGTCTGTGTGTGTGTGTGTGTCCTCTATGGATTCAAAAACCATACATCCAATCGCCGTGAAAATTTGGGATATTATTAGGCATATCCCCGGAAAGGTTTACGAAAAATAATATCTTGAATATCTTTAATATCCTTAGAGTTATTTGCAGATTTGTAGCTTTAACTCGCAAGCAGCGCCACCTTGCGACGGAGATAGGCTTAGGTCTGCCCCCCCGCCGGTCAGTCCAAGTTCCCACCGACCAATCAGAGGGATCAAGAGCTCCCCCCCCCCCCCCCCCCCCCGTCCGGCCGCCGGCCAATCAAAGGGATCAAGAGGTCCTGGCGCGCGGGGGGGCGGGTGACCTCCGGGAACTACGTCCATCTTCCATAAACGACCATGATTTTATTCAACTTATCGAGTATTTTTCAAGAGACCGGGGAAATATGTTCACTAGATAAAACGATGATTTTGTAATGTAGAAAATTAGGAAAGACAAAATTCAGGATGACACGGCACACAGGGACTGGGAAAAAATAATCACTTTACCGAGAGATTCACGACCATGATTTTATTCAACTTATCGAGTATTTTTCAAGGGACCGGGAAAATATGTTCACTAGATAAAACGATGATTTTGTAATGTAGAAAATTATGAAAGACAAAATTCAAGATGACACGGCACACAGGGACCGGGAAAAAATGTTCACTTTATCGAGAGATTCAAATTTACGAGTTTCAAATGATCAAAATATATCTTTTTTTTAATAATTTTATAGAGATTTGTTTTAAGAAATGTTCGTTAGACAAACCTTTACTCGGGTAAAACCTCGGGCAAAGCCGGGTACGTCCGCTAGTATATATATAAATAAATGAATGTATGTGTGTGTGTGTCCTTTATGCCTGACCAAACCACTCATTGGAACGCCATGAAACTTTGGGAAGTTATTTAGTACAGTACTGGGAAGGTTTCTGAAAAATAATTTCTTGAATATCTTGGATATCCTTAGAGTTATTTGCAGATTTGTAGATTTAACTCGCAAGCAGCGCCACCATTGCGACGATGATAACAAGTTTTTTTATCTATAAGTTTTATTATCACTAAGTTTATTATCTTAAAGATTATTTATCAAAAGTAAGATTATCTCAGGATGATACGGCAATTTATTTGAGACAAGAATAATGATACAATTCCAAGGCAAAGATACTATTCCTTTAACTTCCAATTACCGAGGGAACCAATTAATATTGATTTTATTCAACTTATCGAGTATTTTTCAAGGGACCGGGAAAAATGTTCACTAGATAAAACGATGATTTTGTAATGTAGAAAATTAGGAAAGACAAAATTCAGGATGACACGGCACACAGGGACCGGAAAAAAATGTTCACTTTATCGAGAGATTCAAATTTACAAGTTTCAAATTATCAAAATATATGTTTTTTTATAAGTTTATAGAGAATTGTTTTAAACAAATGTTCGTTAGACAAACCTTTACTCGGGTAAAACCCGGGCGAAGCCGGGTACGTCCGCTAGTATATATTAATCTTTAGTTTGGAAACGCCAATTATTTATCATCATCAGGCAGCCATTCAATTTAACATATTTTACTTTTTGAAATAAACAAAACAATAAGTTTTGTTTACTGAGTCTCTTTATATTTTCATATAGTCTAAATAATAACTAAGCTTATAATTAAACTAGACGAATGACCCGGGCAACGCCCGGGTTTTACCGATTAAATGTTTTTATTCAAACACTCAATTATAAATTGGAGCCGTGGATGTTACTCTTGTGAAACGTCCCGCTCCAAACTTTACATGTACATTAGGTCAGCTGGTATTACCCCCCATTTTCACCGCTAGAGGCGCGAGCGAAAGAGCAAATTTGCAAATAACACGACGGATATTCGGGATAGAGACCTGGAATTTTTCACTAAGAGCTTTTCCAGATTCTACTTTATATGCTGTTAAAATTTCAGTCAGATTAGTTACGTATTGTGGACGTGTATAGTTGACAAACATACATACGCTGACTTTTATATATATAGGGATAATAATAAAAATGAGTTTTATAAATTGTAAAAAAAAAGAAATGCATCAGCCGGGAATCAAACCCGGGCCGCCCGCGTGGCAGGCGAGCATTCTACCACTGAACCACCGATGCTTATATGAAATAGCCCTATTTGGGTATTTATTCCATTCACAAAAGCAAACGATGACAGAATTGTTGATGACTCTGATACTTGTATTTATAATTATGTTAGAGAGAGAAAATATGGTTTAACGGGCTACTAACCAAAGGTTATGATTTTTGAGCCCAAGCGCGATGTCAGGTGGCAAGGGACCCTAGGATCTGGCGGCAGGAGATGTGTCGCAGGGGTGGTGGAAACGTTGGGCACGCAGGGGAACAGCGCCAAGGTGCAGTGAGGCAGGAGCATTGAATTGGCCAGGATCCAGTAGAAGTGGCAGATGGAATTGGAGGCAGAAGGTCCTTTAAGCCTAGAACTTGAGGGCCCTAGACTTCAGGATGGGGCAGCTTGAGGCTCTCGCCTCGTGCTTGTCAGGAAGGCCCTTGGTGCAGCAGTTGGCACATTTGGAGGTGCGCTGGTCAGCAATGGATGGGCAGGCGCGGCCTTCATGGCCGTCTTGACCGCAGTGGAAGCACTTAGGAGCTCTGGAGCATTGGGCAGAGTTGTGGCCGAAGCCACAACAGCGGAAGCAGACGCGGGCGCGGATGGACTCCTCGAAGTTGAGGATTACTCCATCAACCACGATTCTCCCGCGAACGCCCAGGGCTCTAAAGGTCTTGAGGTCCACCTCGATGAAGGCGGTGCAGGTCCCGCTTCTGGGTGCAGAACGGTGCGCCACGCGCACCACCTTGTCCCCAGGAAGTTTTCTAACAGCAGCGGTTTCCAGGAAGGTCTCCTCAATTGTGGAGTTGGATGTCTCCTCATCCACTTTGAAGAGGCAGATCCGTGGCAGCATCTCCTTCTGCTGGCGGACCTTCATTCCATTCAACTTGCTGGCCAGGGAGGTTGTCACCTCAGGGATGGTGTCAGGATTACTGGAGTGGAGGACCAGCTTCCCCTTGGTGTGCAGGGAGGCCCAAACGCCTTGGGGGAGAGTGTGGGCAGCGCGGACAGCTTTTAGCATCTCCCTTGGGTCAGCCTGTGGGTCATCAGAGATGACCACTGTGTGGGCCCGCCGATTTTTCTCCATGGAGGATCACTTGGGCGGCCGCAGGCTTGGATAAGCGGGAAGGCGCAGGTTTTTGAAGGACCATTCAGGTTTGTCCTCTTTGCAGGCGGGTTGGAAGCCTCAGACTGCTTCCTTTTGGTTGGAGCAGGAGCAGGCAAGGTGGAGGCAGGCTTCTTGGCAGGGAGAGCAGCAGGAGCAGGAGTGGCGGGCTTGATTGGGTCAGTCTGGGAGCTGGTTTCCTTGCAGGAAGGAGCAGGGCAGGTTTGAGTACCGCGGCAAGCAGTCTTGGGCTTGTTGGCCTCCTCAATTTCGTCCAACTCTGCGAAGGATTCGAGGGTGTCAGTGAGGTTCTCTACTTTGGTAGCGAGGGCCTTGATCATTTCAGTCCGCGAGGCGATGTAGCGGATCAGGTCCTCATGCAGGGATTTCAGGGCAGGATGGCCAATGGAGCTCAGGATACTGCAGTTGCGTGAGATCACCATCTCATCTTCCCTCTCCAGGTCGGCGACGTTCACGATGGGCTTGTAGGCCTTCTTTTTCTTCTTGGCAGGATTCATGTATGCCGACTAATACAAGTGACGTATGATTAATTATGTTAGCATAATGAATTAGTCAGTATTCCCATGGTCTCCAGCGAAGAGGTGTGAATTGACTTTTTGAAAATATACATAATTATGAAGATAGATATAACTAAAATAAGCCGAAATAGCTCAGTTGGGAGAGCGTTAGACTGAAGATCTAAAGGTCCCGGGTTTCGGCATCTTTTTTAAATTTTTACTTACCGTAACTTGACACGTGACTTAACATGACTCTGATAACTGTATAATTAAATAATATCATTGTGTGACCCAAACACAACAATAGGAAGTGCGAACAAAATCTCCTAAGGAGACAGGCGATATTTCCATTTCTTAAGTTTTGTCTATGAAGGTATATGTGTATTTTTTAAAATTATTATTATTGCCGATTTATGTGCAGGAAGAAATTAAAATCAATAGGCTTTTTATTAATTTTCTTCTACCAATAAGTTAAAAAAAAAAGTGAGCCGGACGTGATTCGAACACGCAGCCTTCTGATCTGGAGTCAGACGCGCTACCGTTGCGCCACCAGCCCTCTATTACTTTTTACAAATAACTATTTTCAAGCAAATTTACTTCTTTTGTTGCTAGAGATGGTTGAATCAGAGAACTTCACAAAGTCAATTTTTATTTTGTTTCTCACTCTTTGTGTTCGTGTTTTTTAGATTTAAAAATGCCCTCTCTCCTTCACCTGATGGCGCCTAAAACACATCCAAGATAGTGTCATTTAAAAATTAAAATCCTTTTGCATCGTATCATTTGGGACAAAATTCGTCCAGGAAGGCGGTTTTTTTTTTTTTTTATAAATCTTTGATTTATCAGATCTCAAGTTATAGTGCCTTGATGCCCTTTTATAGTAAAAAAATATAGACGAATAATTATAATTCCAGTACAATTTCACTTCTATACTTTTTATACTATTTTTTTTACATAGTTTGGCGTTCTCACGCCCTTAAATACCCATTTCTTGATTTTTCAGGATGCCTGGAAGACCAGATTTTTTTTTTTTTTGGTCGTTGAGATACAGCTTGCACCACGCTGATGAGGGCCAACAACCTGAAAGGCGTAAGTGATTATCTTTTCTTTATTAATCAAGAAAGAGTATTTGGCCAATTTTGGATTAATTGAATATCAATGATTAGGAGATATGATAGATTAGGTGACAGATGGTGAAGCCATCAGCAACTTTTAGTTGCATGTTCAGGGGAGAGGCCTTTATTTTAATTTGTCAACCTGATCTAGGTATAATTTCACTTTTGTACTATATATATATATCGTAATTTAAACAATGTGATATGTAAGCAATAAAGTATGACGTCTTTTCTAGTCGTCTCAAAGTGACACCAGCTTGCCACTGGACCCCAGGGGAGGGAAGGATGACCCACATAAGTCTGACCAATGAGCATTAACACCCGGGGGATCCAGAGAGGGACAAAAAAGGGGCGTTTGGTCCGGGTGTTGACAGTTAGGTCACAGTGGATATTTCGGACAGGCACGCTGAGTCTAGGTCCTTTGTCATCTCACGGCGGCCCTCGTGGCCGCCGTTTTGGCTCCTCTCTGCCTCCGCGGCTTCATGCAGGACGCCGAGCTTTCCTCAGTTAATCCTCAACTTTCCCCTGGTCTTGGTGCCACGTGAGACGTACTAGAAGAGCGTCTTTTGATCCCAAACTTTGTCCTTACTGTCCCGTGCGGACTTCCCACTCTGCACGCCTTGCCACTCAACCCCGACTGCTTCCAACTCAACTTGTTGGCCTACCCGGGTTTACGACATATATGCTTTTATTTTCGTATAATTTTTTAACTTCGCCTATTAGAAACAAAGATCTATTTATACTCTAGGCCCAACAAGACCTAAGAGAGAAAGCTTAAAATATAAAAAGATTTTTATACAAGAAACCTATATTCTCCTGAGGATGATTTTTTTCCCCGAAATGATAGTGTCATTTAACCAGCAATTTAATTGGTCATGGGAGACAGTCACATTCTCGACAGACTATGCAAATATTTAGGAACAGATCCAATATGCAAATATATAGTCCAAACCAGGCACCATCACTTCTTCACCCATCCAGCCTTTCAATGCTAACGGTTCCAAACTGCCAGCTTCCTTAGAATTCCAAACTTTTAAGAAATATATTTGTATTACGTTATCTCGTAAATTTGTTCTCATCATTCGCCTGCTATTATAAAACTACAACAACTTTCAACATTCGAAAAAAAAAATACAAAAATGAAAAAGTAACAGAGGTCAAATAGTGAAAAAAAAATCATCTATCCCGATCATTTAAATGAATGTTGTTGATGGCTTGCGCCATCTATAAGAATAAATATTGACTAAACGTTAATTGATGGTAATTTTGCTGGGAGGAAATTAATCTATAAAAATAAAGGTTTCCTCTCCCGTCAAAGCTGGCTAGGTGGCTTTGTCACCGACCCGAGTCCGCTAGTTTGCGGAGACGGTCAATACGGTTGACGGGTGAGGCGACCTTTAATTTTTCAAAAGGTATTAACTATTGTATCTATAGACCTTACCCCATTGATATAAATTATTATATTAAAAATAAAGAAGGCATCTCCTGACCACAAGCACATGTGCTTTTTAGATGGCAGAGCGCCATCTAGTGGAGTAAAAATAAACTAAACGTTTATTTAGCTTACTCCGAGATATTTGGCCAACCCAATTTCTTGATAAATCAAGAAAAGCCATCCACGAACGCGTTTCGCGCTGTTGGCGCTCGTCAGCGTGGAGAAGGCTGTAACCATTGCGACCAAAAATATTTTTTGGACCCAATGGCTTCCCGAGAAATCAAGAAATGGGTATTTAAGGCCAAATTTGCGTAAAGACGCTTAACACATGGAAAAACAATAGAAAAATTATTATATATGAAGGCTTGGTTTATCACTGGTGAAACCTCTCAGTAGTTTCGCCAAATTAATCTCCAGAACGCCCGTTTTACTATTGTAATTAATTGTTTTTCTTATATACCTTGGTTTTACTAAGGAAGAAAGCTTAGGGGTGTATAAAAGGAACCTATAGACATATGCTTATAGGTCTGTAGAGTTGCATACATATAATTACAAGAAGGTTTTACCGCTTATAAGCCAAGCCTCATCTTTCAATCTAATAATTTGTATATTTTCAGTAAGGTCTGTTAGTGTTTAATAAAATATAATATGAAACATATTGCCAAAAATTATAATTTACAAATTTGATTTTGAATGTTATTCGATAAAAAGGGCTGAAGACATTAAAGACCTTCTATACATATTAAAATTTTCACTAAATTAGATCAATTATTTTAGAAGAAAATGTTGACTTTGCTTAGACTTTTTAAAGATTCTGATTCCAAGAATATTAATTAAACAATATCTATTGATTTACAAGAGAGAGAACAAAATAAAAGAGAAATTTATGATATAGTAAACAAAGAGAAACTTTTCTTCTTATGGTTAGCGCCTATTTACATGTGATTTTACACAAATATACTCTGTGGGAACAATTAATTAATTAAATCCAAAATATATATACAACAGAAAAAAAAAAAGTGAGCCGGACGTGATTCGAACACGCAACCTTCTGATCTGGAGTCAGACGCGCTACCGTTGCGCCACCAGCCCATGCTAATTTTGTCCTATTTATTTAATATAAACTTCAAGGTACATGTGATATTAGTCTAATGTCATTGTTTGCCCCGCCTGTCATTAGGTATGACCTCGCTATACCTTGGTCACCAAGACAATTCGAAAACCCTTTATTGACCTTCAGTGTGTGTGTTAAATACATATATTTTTAGATTTAAATATATGTGTGTTTAACACCATTTATTTTTTAACTTCAGCCTGAGAAGCTCCTCCATCTTGAGAAAGTTCTCTAGATAGTGAGGGGTTTTCATGAATCTCTCAGTCTTCTGCTTAGGAATAACTTGTACAAGCACGCCTTTTATAAGAATCTATGTCTTTATAAAGGATTTTGTGTGCGTGCATAAGTGCGTGCGAGCGTGTGTGTGTATTTGCATACTTTGGCGAATGCCAGAATAGCCAGGGCATCGTCATTCAAACCTCGCCTTAGCCTTGGCCGAGAAGATGAACCAATAAATAATTTATAAAAGAGACAATACAATGGGAATTAGAAACCTCTTTGTAGGAGCCTTTACTGCTGAACGACAGTATGTAAATATGTAAGAATTATTATTCATTAAATATATTTGCATACCTTGGCGAACGCCAGAATGGCCAGGGCATCGTCATCCAAACCTCGCCTTGGCTACGAAGACGAACCGATATATCATTTCAAAAAGAGACAATAAATAAACTGGGAATTGGAAACCTCTTTGTAGGAGCCTTTACTGCTGATGGACTGTATGCAAATGTGTAAGAATATTATGGCAGAATATTCATTCATTAAATAACAGATTATATTAATGACATTTTGTTACGCAGCATATTTCTCTTTTTGCGTCTGTTTCAAATTTGATGTTAATAATATGGTAACTGATTGTATCTGTTAAAGGAAATTTAAACTATTTTTATGCGTATGATTATTTAATAATTAATCAATTTATAATGCCCTCCCATAAATTTTATCATTTCAGTAAGGGCAGTAAATAAATTGATTTATTATTAAAAGAATCATAGGCGTCAAAAATAGTTTTTTTTTTTTTTTATGATTTGGTGATTGTTTACCACCGAGGGCTGTTGGCTTATTCCTTTTGGCGTGTTAAGTTCGCATAAAGCGAATGATACACGCGGGTGAAATAAATTCTTGTTGTTGAGAATTGTTTTGATAAAATAAATTGCATTGGCATCGCTACGTTTTTCTCTCCTCATTTTCCCATGTGACATTTTGGTGGAGATGCTGAGTAGATTAGGTAAAAGAGATAGACTGAAGATTGTAAATAATACCTTTAGGCCGTAGGTTTGTGTTCTACATGTTTCTGCGACTTATGCAGGAATATACCGTCGTTTCAAAGCCAAGAATTCCCTCCAAAAAGACGACCTCCACCCCTTTAGGGGCTACGACGAAAAAATCTCTCTTAGTGCCTTAAAAAAAAGGTTTTATAGATTCCAAGAGAATCCATGACAAACCATGTCAGTAACAACAAGATTTGCAAGCTGTGGGTTAGCTCACACAGCAAAGGGGCTACATTCATGGACAAAACTTAAGGAAGTTGTGCATTTTAACATGTATATCGGGATTCAGACTATACTCTGAAAGATATTACAGTGACTTTTATTAAAGACACACGAGATAACCAAGTGAGGGCAAAATTACCTCTGTCTCCTTAAAAAAAATAGAAAACCGGTGACATCAAAGACTTTTCACTTTCTTAAGTTCTGTCCATAAGTGTATATTGCTGGATATTTATTTGAAAATACTTTTCTAGAGAAGAGAATATGTTTTTTAAAAAGGTAAACCTACATCACCCGCGCTCTTAGTTTATTTATTTTAAGACGTTTCGACGACTCGCTGTCAGCTTCCCAAAGGTAATGATTTTAAAAATCTAGATACTGATAAATACACGATGTTCTCAAATGTAGACAAAATGTCAATTTATTACCAGACGAATGGCCCTTTCAATGAGCGGGTCTAGAACGACAGCCAATCCCAAGCCTTGTAAAGTTTTATATTGATAAAAAGATAATCCAACAAAAGAGAGACTTGGAAAGGTCAAATATGCGCCCTAAACGCGCGCTAAGTGAAAAATAACAAAAGCAATCATAGGACACAGAACGAAACATTATAAAGGAATGACAATACATTCAGATGACATAAGAACCTACAGGACATGAAACAATTTCTCTGGTGTGGAACTAACATCTACCCACATATTGTTATGTCCAGCCTTGCAGAAAATTGACATGGACCCAGAAAAGCAGCTTTACACATCCAAGATGCGACTGCTGAGATAGAGATGTAAGGAGACAGCTGAGGCTCTTCATTAGACACGACAACAATAATAGAAAATTGACATCGACCCAGAACAGAAGCTTTATACACTCAAGTGAGAAAACATTTATAGATATAAATTTTGCCGCCCGCGAGGATAATGATCTATGAAAATAAAGGTCGCCTCTCCCGTGAACATAAACGTTAAAATTAGACGCCATCTATTGACCGTCGTCGCCAACTAGTGGCCTCAGATCAGTGACAAAACCACAACACCAGCTTTGGCTTGTAGAAAAGTAAAGAAATGGAGTCTATTATTGATTTTTTGATGTCCTGGTAACCCAACAATACACTATCGCAGTATCCGTTGATTTCCCGCCGGGTGAGGAACAAGTTGGGGGGTTCCTGTACAAAAAAGACCCGGTCCTACATCAGGGACAGCGCTACTGCTCCGTGGCTGCATTAAGATAAGCACAGCTGCCACAAGACAAACTGGCTCGAGTTATTCGGATCTATTCACTGCAGATCACCGCTGGTCTTTGCTGAGCGAGGAACATGTTGGGGGTTCCTGTACGAAACAGGCTCAGTACTACATTAAAGAACAGCGCTACTGCTCTGTGACTACAAGGAAGCTAGACACAGCTGCCACAAGACCTGGATTCAAATCATCTCGAGTTATTCATATCCATCTACCACAGTGATCGCTGATCTCCTACTGAGCGAGAAAAGAGTTGGGGATCCTGTACAAAACAGGCTCAGTTCCACAATCGAGGACAGCGTCACTGCTCCGTGGCTACAATTAGGCTATACGAAGCTGCCACAAGGATTTAAACAGGCTTGAGATGTTCAAAGAGTAGACGCTGATCTCCCGCCAGGCGAGGTACAAGTTGGGGGGTTCCTATACAAAACAGGCCTGGCACTACATCAGGATCAGCGCCAATTCTTCGTAGTCATATTGAAGCTTAGTACAGCTGCTACAAGATCTGGAAGTCTACATTCACTAGTTCGACTTCATTAATCACATCGCAGCTCTACAACTCAACTGCCAACGTGGTCAGGTTGACGCGTCTTATACAGGAGAAGTTCCGCGCACTTTGGGATCTTATTCGCATTATAGAAGGAACGTTCTTTGGACGATTTAGCAAGAAGACTTTCAATTTTTAAGCACCCTGACATGGATTATATACAGATTTTTCGAAATTATCTAGAATTATACATCGACATGACTCTACTCACATCACTACATACTCATCCACATAACTCTGCCTACACTTCATCAACAAGGACACCTACTCTACACACATACCACCAATACTCAAGAATACAGATAAATATCTTATTTGAAAGAATCTAGATGCCTAATATTATTTACATTGGAATCGTCACAAGTTTCATCCAAATGCAACAGCACTCTCTATAGCCTTCTATGCTCCTCAGATCATCCCGCCTTTATACTTTTGGAGCCGACCAGATACAAGTGCAGCTCAAATAGGAGGTATTTGTTACTTGAACCTTCTCTTAAAAACCAATATTTGGAACTACAATTGATGACTCTTCATATTCAAGACACGAAAATATTGAATATCGAATAATTTCAAAACTCGGCCAAGGAAATAAAAACGCTAGTTATCGCCATTACTTCAATTCCAAAAGTAAAACATAACACTGGATAATTGTTGGAATTCTGCTTTCTGTAATCTGTCAAACCTATCGCCGAACGTGCAACATAATCTCTGCAACATTGATTAATTAGATTATGCATTCAAGCAAAGACAGGATCTAGCGCAACAAGGACGTCATTGCTAAAAATGTTTTAATAAATAAATCATCAATTTTTAAACATTATTTATGCTTAGAATTTCAACAAACACAATTTTTTTTTTGGATTAGGGAAGATTATGACAAAACAGGTATAAACTGAATGGCTCGTTAAGATTAGTTTGTATATTTGTTTCACATACCTTTCTATGACACTGAAAAAGGGTTGTTTAACCACAAGTATAATCCATACACTGAATCATTATGTCTTAAAATTGTAAGTACTACCAAATGGTAGTGCTATTAAAGAAAGCATTTTAATATTTTTCAAAGCTAAAATGAAACAAATAAATTAATTCTTTCGAAAATTATAAAATCGGCTTATTTCAATTTAAAAAATATTCTTATTGTGAAATATTTTACAGAAAACACTTAACTTCTAAAATAATAATATTTACATTTAATTTGATATTTATGTTATTGGTGGAATAATAAAATTATTTTTTGACTCTACGTCGTTGCAAACCAAAATAAATGCAATTCGAAGGACCAAAAACACATGATATCTATATCTTTTGAACGTTTATTTAAAAGCTTGTAATATGGAAGCTAAATGTGATACAATTGGATGTCCAAATTCAGCTCGACTAAGATGCCCAACTTGTATTAAACTTGGAATTAGTGGATCATTCTTTTGCTCTCAGGTAAATTTTACTCAAATTTCATCTTGTCACCTCGTATAATCCCAAAACAGGAAAAGTTTAACTTTAATAATTATATAATGCAAGTGTCAACTGCAACCTTCAAAAATGATATTTAAATATTTTAATACTTTAAATGCACACATATTTTAGACATAATAAATACATGATCATGAAGAAATATATAATTTGCGCTTTTTTATATTTTAATTCAATATATTCAAGAAATATTTTATCTATACATATTCTAAAGGTAAAGTATTGATTGATTCAGATATATTAAGAAATACTAAAGGGTATAATTATATATTTCAGCATATAATATTCAAATCAACCAGATTAAACAGTCTTTTGGTATTAAAATAAAAACATAAAAGCCTCCAGGGAAAATATTCTTTTAATTCAGGAATATGCAAGGGGGGGTTGGTGGAAGGCTGGTTAAACCGTTTGGTTTTCGACCACTACGACCCGGGTTCGATTCCCGCATTGGACACTTTTTTTCTGTTTAAAAAAAAAAATGCTCCAATGGCCCCCGATTCTTGCAAAAGTCCAACCCTACCAGCGAGTGCAAATAACCAAATGGGGCTCTCGCACATTTGTAAGTACAAAGTCGAGCTGCTTTTCACATGTTGTGCGCTTACAGTAAAAGCAGTCGCTAACTACCCACCATGATTATCATGGCCTGTACCACGTGTACTAGGGATAAGAAAAAAAAAAAGGAATATGCAAAAACCAGATCCCATCAGAATAGTAAGTGGAGTCGAAGCAGCCATATCAAAACTTAACCACCAAGAATTATCATTAGACATCATGTAACTAATCTTCTAAGTGAACCAGTAACCCTTCCCCCAAGCAACCCTCATGAGAACCGACTGATTAAAGACTTAAAAAACAAAAAAGAAATAATCATCACCCAATCAGATAAAGGCAGTCAAACAGTGATTCTGGGAGACACCGTTGACTTTGGCCAGATCCGAAACTAGGCCTCCCTATGACGTCAAAATGACGTCGCGATGTAAACAAAGGTTACGACTGGGTCATTTTTTTTTTTTTAATTCGATTTAATTATTAATATTTTAAATACCTGCGACTAATTTATAGTGTCAATATATTTATAAAGGATTTTTTATTTCAATAATTTTCTATTAGCAATTTTTTAATTATTTTTTTAGCGCCAACGTAAACAAAGAAATACTGGCGTAATACGTTCCAATGGTGCCAAAGGTTATATTTATAAATAGGAATATACAAAATAAATATAATATAGAATATAAAAATAAAAATAATAAAATTATGAATATTACATATTTATAATAATAAAACTATTAATAAATTGCATTAACCTAACCTAACCTGAACCTAACCTAACCTAACCTAACCTAACCTGAACGAACCTGAACCTAACCTAACCTAACCTAAAGCTAACTTAAACTAACCTAACCTAAGCGAACCTAACCTAACCTAAGCGAACCTAACCTAACCTAACCTAACCTGAACGAACCTTAACCTAACCTAACCTAAACCGAACTTAAACTAACCTAAATTAACAACGAAATTTTTACATTAATTAATAATTAATTTAATAATAATTTAAATATCGGACACCATTGCTCTCAAGGTGCATTCACAACATACACGTGTTTACAATTGCGCTAAATATTTAAAAAAAAAAATCGATTTAAAATTAGCAGGCCATTTAGAAAAAAAATATATATATATATTTAAACTTTAAAATAATCGCAGGTATTTAGAATATCAATAATTAAATCGTGTTTAAAAAAAAAAACAATGACCCAGTCGTAACCTTTGTTTACATCGCGACGTCATTTTGACGTCATAGGGAGGCCTAGTTTCGGATCTGGCCAAACCTCACGGGGTCACCCGTGATTCTGGACAAAACTGATTACCATAGTAAAATGCTGAGCCATCCTTGAAGATCAAACTACCTTCAAACACATTCCCAAAGAAGAAAAAAACCTGAATTAAAATAATCTTTTCCCTGGAGGCTTTTATTTTAATATTGATTCAAGGGATTATTTTATCGAATAGTCTTTTGGTGTTTATAGATGTTAAAGAATTAGCAGAGTTTTTATTATTTAACAAAATGTTTAATTGAACATCTTAAACAAATATCTTCAAAGCACGGTGTGGGTAAGCCTTCCTTACAACTTGTTTAACAACAAAGAGCAACAAGAGTGCCAGATCATTATAAAATATTTTAAACATCAAAAAAATAAAATCACTGACACAAAAAATATTTGAAATGAAGGCGATAAAAACGTGGTGATTTTCTTTTAATGGTAAAAACACAAGCTTTCAGTCAAGAATGCCCCTTCTTCAGGTTACAACTTGGAAATATTTTAAAACTATGGATATGAAAGATAGCCCAATACAGTAGGTAAATAGTTCAGCTGGGGGGATTGGCGAGGTAAAACACAGAGTATTGGGGTGGGAGGTCGATTTTTCGGTTAAAACTGGGCGTGCAGTGCGAGACCAAAGATTCAAGGACTAGGCGCTGATACTTGTTCCTGACGCCCTTGTAAACGCATACAGCGCTGTCCAAATTGAACGAGTGGCAAAATTCAGTGATGTGTTGGCATAAGAGAGACTTACGGTCATTGGTGCGTATGTTGCGGCTGTGTTCAGATAATCTGGTGCGGATAGATCGAACGTTTTATCTGATGTAACACTGTTCGCAATCGAGACAGGGAATTTTGCCTAGTCCTTGAATCTTTGGTCTCGCACTGCACGCCCAGTTTTAACCGAAAAATCGACCTCCCACCCCAATACTCTGTGTTTTACCTCGCCAATCCCCCCAGCTGAACTATTTACCTACTGTATTGGGCTATCTTTCATATCCATAGTTTTAAAGTATTTCCAAGTTGTAACCTGAAGAAGGGCATTCTTGCCTGAAAGCTTGTGTTTTTACCATTAAAAGAAAATCACCACGTTTTTATCGCCTTCATTTAAAATATTATTGCGTGGCTACGTCATGTCTGACAAAAAATATTTTTACAATATAGTTGGTTGTGTGATATTTTGTGACACTTCTTTGCTGATCTCTAAAATCCATTACTGTGGCTGTTAAATAACCTGTAGTCTAGCTTCAATATCTTTGGCTTTGCAACTAGGTGTTGCCCTATAGAAGTTCTACTGTAGGCAAATGATGTTACGACATGATAGAGCTGTTAATGATTCAAAAAGTAAAATTGTGAAAGAGGTGTTTAAAAACTACAAAGATTTCTCACAATGAGAGTTTCCTTTTTTTTATTATATATACAGTAGAACCTCTCTGTAAAGGATATCTAATTTCAGAGTAAAAGTGTCCTTTATGAAGAGGTGTCCTCTTACCGGAGAGTTGTTACATAGTTAAAATGGTAATTTTGACAATGAAAATTGGCCTTTGTAAATAAGTGTCCTCTAGTGGGAGTGTCCTCTCATGGAGGTTCTACTGTACTGATTCTCTTCATGAGAAATCTTGTTTTTTGAAACATGATAGTTCTGCCATATATCAGAGAAAACTTAAAGGAGAGATGTGTGGTTTGACAGGAATGTTTCAAGGGCAGCTGGAACCACCACAAACTGCTCCACAAGCCGGCGGATGAGGTGGAAGACACCACAAGTAAGTTCTCTCACAGGAGAGGCTTGGTTTTCTTCATTCTTTGGCTGAAGTAGAATGCATCTGCCTTTGTCATTAAGACTGGGACCACTACTCAGTCAGCGGAAATTATAAAGATATCGCCAGCAGCCACAGCTCTGATTGTAATTGAAAAAGCTCTTCTTTCTTATCTCCACACTGGGTGAAGTAGAATGCATCTGCCTTTGTCATTAAGACTGGGAGCACTACTCAGTCAGCGGAAATTATAAAGATATCGGCAGCAGCCACAGCTCTGATTGTAATTGAAAAAGCTCTTCTCTTCTTTCTTATCTCCACACTGGGTGAAGTAGAATGCGTCTACCTTTGTCATTAAGACTGGGAGCACTACTCAGTCAACGGAAATTATAAAGATATCGGCAGCAGCCACAGCTCTGATTGTACGAGGGTGAGTAGAAAAGTAAGGTCTCATATTTTTTTTTTCATAGAAAAACACATTTAATCACAACTTTTTATACATCATTGGAAAGGTTGGACACTTTCTACATAGTCGCCTTGATGCTCAATCACTTTTTTCATCCTGACAACCAACTTTGTAATTCCTGTGTTGTACCACTCTCCCGCCGCCTCTTTGAGCCACTTGTCGACCCACCTGGCGGACACCTTTCTGTAGCCGAGGGTCTCAGACACAATCTTGTGCACGGAGAAGTGGCTGCAATCTTCATTCAGGCCATCCTCGACCTCTTCAAGGGTTATCCGCCGGTTTGCGCGCATCATTTCGTCGATTCGAGCCACGGTTGATTCCGGCAAACTCGGCCGCCCAGACCGCTGTTCATCGTGGACGTTTATCCGCCCCTCGTTAAACTCCCGGCACCATTTCCGCACATTTTTGATGTCCATGCACTTCTCACCATACACTTCCACTAACTGACGGTGAATTTCGACCGGAGACTTATTTTCGCATTTAAAAAGCGTATAACTGAGCGCAACTCGCACTTGGCGGGAGAGCTAAGGGGAAGCTCCATCGCGAACGGCTGCCAGACAGCGACTGAGCGTCCCAAGATCACCGGGAAGGTTCTAGACAGAGGGGGAACCAAGGAAGGCAGCGGTGTTGTCGGATTTCACCTAGCAACGCGCGTTCGGAAATTATCTCGTAAAAGACCTTACTTTTCTACTCACCCTCGTAATTGAAAAAGCTCTTCTCTTCTTTCTTATCTCCACACTGGGTGAAGTAGAATGCGTCTACCTTTGTCAGCACTACTCAGTGGCAGGCCGACTTAGCTCCAAAAGAAATGGCCGCCTCTGACATGAGGAACAGACGCCATGTGCAGCCGCTCCTAACATGGAGTAAAAACGCTGCTCATCTTGTATCCCTGGATTAGGAGCTCTTACAGGGTACTATCAGCCGGGCCAGCTGAACCCAGGTTTTTTAGTGAGCTTGTTACTGCTCCCTCTCCTCCTTGGTGAAAAAAATAACTACAGATGGAAATAGATCTACAAAGGTCACCTCTCCCTGCATTTAAAACAACTTCTTCCCTGGAAAAATTCCTATCTGTGTTGTATTCTGGCTATAGATTTGACCTAACTACTACCAGCTAAACACTTCTTTTGCAGATTGTGAAGATTCCATTAGATCCCTTGTGGATCTCATGGAATAAAGTCCACCCTAGACTGAAGAGAGCCATTAGCCTGAAACCATGGTTTCTAGGTGGATGCTCCTCAGTTTGCCAAAGCTGATGTTGTGGCTTTGTCACTGACCTGAATCTGCTAGTTTGCCAAGACGGTCAATAGATGGCACATAGTTTAGGCATCTATTTTGATACATTCGTCTACAGAGGTATAAAAAATCTTTATAAAATTCAGGCTTATTATTATTACTTTTTTTGATGGCACCAAGGATATTTCCTAATCATGTAACTACATGATGGCCACTACCATCCCTTGCAATACAGTTGAACATATTTAGTAATTTTAAACCTTTTTTCACAATTTTATCATGAACAGTTGAACATATCTTGTACGCTGCTAAAACCATATTTTGATGCATTAGCATGCCATCTAACTCCGCCTTTGCCAGTCCCAAGCCCGGGTGAAAAAGGAGGAGGGGGAGCAGTAACAAGCTCACTAAAAAACCTGGGCTCAGTTGGCCAGGTTGATAGTACCTTGTAAGGACTCCAGGGATACAGGATGAGCATCGTTTGTACTCCATGTTAGGAGCGGCTGCACATGGCGTCTGTTCCTCATGTCAGAGGCGGCCATCTTTTTTGGAGCTAAGTCGGCCTGCCACTGAGTAGTGCTCCCAGTCTTAATGACAAAGGCAGACACATTCTACTTCATCCAGATATGATTGAGTGGAGATTAGAAAGAAGAAGGAGAAGCAGTATGCCATCTATTATGAAAATTCGAAACTATTACAGACGCGAATGATTCTTTTAAAAATTAAACAATTTCTACTGTCTACTAGTGGTGAACCATATATATTTATAATTGTATGCATTTCTACTGTCCTCAAAGCCTATGTCCATAGTTCATCTAAAATACCCATTCCAAGAGTCTAGTATCAGTATCACTATAAAAGGAAGATCGAAAAATGAAATATAACAGCGGTATGGTAGATTAAACTGGCGAAACCGCTGGGAGGGTTCACCACTGATAAGCCAGGCCCTCCCATTAATTTTCCATTGTAGTAAGGGCAGTAGAAATTAATTTTCAAAAGAATCATACACGTCTATAATAGTTTAGAATTTTCATGTTAAAAACCATATAATCACACCCTCTAGATTTTTCACAGCCCTCTGTTAAGTGGAAACCTGAAATATATGGCATGTGGCAGCATTGATTCTGTACTTTAACACAACATTTTATTGTCTTTTCTTTTTATTTCTTCACAAGTGTCTTTTAAAAATGTAAGAAAATTTTACTCTATTTATAACTCTAGAAAAATGTCTTTTCAATTTCCTTATAGGTATCAAGTATATTTCTTTTTGTTTTTAATAATAACACTCTTAGGTAAATCTACTCCACTTGCCCATAATGTAGCTTGGCACCTGCAGCTCCAGAACATATTTTGGCTTGCATTAGATGCACTTAACAGGACCGTTGGGAAAGGCCACTGCTTATCATCAAACAGCTCGAGGAGCATGGACTCATGGAATTGGTGTAATCTTTAAACAAGGGGATAAGAAACAACAACAACAACACTCTTAGGTGTGTCAAAGTGTATATCATATATGGCGCTGAAAAATAGTACAAAAGTGAAATTCTACCGGGATCAGATGGATAAATTAAGAAAAAATACATCTCCTGATCATGCAACTAAAAGTTTCTGATGGCTTGCTCCATCTGTTGGAATAAATATCAACTAATTGTTCTTCTTCTTTCTTATCTCTACTCAATCGTATCAGGGTATCAAGCGACAACCATCATGACTGGGTAAAATCAACTAATTATTGGTTTTTAATTATTCCAGAGCTCTCAGAATACCCTGTCTTGGTTAACCTTTTCAGACAAAAGTACTGAATCTGGTTACCAAATTGGTAATAATTCTGTTGTCCGAATTTATATCCTTCTACAAGGCTGCAGTCACCGTTTGGAGGAGATTAATAGAATCGCTGAATGTCGTGGTCCATTTGGATGAGGAAAGTGAAGACTAGAACGTGGCTGATTCCACACTTGTCTTTTCAGTGATACGTTAACTTTGACGTATGTACGGTGTGGCCACTGGACATGTGTCGGATCTGGAAGCTGTTGTTGGGTTCTGTGCTGTCTGGAGTATAGGGGCTCTATCTATGCTTCCTTCCGAATCTGTATAAGACCGGTGGTCTTAATAAAGCTGTATGTGTGTATCAAATATTGTTGGGTTCTGTGCTGCCTGGAGTATAGGAGCTCCATCTATGCTTCCTTCCTGTGGTGAATCTGTATAAGACCGGTGGTCTTAATAAAGCTGTATGTGTATATATATATTTATATCCAAACGCTACTCAATTTATTTATTTGGATGGGGTCTTGTTACCATAATCTATAATCCAAATTGTACCTTGTATCAAGGTATCAAGCTTGTAAAGTTGACAACCATCATGTTTGGGTGAAGTAAAATGCGTCTACCATTGTCATTAAGACTGTGGGAGCACTACTCAGTGGCAGGCCGACTTAGCTCCAAAAGAAATGGCCGCCTCTGACATGAGGAACAGACGCCATGTGCAGCTGCTCCTAACATGGAGTACAAACGCTGCTCATCCTGTATCCATGGATTAGGAGCCCTTACAGGGTACTATCAGCCGGGCCAGCTGAGCCCAGGTTTTTTAGTGAGCTTGTTACTGCTTCCCCTCCTCCTTTTTCATCCCGGCTTGGGCAAAGGCACTAAACAGACCTAAATGTAAGAATGTGATGGTAGATGCAGGAGGGGACCACCAGACCAGTGACCAGCCCAACCAGCCTGCCGCCCAGGTCAAGAGGAGACCTAAAACCAAGCGTGAACCTTCTGTTATTGCAGACATGTCCAGCTACAACCCCTGGCCTGGCTTCCACTTCACTGGCAAGCTCCGGCCCTTCCCTACAGTAAGTCCCCATACTTCATCCAGGAGTCCAGCTCTTATACCATCTCATAAGTGACCCTTCTAATGAGTACCACTTCCCTCTTCTTCCTTATCTCCACTCAATCATATTAGGGTATCAAGTTGTGACCCTTGATGGTGTCTGTTTGACAACCATCATGACTGGGTGAAGTGAATGTGTCTGCCATTGTCATTAAGACTGGGAGCACTACTCAGTGGCAGGCCGACTTAGCTCCAAAATAAATGACCGCCTCTGACATGAGGAACAGACACCATATGCAGCTGCTCCTAACATGGAGTACAAACACTGCTCATCCTGTATCCCTGGATTAGGAGCCCTTACAGGGTACTATCAGCCAGGTCAGCTGAACCAAGGTTTTTTAGCGAGCTTTGTTACTGCTCCCCCTCCTCCTTTTTCATCCGGGCTTGGGACCGGCTCTTCCCTGAGTGACTGAATACCTTCACATAATTAAAACTGATATCAACCCACCAAAAGGAAATTTTGTAGAATTTCTGGTGAAAATCGGGGCAACAGATG
Organism: Cordylochernes scorpioides; assembly: GCA_030710605.1. Taxonomy (NCBI): domain Eukaryota; kingdom Metazoa; phylum Arthropoda; class Arachnida; order Pseudoscorpiones; family Chernetidae; genus Cordylochernes; species Cordylochernes scorpioides. Next base: position 134,947,254 of record CP092863.1, read on the forward strand.
ATCCTAGCTGCTTCTGTGGAAATATGGAGAATATGCTTGGAAATCTGAGATGGCAAATTTGTTTGTGTTATCTGGATGATGTTATCATATATAGCCCGGATTTTCCAACGCACCTCAAAAGACTTGAAGCTGTTTTTAGATGTTTTCGTGAATCTAATTTAAGGTTAAACGACAAAAAATGCCGATTTGCTTTTGAAGAATTGGAGATTCTCGGCTATATAACGAGCAAACATGGTATAAAACCCGCGGAACATAACATCAAAGCTGTCAGAAATTTCCCTCGGCCCAAAAAGGTCAAAGAAGTACAATCCTTTTTGGGAATGTGTTCATATTATAGAAAATTTATCAAAGACTTCTCAAAAATTGCTGACCCTTTGACCAACCTTATAAAAAAAAGTGTATCATTTACCTGGACAGAAAGACAAGAGGAAGCGTTTCAAACCCTAAAAACAGCACTATTAAGTCCACCAATTTTAGGTCACTTCAATCCAAATGCACCTACTTATGTTCATACTGATGCGTCCAACATCGGCATAGGTGCAACACTTGTCCAAGACATCGGTGGTGAAGAGAAGGTGATCTCATATTTGAGTCGTACCCTAAGTAAAGCGGAGCAAAATTATTCAACCACTGAAAAAGAATGTCTGGCCGTTGTCTGGTCAATGTCAAAATTACGACCCTACCTTTATGGAAGACACTTTAAAATAGTAACAGACCACCACGCCTTATGCTGGCTCAAAAACTTGAAGGATCCAACAGGTCGATTGGCAAGATGGGCATTGAAAATTCAAGAATATGACTTCGATATAATACATAAATCAGGAAAGAAGCATCTGGACGCCGATGGCTTATCTAGGGGACCCTTACCAGAAACTGATTGGGATGAGGATTTTGAAAGGCTATTTTTAAATCAAATAACAGACGAAGAGGATAAGTTTATCGAAAGTGTTAAGAAAAACCTTAATGGAAGCAGGCGATCAATTGCGCAAAACTTTAAAGTAGAAGATGGATGCCTCTTTAAGAAAAACCCGAACCCTGAAGGCAGGGCGTGGTTGCTTGTGGTTCCAGAGAAGAAAAAGAGAGAAATTATGAAAGAATATCACAATCATATGTCGAATAGCCATCTGGGTGTCGCCAGAACCATGTACCGAATAAAGAGTAAATACTTTTGGCCATCCATGCTAAAGGATGTCTCAGAGTTCGTTAAGACGTGTCACCTTTGCCAAAGTAGAAAAGGTTCAAACCAATTACCTTCTGGACTACTACAGCCCATTCCCCCAGCCAACTTTCCTTTCGAAAGAATTGGAATTGACTTTGTTGGTCCATTGCCATCTACGAAAAACAGGAAAAAATGGATAATCGTGCTGACGGACTACTACACTAGATATGCAGAAACAAAAGCAGTCTCGGAAGCAACAGTGAAATATTTTTCTCCGGCACGGAGCCCCACAATATCTTATTAGTGACAGAGGCTCTCAATTTTCCAGTAATTTAATGAAAGAGGTGATGAAAACGTGCAAGATTAAACATTGCTTCACAACGAGCTATCATCCCCAGACTAATGGATTGACAGAGCGGTTAAATAGAACATTGATCAATATGCTCAGTATGTATGTGAACACTGATCAGAAGAATTGGGACGAAATACTCCCATTCATCACTCACGCTTACAATACTACAATTCAGGAAACCACAGGATATTCTCCCTTTTTCCTGATGTTTGGAAGAGAACCCACGTCTCTTTTGGACGACAGGAATATCTCGGTGGACATTGACAAGGATGATTATGATGAATACATAAAACATCACTTAGACAAAATAAACAGAACAAGAAAATTAGTTATTAACAACACAATAAAGACTCAAGAAAGAATGAAAAAGAACTATGACAAGAAACACATGGAAAGAAGCTACGAACCAGGAGAATTAGTAGCAGTTTGGACACCAATTAGGAAAATAGGAAAGTGTGAGAAACTACTGAGAAAATATTTTGGCCCATATAGAATATTAAAGAAGCTGTCCAATGTAAATTACTTAATTGAACCAAAAGATAATCCTGGCCAAGACCCATTGATTGTCCATGTCTCAAGAATCAAACCCTATTTTGAAAGAATTGATGAGGTCAATCACGAGGACGTGACGACCTCTGGAGAGGGGGAAGTGTTACATCATGATTAATGGCGTATTTCTTATATTATTTTTAATATATTTGAAATTTAAATTATATATTTATTTATTTTTATATAAAACTAGCGGACCCGACCGGCTTCGCCCGGGTTTTACCCGAGTAAAGGTTTGTTTAACGAATATCTCGATAAAGTGAACATTTTTTCCCTGTCCCTTGAAAAATACTCGATAAGTTGAATAAAATCAATATTAATTGGTTCCCTCGGTAATTGGAAGTTAAAGGAATAGTATCTTGCCTTGGAATTGTATCATTATTCTTGTATGGATGTACCCGGCTTTGCCCGGGTTTTTACCCGAGTAAAGGTTTGTTTAACGAATCTCTCGATAAAGTGAACATTTTTTCCCGGTCCCTTGAAAAAATACTCGATAAGTTGAATAAAATCAATATTAATTGGTTCCCTCGGTAATTGGAAGTTAAAGGAATAGTATCTTGCCTTTGAATTGTATCATTATTCTTGTCTCAAATAAATTGCCGTGTCATCCTGAATTTTGTCTTTCCTAATTTTCTACATTACAAAATCATCGTATCATCATGATAATATTTAGAGCAGATTGTTGAATTATAACAGATAAATTAGAATATTTATCTTGATTATTTCTAGGCGAAAAGTTATTTCAAAAATTTTATTTGCTAGAAACCTTCCCAGTACTATACTAAATAACTTCCCAAAGTTTCATGGCGATCCAATGAGTGGTTTGGTCAGGCATAAAGGACAAACAAACAGACATACATTCATTTTTATATATATAGATATTCTATGATATTTATTTAAAAACAGATTAGATTATCATCATTTGTATTTAGGTACACGTGTGACTTCACTGCTCTCTTTGATGTGAGAAAATAAATAAAGCATTCTGGAGGTTACTTAAAGTAGACTTATCTCATTATTCCCTTATATAAATTTGTAGGATGGTTGAAACACGCTCTGGTAAGATGCAAGACCCAGCACAGGAGAGAATCATGGCTGAAGAGTCTGCCAAGCCGCAACCTGGCCCATCACGCACCCACGACAACGACTGCCCAGTACATTCCACATCGGGTTGGTCGGGATTACTACATATATATGTAGTAAACCCGATGTGGAATGTACTGGGCAGTCGTGGTAGTGGGTGCGTGATGGGATTCCCGCACGGGGACAGCAAGAGACAGAGGCAGGTCTAGATGGTAACTCCAAGAAGGTAGAGGTAGACCAAGGACGAAGGCAGTCGAACCACGGGCGCCGCGGATGCCTACATCGCGGATAGGGGTGAGAGACCCGACCGTATGACGGCGTCGCTCTGAAAACAACTAACTGAACAACTAACTTTGTCCCATTTCTGGGCTCTTTTATATTGGCTGCCCGCATATGGCGGAGAGTTCTGATTGGCTCCCATAATCACGCCACCTGTCAGGCGCCGGGTTGTTTATCACGTCTGGCCACCTGTTGACGGGGGTGATTGAACTCATTATCATAAACACCCTGTTCGTCTGGCCTTTGTCGTCGTCTAGACTACCTTTACCTCTTTGTTTATTTGTCACTTTGTTAAAAGGTCGATACATATTTTATATAGATATGGGGTTATAATAAATAATAGAAGAAGGTTGTGATCTAACTAACTCAAAATATACTACATATATATTTTTTGCTTATCCCTAGTACACATAGTACACTGACCCAGTTGATAGACCTCAGCAAGGGTCCCTCTCCAGGGATATAGAGGAGCTGTGTCTGTACTCATGTTAGAGTCGGCAGCAAAGGCTTCCATGTTAGGAATGGTCTCAAATTACAGGCAAAGTCAGATTTGCATCAAAGTGTGCCTGGATCATGGTGCCATGATCAATTAAGCTGCACCCCTACACCCCATTCCACGAGATCATGGACTCGTGGAATTTGTATAATACTTACACAAGAGGAAAAGAAACAAAAAATGTTGAACAGGAATGAAGCAGATGGGGATTTACTCAGTTGGAGGAAAGTTGGGAGATGGTTATCTAGCCAATTTTTTACATGGGCAGCCTTGCCATTATAAATATCCATTCATATCTGGCTTCATTCCATCTTGTCTTCCCCTTAATACCTTTATCATAATTTGTTGTGGGAGAGAGAAATACAAGTACACAGTATCCTATAATGTGCTCTGAATCTATACCTTTTTTTTTTTGTTTATCCCTAGTACACGTGGTACAGGCCATGATAATCATGGTGGGTAAAATTAGGTGACTGCTTTAACTGTAAGTGCACCACATGTCTACACATGTGAAAAGCAGTTCGACTTTGCACTTAAAAATATGCCAGAGCCCCGTTTGGTTACTTGCACTTGCTGGTTGGGTTGAACTTTTTCAAGAATTGGGGGCCATTGGAGCATTTTTTTTTCAATATAAAATTTATAACACTATCATATTCAAGGTAATAATGGTTGTGAGGTTTTTTCCACTATCTACTAAGTGCAATTCTCAACCTGCAACCACAAACCACATCATTGACTGTATTGACTCATTCATTGATGAGCTCTACTTAACCCCAGCATACATCATCAACAAGCTCTACTAGCTTGATACCCCAATATGATTGTTGAGTGGAGATAAGAAAGAAGAAGAAGACAAGGTAATAAGACCAAATCCAAATACATAAATAGTGTGTGATGTTTCGGTTACAGTGTTGTTACCATCAGACAAAAGAATAAATGAGAAAAAATATCACAGCATGTTCTTAAATAGTACTGTTATCATGTGTGTAAACAAGATAGCAGATAAGAAAAAAAAAAGGTTTTCTAAGATAACCTAAAATATTAGTTTTTGAATTAGAAGTGGAAAGTTTTGTGTAGGTACACAAGGTAATACGTAAGCCTCTCAAACAGTCTCGTTCCCTAAAGAAGTTTGGGGGCATATAGGCACACAAAATATTAGAATATTCTTGGACAAAACTTTAAGAAGTTGTATTTTTTAGCATGTATATCGGAATTCAGACAATAACTGAAAGATATTACAGTGACCTTTATTGAAGACATACGAGATAACCAAGTGTGAACAAAACTTAAAGAAGTTTTACCTTTTAGCATGTATATCGGGATTCAGACAATAACTCTGAAAGATATTACAGTGACCTTTATTGAAGACATACGAGATAACCAAGTGTGAACAAAACTTAAAGAAGTTTTACCTTTTAGCATGTATATCGGAATTCAGATAATAACTCTGAAAGATATTACAGTGACCTTTATTGAAGAAACATGAGATAACTAAGTATAAACTGACCCTGTCTCCTTAAAAGAAATAGATGACCGGCAATTTTAATCTTCTTAAGTTTTGTTTATGAGTGTACTTTACTTGAAGAGAACATGATGGAGCCGATTGGTGTTCCCTTTCACCAACCTAGCCTGTGGGTGCAGACCTCCAAGCGAGAAGTCCCGGAGTTTATTGAAAGACCGGACTACGCAGTCCATCCTAAAGGTATCCTCTATGTAACCTCTCTATACACATGTGTAACTCACACACACTATGTTATTGATATTTGGTGAACAACCTGCTTGCTAGATTTACTTCCTTTTTTGGTTGAATGAATGTTCTTGTTAAGGTAAAAATATCAGGCTTCCAGGCCAAAGTTTCTTGTTAAAATCCTTTAAGATACAGTAGAACTACATCTCTGTAAAGGATAACACTCAGCTACAGAGCCAAAGTGACCTTTAGGGAGAGATGTCCTCTTACCAGAGAACAGCTACAGTAGAACTACCTCCCTGTAAAGGACAACACCTAATTGCAGAGCCAAAGTGTCCTTTAATGAGAGGTGTCCTCTTTTTGGAGAGTTGCTAAATAGTAAAAATAGTAATTTTGCAAATGAAAACTGCCCTTTTTAGAGGTGTCCTCTAGTGGAGTGTCCATTAAAGGGAGGTTCTACTGCATCTCAAAGATTTTGAAAATAAATTTTTTTCCCTGGAATCCTGATATTTTCAACTTAATATTGATTCAAGGGATTATTTTATTGAATGCTCTTCTGCATTCTTTTAAAACCTTTTTTTTTGTCTGTACACTCATGGACTCATGTTTTTGATGTCGTCGGATGTCTGTTTTTGATGGAGAGAGGTAATTTAGTTCACACTTGGTTATCTTGTGTGTCTTCAATAAAGGTCACTGTAATATTTTTCAGAGTTATTGCCGGAATCTCGATATACATGCTGAAAGGTACAACTTCCTTAAGTTTTGTTCACATTTGGTTATCTCGTGTATCTTCAATAAAGGTCACTGTAATATATTTCAAAGTTATTGTCACAATCCCGATATACATGCTGAAAGGTACAACTTCCCTAAGTTTTGTTCATGAGTTTAGATGTTGCAAAATCAAGAAATGCTTTTTTCTCAATTTATCTTTTGTATTATTTTTCACACAATTAAAATAACTTATATCTAACTGTGATAAGGTACAATTTGGATTATAGATTTGAGATATAAGGTAACAAAGAAGATAATTTTTAAAAATCTATTAAGATTTGACTAATATTTCAGCAAGAATGCTATTACCAAAATATCACTACTTAATTTATTGATTTGAATTTGCCTTGTTACCTATCATATTGTTTCTATAATCATGGTAATTTTGATGCTATTCTAAAAGATTTGTATGTCTCAAGTTAAATACATTGTTTTTTCCACTAAACAAGACCTTTGGGAGAGGCCATTGCTTATCATTAAACAGCTCGAAGAGCATGAACTCATGGAATTTGTGTAATCTTTACACAAGGGGATAAGAAACAACAACATTGTTTTTCTGTTTAATTCTTTGTGATCAATATAGTAAAAACTTAGAAAATATGAGAATCTTAGAAGTTCTGTATGTATAGAAGTGTAAGGTATAAAAGTGCATCAAAACGAGAATAAAAAGGCCCAATAATTATGTTTGTTATCAAAATAATTGACCTACCTGATTCTCTGGACTTGTAATCTAAGCCAGCTTCTTTACTTTTATTTTTAGCTCACACCTTGTGGCACAAGTCTCTCCAACAATAGCTCTAAAATTGCTTCTTGTTTAAATTTTATCAAGTATTCTGTTTTAACTCTGTGTCATCAATTTTGGCTTTAAATTTCATCATCTTAATTTTTTTTCTTGGTTATGGGTAAATATATTTCTAATATTTATATATACAGTAAAACCTCTCTGTAAAAGACAACACCTAGTTACAGGGCGAAAGAGGCCTTTGTAGAGAGGTGTCCTCTTACTGGAGAGTTGCTACATAGTAAAAATTAGAAACTATTTTAGAGGCGTAAGATTCTTTTTGAAATTAAACAATTTCTACTGCCCTTACTGTAATGGAAAATTAATGGGAGAGCCTGGCTCATCAGTGGTGAACCCTCCCTGCGGTTTCGCCAGTTTAATCTACCATACTGCTTAAAAAACTTGAAATAAGTCTAGAAAAAAACTAATATACTTTATTTACATAATAAAGGAAAAAAATTCCAATCAAATTTAATAATGAAATAATCACACAAGCCTATAAATCCACATCATATAGTTGTGTTCATAGTCTGGCCAACATTCCTCTGATCTCAGACTTTATCGAATCTAGAATCATGATATCTGTGTGTGTGTGTGATCTGAGAAACTTATCCACAGATGATCAACAAATTTATGACCCATTTATTCCAGGAATTATAGATACCTTTCTCAAATCAAGAATGAATGTTCTGAAAATGAAGCAAATAATACTTTCTTAAGCTTTTTTCCCCAAGAAATCCCTAAATACTTTCGTCCAAATTTTTATAATACTCAATTTGTTACAAACCACGGAAATTTTAAATATTTTTAAAATAGAATAAAGGCAGTCGAGGATTCAAGTTGTTTTTGTGGTAATGAGGAACAAACCTCAAGACATCTACTGATCGAATGCCCAGCATTTCAAGATTATAGAATGAAGAATGAATTAGTTGTTTGTGAACTTAACAATTTGATTTCCTATAAAAAATCATATTTAAAGTTTAATTCATTTTGTAAATACATTCTAACTTTCTACAAAATCTGGATCTCTAGTGTTTTCATGTGTTGAATAATGTAAATAACTTATGTAAATAAACTTTTCTCCTTGTTTGGCGCAAGTATCCCTTGCGGGATATAGCGCTTTGGAAATAAAATAATTGATAATTGATACTGCTGTTATATTGCATTTTCGATCTTCCTTTTATAGTGATACTGTTGTTAGACTCTTGGAATGGGTATTTTAGATGAACTATGGACATAAGCTTTGAGGACAAGAGAATTACATACAATTATAAATATATAATATGCTTCGAGCAATCGCTCTTCCGCAAATATCCAGGCCCTCCCATTAATTTTTTCATTGCAGTATGGACAGTAGAAATTGTTTAATTTCAAAAAGAATCTTACGCGTCTAAAATAGTTTCTAATTTATCATAACAGATGGTGTGCATTGTAACATAGTTAAAATGGTAAATTTGACAATCAAAACTTTCCTTTGTAGAGAGCTATCCTCTAGCCAGAGTGTCCTCTCATGGAGGTTTTACTGTATATCTATAATTTTTTTCTAAATGTTCAATCTTTACCAAGAAAGAAATGAGGTAAGTCAACTGACAGCAAACAGAATAACTTTTGCATACTCTCTTCCTACTTCCATATGTAAATCAGAAAGTCGAAAAATATATATATAATTATTTATTTTATATAATTTAGATGAATCTAAACTATGTTGTTGTTGTTGTTGTTTCTTATCCCCTTGTGTAAAGATTACACGAATTCCATGAGTTCATGCTCCTCGAGCTGATCTATCTAAAATATGTGTACATTCACTAGGGTATGCAACAGAAGAAACAAAGTTAAAAAATATATAATTATGTATTTACATAATTAGGATAAAACAAAACTTATTATCTTGTGAAAAAATAGTACAAATGTGATATTGTACTGGGATAAGGTTCATAAATTATGAAAAAGGCATCTCCTTATCGTGCAACTGAAAATTGCTGATGGCTTGCGCCATCTATTGGAATAAATATCAACTATTCTCGTTGATTTCTAATTATTCCAGAATCGGCCAATTACCCATTCTTGATTAATCAAGAAAAGCTAACCACGTATGCGTTCGGACTGTTGGCCCTCATCAGCGTGGTGCAAGCTCTACCTCAACGACCAAAAAACTGGCCATTCAGGCATCTTGAAAAATCATGAAATGGGTAGTTAAGGCCAGAATTGCGTGAGACCACGAGACAATGTGAAAAGTTCAGTTTCAGTTACACGATAAGGAGATGCCTTTTTCATAATTTATGAACCTTATCCCAGTATAATATCACATTTGTACTATTTTTCACATTGTCTCGTGGTCTCATGCAATTCTGGCCTTAACTACCCATTTCATGATTTTTCAAGATGCCTTAATGACCAGTTTTTCGGTCGTCGAGGTACAGCTTGCACCATGCTGATGAGAGTCAACAGCCCGAAACGTGTACGTGGTTAGTTTTTCTTGATTAATCAAGAATGGGTATTTGTCCAATTCTGGAATAATTAGAAATCAACGAGAATAGTTGATATTTATTCCGATAGATGGCGCAAGCCATCAGCAACTTTCAGTTACACGATAAGGAGATGCCTTTTTCATAAATTATTATCTTGTGTGTTTATATAATCTATAATCCAAATTGTGCATTATCAAAACTTTTGTACATTCACTTAGAGTATGTTACAATATTCTTTTTTTTTTAAATATCCTAATTTTCAATTGTCATTACTTATATATTACTTACCACCTTGTGTTTATAATCTACAATCCAAATTGTGCCTCATCTACCTTGTAGGAGTTTATGATTGATTATACTGTAAGTTCACCTCATGTGTACACATGGAGAAAAACTGACTTAACACTTACTTACATGGTATTAACACAAGGTAATAAGACCAAATCCAAATAAATAAATAGTGTGTGACGTTTCAGCGTTGTTACCATCTTCAGACATGTACACCATCTTCAATGTACTTTTGTCTGAAGATGGTAACAATGCTGTTACCGAAACTTCACACACTATTTATTTATTTATTTGGATTTGGCCTTATTACCTTGTGTTTATAATCTATAATCCAAATTGTGCCTTATCAATTACATGGTATTAGAAACAATTTTGTTGTTTGGACTCATCAATTAGATTGGGAAAATATTCTAAAAATATTGTTATATAATGGCAAAATCTAAATGTGTGATGTTTATATGATACCATGATCATCATTAATTATAAGGCAATAGCACGTCATCTTTATGTAAGAAATGAAAGTATTGAAACACGAATGTTTCTTTTAAACAAACTTCTACTGTCCTTACTGCGATGAAAAATTATTGGGAGGGCTTGGCTCATTAGTGGTGAACTCTCCCAGTGGTTTCACCAATTTAGAGTTCTAATACTGTATTGGATCATTTTACTTATATATGCTACATTGAAGGGTGGAATCTCAGAAATGGTATTCAAGCAAACTGTGATCATCATATCTCAAAACAAGTTTTTTTTTTTGCTAATCCCTAGTATACGTGGTACAGGCCATGATAATCATGGTGGGTAGAAGAAGGCGACTGCTTTTACTGTAAGTGCACCACATGTTTACACATGCGAAAAGCAGTTCGACTGCACTTACAATTGTATCAGAGTCCCAGTTTGGTTACTTGCACTCGCTGGTAGGGTTGAACTTTCATAAGAATCGGGGGCCATTGGAGCATTTTTTTTATTCAATTAGAAAAAAGTTCCTAATGCAGGATTCAATTCTAGGTTGTAGCAGTTAAAAACCAACAGTTTAGACCATCCTTCCACAGATCTCACATGTAAGAGAGGTTTTTTTTGCTTATCCCTAGTACACATGGTACAGGCCATTATAAACATGGTGAGTAGTAGATGGCGACTGCTTTTACTGTAAGTACACCACATGTCTATATACGTGAAAAGCAGTTCGACTTTGCACTTACAAATAAATATGCCATAGCCCCGTTTGGTTTACTTGCACTCGCTGGTGGGGTTGGACTTTTGCAAGAATAGGGGGACATTGGAGCATTTTTTTTTAAATCAGAAAAAAGTGCCCAATGAGGGAATCGACCCGGGTCGTAGCGATCGAAAACCAACGGTTTAACCAGCCTTCCACCAACCCCCCATATATGCTACACTGAAGGGTGGAATCTTAAAAATGGTATTCAAGTAAACTATGTTCATCTTATCTCAAAACAAGTAATATGGCACAACCACTCTCTAAAGCACAATGCCTAGTTTAGAGCTAAAGTGTTTTTTAGAGAGAGATATGGTTTTACTGGAGAGCTACAAAGTAGTGAAAATTAGTAGTTTTTATGTTTAAAAAAAAAAAAAAAAATGCTCCAATGGCCCCCCGATTCTTGCAAAAGTCCAACCCCACCAGCGAGTGCAAGTAACCAAACGGGGGCTCTGGCACATTTGTAAGTGCAAAGTCGAACTGCTTTCACATGTGTAGACATGTGGTGCGCTTACAGTAAAAAGCAGTCGCTAACTACCCACCAGATTATCATGGCCTGTACCACGTGTACTAGGGATAAGCAAAAAAAAAAAAAGTAGTTTGGAGAGGGAATGAAAACTGTCCTTTGTATATAGTGTCCACTCATAGAGGTCCTACCTCTACCATGATGATGGTAACAATGCTGTAGTTAGAAAATAGGGTGAACAAATTTAACACAGCTTTGTTTATCAATTAAAAACTATTTGATATACCTTTTATTCTGCATTGATAAACTATGTATATATAATTTCTAAGCCTGAAAATCGGCCCTTACCACTTTTTTTTTTACCAGCTTAAACACCTTTTTGGAATAATTCATCCGATTCATTACCTTTCTCATAGGATGATATGAAAACAAAGCCGCTTCTGTACTGATTCGAGCCAAAGCTTATATTTGATGATACACAGTGACCTTTATTGAAGATACACGAGATAACAAGTGTGTGAACAAAATTGTTTCTGGTCTCCTTAAAAATGAATATAGACTACGGCAATATCAAAGAGTTTCCACTTCTTTAAGTCCATGAATGTAATTGGTTTTGAATTAAAGAGGTTATACACTGTATAAACCTATACTCCTTCAGCAGAGCGGACTGCTACAGGGCACGTTGTCCTCAGGTGGTGGATAGGGGAACCACCTTCAGATATGAAGGCCAGCTGTGAAACAAGCAGAATAACTCTGACGAATAAGCAGTTGCAGTACCAACAACAATTCAACTGACTTTGTTGATAGACCTCAGCAAAGGTTCCTCTCAGTGATACAGAGGAGCTGCGTCTGTACTCATGTAGAATCTGCAGCAAAATTATCTGCTTCCATGTTAGGAATAGCCTCAAATTACAGGCAAAGTCAGACTTTCACCAAAGTATGCCTGGATCATGGTACCATGATCAATGGAAGCTGCACCACTACACCCTATTCCATGAAATCATGGACTCATGGAATTCATGTAATCTTTGCACAAGGGATAAGAAACAACAACATAAACCTATACTTGCAATACTCTTGACTTTGGATTAATGTGGAATTTTATAGGAATGATGGTGGAACATACCACATTCTGCTATATTACTTATAACTATCATCAATCCAGACAAGTGCAATTACATGGCAGTTAACCACTGCATCTTTTCACCACTTCCATCATGTCTTCTTCATTCAGCCAACCACACAAACAGAAGTTATAAGATTTGACCATCAGGCATCATCTTGACAGTTGAATAAACAGAATTGCAATGAATGGCTTAGATGGCCATTTCTTTCTTTTCAACAAGTTCTTGCATTACTATTTGTTTGAATATTTTGGTATCTATAGCCTTTTGCAGCTTTCTCTAAATGGATGAATTTGTTTTTCCTGGGTTCCTTTCCCCAAACTCTTCAACAATCATACTTAGGGGAGATTTGTACTTTATTTTGAGATTGTTGAAATAAATATATTTAGTCACATTTGTAGAAATACCTCTTGAGAGAAATTACAACCCCACTGTATTCATGAAATTTTTAATCCAGTGGATTCTCCCATTTCTGCTCTACTCTGCTGGAAGACAGGGTTTACCTGTTGATTCTGTTCTTCAGCCGATGGGAGATCTTTCTTATACAGATGTCATCCATACCTGGATTGCTACAGATGGAATTGTAGATTTGATAAGGCCGCCCTTGATGATGGACAACAGCTTTGTTCCTGGTTGGGATGCAAGTGCAGTTCAAGGTTTCTTCACGCAGAGTCCTTTGGTGAAAATGTCTCCAAGAGACAGGAAGTCAATAGCACTCACATCAATAATGTGATGGCCAACTTGACAGAACAGAAAATGTAACCTTTTCCACTTCTCTATTTACATCTCCCATCCCCAGACCACCACCACAGAAGCTGCAAAAAGACTTCCGGTATGTACAATGCTGTGCCCTTGAACCAGAAATCTCCCGGAAATGTCCCCTGGAGGTCCCCAATATATTGGCAGTCTTCAAGGCCTTGTTCAGTAGGGTGACTCCCAAGCTGGAGTCCCATACCATGCTCCCCCTGCCCCGTCCTCACCACCCTCTCCCAGGGCCCCACTCCAGGAGGAGATACTACAGCAGGAGTTCCAGCCCCACCCTCCAGCCCTGCACAAGCACACCTTTGAGACCACCCTGGAGGATGTCAGAAATATCGTCCGTTTGTCAAACCCCCCTCAGCCCAGCTCTCCGGTAACACAGGCAACTGCACAACCACCATTTGGTCCTCAAGAATCCCAGCTACCCATTTTATGGAGGGAAATCGACACAAGAATTTCCATGCCCATCACTAGCAAGATGGTGCAAATGCTTAAGACGTTCAAGAACTCAGGACCAAACTGAATGCTGTCTCACCATCACCCACTGAAGCAGCAGCTCTCAGGAATACCCCAGAAAAGGTCTCCTCTGAAGCACAGATATTAGATGATCATTTCAGCTCATCAGGGGCTTGCTCACTTGGACAATTTTAGTGAGTCAATAGACCAAAGCTTTGGAATTCCTACTCCTCTGCACCTTTTTACTGATCTCTCAGCATTATTCCAGAAACTTCTTCCCTTACTGAGCATCGGCCTATTGTAGAACAGCACTCTGTGGCTGCTCACATGCCCTTGAGCTTGAGTGATCTGGCCGGCACCACCATAGGAAGTTGGGAAGATAACATGTTGGCAGGATCCACAGTGCCTCTCTGGAAAGCCATCATTTTGTTGCCTGGAGTTTCTGATCACTCAGATCAAATCTATGGGAAGGAGATGGGATTCAGACTCCTCAACTCACATTCAGAAGCTAACCCAGACTTGGGTATCGCCCTGATGCAAATTTGTCGCTCTCAGCCAAGAAGAAGAAAGGATTCCCCCTGTATCAGCTTTCCAAGAGACAATGTAGCATATCCCCCAGGTCTGGATGAAGACTCTCCAGAGTTTGAAGATCTCCCAAAAGAAAGAAGAAAAGGAACATCACTGTAGCTAAAGCCTCCACAGAAGTAGCAGCTGCTCCCAGAGCAGTGTTCTCCACTGCCAGGAGCCAGTACAAGACATCTGCCAAGGCGGCTTCTACCGTGAGGATGTCCACACTGGACTCTAATATAACCACTCTGGGGCTGGCTGAACAATCCTTTGAAAACGATGATTATTGCAACAAGCCATTTGAATTCCAAATTGCTGTGGGCAGCGGTCATCCAGAGGTGTCCTTCTCTATACAGACGATCTCTTCACTGGCTCCATCCTGGAGAGACTGGAGAAATATCACGGATGCTCCTGGCTTGCTGGCCTCAAATCAAGGAATTGGCATCGGAATCTGCACAAGCAGGCAACAGGTCTTTGGAGAGGATGAGGATGACCCGGATTTGAGGATATCAGGTCCAAGAAGTCTCTCTGGGAAAATGTGAACCCGTCCCTCATGGACTTTCTCTAAGTGAGCTAGAAGAACAGGTGGATGCTCTGTCCAAGAAACCCCTCCGGCCCCCCTCCCCCTACACTCCACATTGGAGACACCACCCCACGCCGCAACTTCTCTCCCACCAGTTTTATGCACCATTTTGAAAATCTCTTCCTGGATAAAGCATTCGCGTAGAAAAAAGATACCAGAAAGGCTTTGGGTAAAAAAAAATGATATTCAGAATCCTACTATCAGTTTAGTATAGAGATATGTGCATTTTATTATGATTATTTAAAAAAAAAAAGGTGTTTAGGAGAAATGATTTCCTGTTGAATTTGGAGAGAGATTGAGGAAATAAATATAAATAAACAGGAGAATTATCTTGCTTAACTCTGCTTTTTCCCAAACATCTGTGCGCACCAACATGTACACATAATTATTATCAACAAAAATTGAGCAGGCCAGTCCTTGATTGGACACGGACATCCAAAAAAGGTCTGCTCTATCTGATGTCACCATTAACATATAAGCTGGGTTCCTTCTGAGTCCATAGACAGCAGCCAGGTCACCATGCTCCAGATTAACCAGCGATCCAGGACTCCATAGTCCACCTCACCTTCCTGGATGTTGCCTCCTCTAAACCATGTTCCTATGTCTTCATTTATCTTCAGGCTAGTGCTCTCCACTCTGGCCTGTGATTTGCATGTTGGATGAAGAGCCTACTGTGACATATTGTTAGGTCCAACAGATTCCAACATAGGTTTTCTCGATTTATCAAGAAATTGAGTCGGCCAAATATCAGGAACAGATAACGCCTAGTTGATTCCTGTTCCACTAGATGCGCGCTGCCATCTAAAAAGTACTTGTGTTCCTGGGGGTCATTGTAAGGATGGTCTAAACCGTTGGTTTTTGACTGCTACGACCATGGTTCGATTCCCACATTGGGAACTTTTTTTTTTTTTTTTCTGATAAAAAAAAATGCTCCAATGGCCACTGATTCTTGCAAAAGTCCAACCCTACCAGCAAGTGCAAGTAACCAAATAGGGCTCTGGCATATTTGTAAGTGCAAAGTCGAACTGCTTTTCAAATGTGTAGACATTTAGTGCACTTACAGTAAAAAGCAGTCGCCTATATCTACCCACCATGATTGTCATGACCTGTACCACATGTACTAGGGATAAGGCAAAAAAAACATGTACTCCTGGTCAGTATATGCTTTCATTATTTTTAACATCAACACCTGACCCATTTTTTTCCTCTCTTGTTCTACTTGCTTATCAACCACCACTTTGTCTGTATTCATCCATCCTTAACTTAAGAGCTTGAAGACATATCAGTAGGACTACATTATGGAATATGATAGGCAGTGAGGTAACCCTAGATAACAATTGAATTTAGATGATCGTAGGGGGTCGGTGGAAGGCTGGTTAAACCGTTTGGTTTTCGACCACTACGACCCAGGTTTGATTCCCGCATTGGACACTTTTTCCTGTTTAAAAAAAAAAAATGCTCCAATGGCCCCCGATTCTTGCAAAAGTCCAACCCCACCAGCAAGTGCAAGTAACCAAATGGGCTCTGGCACCATTTGTAAGTTAAAAGTCGAACTGCTTTTTCACATGTGTAGACATGTGGTGCACTTACAGTAAAAGCAGTCGCTAACTACCCACCATGATTATCATGGCCTGTACCACGTGTACTAGGGATAAGCAAAAAAAAAATGATAATTTGCTATTGTAGGGGAATATCAATACACTAGAACCTCCATTAGAGGACACTCCAATTAATGGATACACCTCTATATAAAGGACAGTTTTCATCACCAAAATTACTATCTTTATCATTAGCTGTGCTCTGGTAAAAGGAAACTCCCTAAAGAACACTTTGGCTCTGCCACTAGTTGTGGTCCTTTAGAGAGAGTTTGTTCTACTGTCTTAGTAAAAAAAAATATCACTGTCACTTTCAACCCTAGGATATGCAAATTGTATGATATGGGGCTAAACATTTTATTTTTCAATGCAGTCTTGGAAACTTGCAACATCTCCTACATAGAAAAGTTACTCATCCGATTGAAGGATAGAGAATTCCTGCACTCCATATATAACAAGGTGGTCAGGATGGATATCATACTCGCTGTCTATTACAAAGAAGAAACGGAGCACCTCCTCGGGCTACTCACGCCTGAAGACAAGATTCTTCTCGACAAATTCTTCGACATTATCATCAAACATGTTCCGAACTCCCCAAATGGCAGGGATCTGTCTAGATTCAAGGCGGCTTTAAGCTCTGATCCGGACGTGCCCTCGGAGAGGGTCTACGTCGATTGTATATCTCTTCATTCCTACCATTATTATTACCTTATAACTCCCTTTGAGTGTAAAGATTGACGAGATGTCAATAAAATTGTTTAATTGTCAAAAAAAAAATTGTCATCTCCTACATTCATGTACAAAACTTAAGGAAGTGGAAAGTCTTTGATGTTGCCTGTTGTTGTATTTTTTAAGGAGACAGAGGCACTTTTGTTCACACTTGGTTATTGCATGTGTCTTCAATAAAGGTCACTGTAATATCTTTCAGAGTCTTCTTCCTTCTTTCTTATCTATCTTTCAGAGTTATTGTCTGAATCCCGATATACATGCTAAAAGGTACAACTTCCTTAAGTTTTGTCCATGAGTGTATTTACAGTATAACCTCCATGAGAAGACACTCTCACTTGAGGACCCCTCTCTCAAAGGACAGTTTTCATGGTCAAAATTTTTACTATTTAGCTCAGTAAAGGACACTTTAGCTCTGTGACTAGGTGTCCTTTACAGGGAGGTTCTATTGTAAATAAATACAGTAAAACCTCGCTAATACGAACCCTGGATATAGCGAACCTTCCCTTATAACGAACCCTCGGCGATTTCCGATTCCATTCCATTGAAATACCATCGTTATAACGAACTTTGCGATTTTTAAAATAACGAACCACCCCTATAACGAACGTATTTTCGGTCCCAAAAGGATAAAATCTATTTAAAAATACTAGGCTTATAACGAACTTAAAATTGTGATTAAAAAAAATAATTAAAACAACAAAATTTTGAGCATGTTTCAGCTCACGGATCGCGATTTCAAAACAAAAAATTAGCGGCATTGTTTGTTTTCATTTCCATTCTATTTTTGCTGTATGTTGTGTCAATTTTTACACATTATACTTTTATTTAATAGAATATCTCTGCATTCGACAATTTTGAAATAGAAGAAAAATACAAATGGCTTCCAAAATAAAGAAAAGAAACAAAGAATGGCGTTCTAAAAAAAAAAAAAACAGTGGCAGCATGCCCTTTTAGAAGCGTTCTATATCAAGTGTTAAACTAGGCTAAAAATAATTCCAAATAATTAAAAGCCAGAAATGGTTTGAATAACAGGTTAAAAATAAAATTTAAATACACTTCAGAAGAATATGTGGAAACTGGAATTGGAAGAAGAAGAAGAAGAAAAAAAAAAGTTCCCCCAAGTTCCCTGTGTCTCATGGGCCACAAACAAATCGACTTATAAAGTCTCAAAAACTACCACTACAGTTCTATTTTTCGAATGGAATTCTTGTTAGGTATATGACTCATTCAGGGTTCGCGGATATTCACCCTGGACAGCCGTTTCCCTACCGATTGGTGTTTTTTATTCGCAATTTTACCGATCGCGCTATTGTATCAACATCTTTCGTGTCCGATTTTTCTGAATTGGATACTTTTGATTCATCCTCAATTGATTCAGAATACACAGGGCTTTATTCCTTTGATGGAAATAACGAAATTTAAAAACATTCTGATTTTCTAATTTTACTTTTCACTTTCAAACAACAAGGTATTTGAGGCATTTTTCAAATAAATATAGTATTATATTATTTGAGAAAGATGTTCTAAAATACTCTTTTACCTTTCAAATATATAATTAATAAAGTTTTGCCTAGGGGATTTGGCATAATTTTTAAATAATACATAGGTTTATATATAAACATGTATGCTAATGATAAGAAGAACCTATTAACAAATGACTTCTTTTGATATTCAGCATTACTGTAAAGAATAGGTCAATTTAGGGAATTAAAACAAAATGACCATTATTAAGTGGCTGCCTTTTCCTTTTTGTTTGGCTGTTTTTTAATTATACGGTCTAAAAATTTAGAAAGTAAAAAAAAAAAATGGCCAAACCGTGGCTATAGTGAACCAAAAGCTTTGTCCCATTGGGGTTCACTATAGAGGGGTTTTACTGTATATATAAATATCGGCCAAAGCCTTTTTTTGATATAACAAGAAAAGCCATCTACATATGCACATTTCTGGCATCCATTTCACATCAGTTACTTTCAGTTGCATGATCAGTAGATGCCTTTTGTTAATTTTTCCACCTGATATGGTGCATTTTCCTATTGGGACAAATTGTTATTGGGGTGTGTCCAGGTCATCCCCTGAGTGAGATGGCCCTGAAAGGTTCCACTCACATCCGAGTCCTGGATGAAGAGGAGATTGAAGGGGTCCGTACAGCATCCAAGGTAAGTCCATAGGACTTCTTCATCTAACCTTCTTTTAGGGGCTTGTTAACAATAGGACTGTGGAATGTTGTTGTTGTCGTGTCCAATGAAGAGCCTCAGATGTCTCCATGAATCTTTATCACAGAAGTCGCAATGTCCTCTATCTTGGGTGTGTAAAGTTCTGGGTCCATTTCAATTTTCTGTTGTTGTTGTGTCCAATGAAGAGCCTTAGATGTCTCCATGAATCTTTATCACAGAAGTCGCAATGTCCTCTATCTTGGGTGTGTAAAGTTCTGGGTCCATGTCAATTTTCTGTTGTTGTTGTTGTTGTGTCCAATGAAGAGTCTCAAATGTCTCCATACATCTCTATCATAGCAGATATAACGAAAGGAGCCTGTACATACCATATGGTGATGTGTGTGGTAAGATGTAGTAAGAGAGTGTGTGGTGTGGATGGCAGCTAGGCAGGGAGGTACTGGACATTGTGGCGGGGGCCCTGGAGGTAGGCATCACCACGGATGAGATTGACCTCCTGGTGCACGAGGCCTGCATCGACCGGGAGTGCTACCCCTCCCTCTCAACTACTACGGCTTCCCCAAGTCCTGCTGCACGTATGTAGGCGCCAACCTTCTTTTAATTCAACACCCCAGGTGCTTCCTGTTCGATTAAAGTAGGTGTTAAATTATAGGCAGTTTAAGTAGAGTGTGGTTGGGGTGTGAAACCAGTTGAATTATTGGCATTTTGAGTGGTAACCTGGTTAGGGTCTGAAAGCCAGTTGAATTATTGGCATTTTGAGTGGTAACCTGGTTGTGGGGTCTGAAAACCAGTTGAATTATAGGCAGTTTAAGTAGAGTGTGGTTGGGGTGTGAAACCAGTTGAATTATTGGCATTTTGAGTGGTAACCTGCTTGTGGGGTCTGAAAACTAGTTGAGATTTATAGGCAGTTTAAGTAGAGAGTGGTTGGGGTGTGAAACCAGTTGAATCATTGGCATTTTGAGTGGTAACCTGGTTATAGGGTCTGAAAGCTAGTTGAATTATTGGCATTTTGAGTGGTAACCTGCTTGTGGGGTCTGAAAACTAGTTGAGATTTATAGGCAGTTTAAGTAGAGTGTGGTTGGGGTGTGAAACCAG
This sequence comes from Cordylochernes scorpioides, assembly GCA_030710605.1. Classification (NCBI taxonomy): domain Eukaryota; kingdom Metazoa; phylum Arthropoda; class Arachnida; order Pseudoscorpiones; family Chernetidae; genus Cordylochernes; species Cordylochernes scorpioides. The sequence goes on from CP092863.1 coordinate 134,967,928, forward strand.
TTGAATTATTGGCATTTTGAGTGGTAACCTGGTTATAGGGTCTGAAAGCTAGTTGAATTATTGGCATTTTGAGTGGTAACCTGCTTGTGGGGTCTGAAACTAGTTGAGATTTTATAGGCAGTTTAAGTAGAGTGTGGTTGGGGTGTGAAACCAGTTGAATTATTGGCATTTTGAGTGGTAACCTGGTTATAGGGTCTGAAAGCTAGTTGAATTATTGGCATTTTGAGTGGTAACCTGCTTGTGGGGTCTGAAAACTAGTTGAGATTTATAGGCAGTTTAAGTAGAGTGTGGTTGGGGTGTGAAACCAGTTGAATTATTGGCATTTTGAGTGGTAACCTGGTTGTGGGGTCTGAAAACTAGTTGAGATTTATAGGCAGTTTAAGTAGAGTGTGGTTGGGGTCTGAAAACCAGTTGAATAAATGGCATTTTGAGTGGTAACTGGTTATGGGTCTGAAAGCTAGTTGAATTATTGGCATTTTGAGTGGTAACCTGCTTGTGGGGTCTGAAAACTAGTTGAGATTTATAGGCAGTTTAAGTAGAGAGTGGTTGGGGGTGTGAAACCAGTTGAATTATTGGCATTTTGAGTGGTAACCTGGTTTATAGGGTCTGAAAGCTAGTTGAATTATTGGCATTTTGAGTGGTAACCTGGTTGTGGGGTCTGAAAACTAGTTGAGATTTATAGGCAGTTTAAGTTAGGGGTGGTTGGGGTCTGAAAACCAGTTGAATAAATGGCATTTTGAGTGGTAACCTGCTTGTGGGGTCTGAAAACTAGTTGAGATTTATAGGCAGTTTAAGTAGAGTGTGGTTGGGGTGTGAAACCAGTTGAATTATTGGCATTTTGAGTGGTAACCTGGTTGTGGGGTCTGAAAACTAGTTGAGATTTTAGGCAGTTTAAGTAGAGTGTGGTTGGGTGTGAAAACCAGTTGAAAAATAGCAAGTGATAAGGGTAACCTCTGTGTATAACTCATGATCTGGCTGATCAGGTTCTGAAGATTTTATAGCCACCATATAGAGGTGCCAAGTAAGGATTTTACCTTCCTAGGAGGAGATAGGACCTTAGAGTAAGGCTATTCCCTACTCCTCCAGTTACTTTATGTGCATTGTGATTAAGGCTTGAGTCAGAATAGCTGTTACTTATCTCACCTGGTCTAAGCCAACTGTGTGTAGTTCTTGAATGTAGTTGGATCTTACATTCTGTGCATCCACAAGGTGATCTTTCATGGCACTAACTGCTACTGGTCTCAGTAGCAGAGTGTATTCTACTCCATGTGTCAGAAATGTGTTTCTCAGTTCTGTGAATGAGATAATCTACCATTATGTAAATAGAATGACTGTCTGTATTCCAGCTGTTGACAGAATGTGTGCAGGTCAGTGAACGAGGTGATCTGCATGGTATCCCGGACCTCCGGCCCCTCCAGGATGGGGATCTGCTCAATGTAGACATCACAGTTTATCACCGGGGCTTCCACGGAGACCTGAACGAGACCTTCCTGATTGGCCATGTGGATGACGTGGGCAAGCGGCTGGTCCATGGACTATGAGTGCCTGGCGAAGGCCATCGAAGTGGTGCGGCCGGGACTGCGCTACCGGGAGCTGGCAACGTGATACAGAAGCATGCGCAGGCCAACGGCTTCTCAGTGGTGCGCTCCTACTGCGGCCATGGCATTCACAGGTCTCTCTTAGATCACCTTCTAACCCCAGGATATGTAAATTAGACTCACTCCCATATATATATATTTTTTTTCCAGACCATTTAAACTATGTCAGGAACTTCTTCCACAGACCCTTATCTCTCTCTGCTATCAATGTTTCATTAGGTCAAGTATATTATAGAAATGTATGCTGAAAAAATATACTCATGGACAAAACTTAAGGAAAATGGAAAATCTTTGATGTCTCGGGTCATCTATATTTTTGAAGGAGACAGGCAATTTTTTTCACACTTGATTATCTTGTGTGTCTTCAATAAAGGTCACTGTGTATCAAATAACTTTTAGAGTTATTGTCAGGGGGTCGGTGGAAGGCTGGTTAAACCGTTTGGTTTTCGACCACTTGGACCCGGGTTCGATTCCCGCATTGGACACTTTTTTTCTGTTAAAAAAAAAATGCTCCAATGGCCCCGATTCTTGCAAAAGTCCAACCCCACCAGCGATGGCAAGTAACCAAACGGGGGTCTGGCACATTTGTAAGTGCAAAGTCGAACTGCTTTTCACATGTGTAGACATGTGGTGCACTTACAGTAAAGAGTCGCTAACTACCCACCATGATTATCATGGCCTGTACCATGTGTACTAGGGATAAGCAAAAAAAAAAAAAAAAAGAGTTATTGTTGGAATCCCGATGTACTGCTAAAAGGTACAACTTCATTAAGTTTTGTTATGATGGTATGCAAATATATTTTTTTTA
>CP092863.1:134970433-135012681 GCA_030710605.1 Cordylochernes scorpioides
TTTTAGGCATAATAAATACATGATCATGAAGAAATATATAATTTGCGCTTTTTTATATTTTAATTCAATATTTTCAAGAAATATTTTATCTATACATATTCTAAAGGTAAAGTATTGATTGATTCATATATATTAAGAAATACTAAAGGGTATAATTATATATTTCAGCATATAATATTCAAATCAACCAGATTAAACAGTCTTTTGGTATTAAAATAAAAACTTAAAAGCCTCCAGGGAAAAGATTCTTTTAATTCAGGAATATGCAAGGGGGGTCGGTGGAAGACTGGTTAAACCGTTTGGTTTTCGACCACTACGACCCGGGTTCGATTCCCGCATTGAACACTTTTTTTCTGTTTAAAAAAAATGCTCCAATGGCCCCCGATTCTTGCAAAAGTCCAACCCCACCAGCGAGTGCAAGTAACCAAATGGGGCTCTGGCACATTTGTAAGTGCAAAGTCTGGCTGCTTTTCACCTGTGTAGACATGTGGTGCGCTTACAGTAAAAGCAGTCGCTAACTACCCACCATGATTATCATGGCCTGTACCACGTGTACTAGGGATAAGCAAAAAAAAAAGGAATATGCAAAAACCAGATCCCATCAGAATAGTAAGTGGAGTCGAAGCAGCCATATCAAAACTTAACCACCAAGAATTATCATTAGACATCATGTAACTAATCTTCTAAGTGAACCAGTAACCCTTCCCCCAAGCAACCCTCATGAGAACCGACTGATTAAAGACTTAAAAAATAAAAAAGAAATAATCATCACCCAATCAGATAAAGGCAGTCAAACAGTGATTCTGGACAAAACTGATTACCATAGTAAAATGCTGAGCCATCCTTGAAGATCAAACTACCTTCAAACACATTCCCAAAGAAGAAAAAAACCTGAATTAAAAGAATCTTTTCCCTGGAGGCTTTTATTTTAATATTGATTCAAGGGATTATTTTATCGAAGTCTTTTGATGTTTATAGATGTTAAAGAATTAGCAGAGTTTTTATTATTTAACAAAATGTTTAATTGAACATCTTAAACAAATATCTTCAAAGCACGGTGTGGGTAAGCTTTCCTTACAACTAGTTTAACAACAAAGAGCAACAAGGGTACCAGATCATTATAAAATATTTTAAACATCAAAAAAATAAAATCACTGACAAAAAAATATTTGAAATGAAGGCGATAAAAATGTGGTGATTTTCTTTTAATGGTAAAAACAAAAGCTTTCAGGCAAGAATGCCCTTCTTCAGGTTACAACTTGGAAATATTTTAAAACTATGGATATGAAAGATAGCCCAATACAGTAGGTAAATAGTTCAGCTGGGGGGATTGGCGAGGTAAAACATGGAGTATTGGGGTAGGAGGTTGATTTTTCGGTTAAAACTGGGCGTGCAGTGCGAGACCAAAGATTCAAGGACTAGGCGCTGATACTTGTTCCCGACGCCCTTGAAAACGCATACAGCGCTGTCCAAATTGAACGAGTGGCAAAATTCTGTGATGTGTTGGCATAAGAGAGACTTGCGGTCGTTGGTGCGTATGTTGCGGCTGTGTTCAGATAATCTAGTGTGGATAGATCGAACGTTTTATCCGATGTAACACTGTTCGCAATCGAGACAGGGAATTTTGCCTAGTCCTTGAATCTTTGGTCTCGCACTGCACACCCAGTTTTAACCGAAAAATCAACCTCCCACCCCAATACTCTGTGTTTTACCTCGCCAATCCCCCCAGCTGAACTATTTACCTACTGTATTGGGCTATCTTTCATATCCATAGTTTTAAAGTATTTCCAAGTTGTAACCCGAAGAAGGGCATTCTTGCCTGAAAGCTTGTGTTTTTACCATTAAAAGAAAATCACCACGTTTTTATCGCCTTCATTTCAAATATTATTGCGTGGCTACATCATGTCTGACAAAAAATATTTTTACAATATAGTTGGTTGTGTGATATTTTGTGACACTTCTTTGCTGATCTCTAAAATCCATTACTGTGGCTGTTAAATAACCTGTAGTCTAGCTTCAATATCTTTGGCTTTGCCCTATAGAAGTTCTACTGTAGGCAAATGATGTTACGACATGATAGAGCTGTTAATGATTCAAAAAGTAAAATTGTGAAAGAGGTGTTTAAAAACTACAAAGATTTCTCACAATGAGAGTTTCCTTTTTTTATTATATATACAGTAGAACCTCTCTGTAAAGGATATCTAATTTCAGAGTAAAAGTGTCCTTTATGAAGAGGTGTCCTCTTACCGGAGAGTTGTTACATAGTTAAAATGGTAATTTTGACAATGAAAATTGTCCTTTGTAAATAAGTGTCCTCTAGTGGGAGTGTCCTCTCATGGAGGTTCTACTGTACTGATTCTCTTCATGAGAAATCTTGTTTTTTGAAACACGATAGTTCTGCCATATATCAGAGAAAACTTAAAGGAGAGATGTGTGGTTTGACAGGAATGTTTCAAGGGCAGCTGGAACCACCACAAACTGCTCCACAAGCCGGCGGATGAGGTGGAAGACACCACAAGTAAGTTCTCTCACAGGAGAGGCTTGGTTTTCTTCATTCTTTGGCTGAAGTAGAATGCATCTGCCTTTGTCATTAAGACTGGGACCACTACTCAGTCAGCGGAAATTATAAAGATATCGCCAGCAGCCACAGCTCTGATTGTAATTGAAAAAGCTCTTCTTTCTTATCTCCACACTGGGTGAAGTAGAATGCATCTGCCTTTGTCATTAAGACTGGGACCACTACTCAGTCAGCGGAAATTATAAAGATATCGCCAGCAGCCACAGCTCTGATTGTAATTGAAAAAGCTCTTCTTTCTTATCTCCACACTGGGTGAAGTAGAATGCATCTGCCTTTGTCATTAAGACTGGGAGCACTACTCAGTCAGCGGAAATTATAAAGATATCGGCAGCAGCCACAGCTCTGATTGTAATTGAAAAAGCTCTTCTCTTCTTTCTTATCTCCACACTGGGTGAAGTAGAATGCGTCTACCTTTGTCATTAAGACTGGGAGCACTACTCAGTCAACGGAAATTATAAAGATATCGGCAGCAGCCACAGCTCTGATTGTACGAGGGTGAGTAGAAAAGTAAGGTCTCCTATTTTTTTTTTCATAGAAAAACACATTTAATCACAACTTTTTATACATCATTGGAAAGGTTGGACACTTTGCTATTTTTCTACATAGTCGCCTTAATGCTCAATCACTTTTTCATCCTGTCAACCAACTTTGTAATTCCGGTGTTGTACCACTCTCCCGCCGCCTCTTTGAGCCACTTGTCGACCCACCTGGCGGACACCTTTCTGTAGCCGAGGGTCTCAGACACAATCTTGTGCACGGAGAAGTGGCTGCAATCTTCATTCAGGCCATCCTCGATCTCTTCAAGGGTTATCCGCCGGTTTGCGCGCATCATTTCGTCGATTCGAGCCACGGTTGATTCCGGCAAACTCGGCCGCCCAGACCGCTGTTCATCGTGGACGTTTATCCGCCCCTCGTTAAACTCCCGGCACCATTTCCGCACATTTTTGATGTCCATACACTTCCACTAACTGACGGTGAATTTCGACCGGAGACTTATTTTCGCATTTAAAAAGCGTATAACTGAGCGCAACTCGCACTTGGCGGGAGAGCTAAGGGGAAGCTCCATCGCGAACGGCTGCCAGACAGCGACTGAGCGTCCCAAGATCACCGGGAAGGTTCTAGACAGAGGGGGAACCAAGGAAGGCAGCGGTGTTGTCGGATTTCACCTAGCAACGCGCGTTCGGAAATTATCTCGTAGAAGACCTTACTTTTCTACTCACCCTCGTAATTGAAAAAGCTCTTCTCTTCTTTCTTATCTCCACACTGGGTGAAGTAGAATGCGTCTACCTTTGTCAGCACTACTCAGTGGCAGGCCGACTTAGCTCCAAAAGAAATGGCCGCCTCTGACATGAGGAACAGACGCCATGTGCAGCCGCTCCTAACAGGAGTACAAACGCTGCTCATCTTGTATCCCTGGATTAGGAGCTCTTACAGGGTACTATCAGCCGGGCCAGCTGAACCCAGGTTTTTTAGTGAGCTTGTTACTGCTCCCTCTCCTCCTTGGTGAAAAAAATAACTACAGATGGAAATAGATCTACAAAGGTGACCTCTCCCTGCATTTAAAACAACTTCTTCCCTGGAAAAATTCCTATCTGTGTTGTATTCTGGCTATAGATTTGACCTAACTACTACCAGCTAAACACTTCTTTTGCAGATTGTGAAGATTCCATTAGATCCCTTGTGGATCTCATGGAATAAAGTCCACCCTAGACTGAAGAGAGCCATTAGCCTGAAACCATGGTTTCTAGGTGGATGCTCCTCAGTTTGCCAAAGCTGATGTTGTGGCTTTGTCACTGACCTGAATCTGCTAGTTTGCCAAGACGGTCAATAGATGGCACATAGTTTAGGCATCTATTTTGATACATTCGTCTACAGAGGTATAAAAAATCTTTATAAAATTCAGGCTTATTATTATTAATTTTTTTGATGGCACCAAGGATATTTCCTAATCATGTAACTACATGATGGCCACTACCATCCCTTGCAATACAGTTGAACATATTTAGTAATTTTAAACCTTTTTTCACAATTTTATCATGAACAGTTGAACATATCTTGTACGCTGCTAAAACCATATTTTGATGCATTAGCATGCCATCTAACTCCGCCTTTGCCAGTCCCAAGCCCGGGTGAAAAAGGAGGAGGGGGAGCAGTAACAAGCTCACTAAAAAACCTGGGCTCAGTTGGCCAGGTTGATAGTACCTTGTAAGGACTCCAGGGATACAGGATGAGCATCGTTTGTACTCCATGTTAGGAGCGGCTGCACATGGCGTCTGTTCCTCATGTCAGAGGCGGCCATCTTTTTTGGAGCTAAGTCGGCCTGCCACTGAGTAGTGCTCCCAGTCTTAATGACAAAGGCAGACACATTCTACTTCATCCAGATATGATTGAGTGGAGATTAGAAAGAAGAAGGAGAAGCAGCATGCCATCTATTATGAAAATTCGAAACTATTACAGACGCGAATGATTCTTTTAAAAATTAAACAATTTCTACTGTCTACTAGTGGTGAACCATATATATTTATAATTGTATGTAATTCTACTGTCCTCAAAGCCTATGTCCATAGTTCATCTAAAATACCCATTCCAAGAGTCTAGTATCAGTATCACTATAAAAGGAAGATCGAAAAATGAAATATAACAGCGGTATGGTAGATTAAACTGGCGAAACCGCTGGGAGGGTTCATCACTGATAAGCCAGGCCCTCCCATTAATTTTCCATTGTAGTAAGGGCAGTAGAAATTAATTTTCAAAAGAATCATACATGTCTATAATAGTTTAGAATTTTCATGTTAAAACCATATAATCACACCCTCTAGATTTTTCACAGCCCTCTGTTAAGTGGAAACCTGAAATATATGGCATGTGGCAGCATTGATTCTGTACTTTAACACAACATTTTATTGTCTTTTCTTTTTATTTCTTCACAAGTGTCTTTTAAAAATGTAAAAGAAAATTTTACTCTTTATTTGTAACTCTAGAAAAATGTCTTTTCAATTTCCTTATAGGTATCAAGTATATTTCTTTTTGTTTTTAATAATAACACTCTTAGGTAAATCTACTCCACTTGCCCACAATGTAGCTTGGCACCTGCAGCTCCAGAACATATTTTGGCTTGCATTAGATGCACTTAACAGGACCGTTGGGAAAGGCCACTGCTTATCATCAAACAGCTCGAGGAGCATGGACTCATGGAATTGGTGTAATCTTTAAACAAGGGGATAAGAAACAACAACAACAACACTCTTAGGTGTGTCAAAGTGTATATCATATATGGCGCTGAAAAATAGTACAAAAGTGAAATTCTACCGGGATCAGATGGATAAATTATGAAAAATACATCTCCTGATTGTTATAAAAAAAAAGGTTTCTGACAGCTTGCTCCATCTGTTGGAATAAATATCAACTAATTGTTCTTCTTATCTCTACTCAATCATATCAGGGTATCAAGCGACAACCATCATGACTGGGTAAAATCAACTAATTATTGGTTTTTAATTATTCCAGAGCTCTCAGAATACCCTGTCTTGGTTAACCTTTTCAGACAAAAGTACTGAATCTGGTTACCAAATTGGTAATAATTCTGTTGTCCGAATTTATATCCTTCTACAAGGCTGCAGTCACCGTTTGGAGGAGATTAATAGAATCACTGAATGTCGTGGTCTATTTGGATGAGGAAAGTGAAGACTAGAACGTGGCTGATTCCACACTTGTCTTTTCAGTGATACGTTAACTTTGACGTATGTACGGTGTGGCCACTGGACATGTGTCGGACCTGGAGGCTGTTGTTGGGTTCTGTGCTGCCTGGAGTATAGGAGCTCCATCTATGCTTCCTTCCGAATCTGTATAAGACCGGTGGTCTTAATAAAGCTGTATGTGTGTATCAAATATTGTTGGGTTCTGTGCTGCCTGGAGTATAGGAGCTCCATCTCTGCTTCCTTCCTGTGGTGAATCTGTATAAGACCGGTGGTCTTAATAAAGCTGTATGTGTGTATCAAATATTGTTGGGTTCTGTGCTGCCTGGAGTATAGGAGCTCCATCTATGCTTCCTTCCTGTGGTGAATCTGTATAAGACCGGTGGTCTTAATAAAGCTGTATGTGTATATATATATTTATATCCAAACGCTACTCAATTTATTTATTTGGATGGGGTCTTGTTACCATAATCTATAATCCAAATTGTACCTTGTTAAGATGCATGGATAAAAATGCAACAAAATTTTTGTATCGCCAATAGTATATTGGGATATAGAAAGGCAAACTTTACAAACTTGCACAAGTCAGATGTTAACTACCACTGACCATAACCCAAAACTACACAGACCTTCTTCTTTCTTATCTCCACTCAATGATATTACGGTATCAAGCTTGTAAAGTTGACAACCATCATGTTTGGGTGAAGTAAAATGCGTCTACCATTGTCATTAAGACTGTGGGAGCACTACTCAGTGGCAGGCCGACTTAGCTCCAAAAGAAATGGCCGCCTCTGACATGAGGAACAGACGCCATGTGCAGCTGCTCCTAACATGGAGTACAAACGCTGCTCATCCTGTATCCATGGATTAGGAGCCCTTACAGGGTACTATCAGCCAGGCCAGCTGAGCCCAGGTTTTTTAGTGAGCTTGTTACTGCTTCCCCTCCTCCTTTTTCATCCCGGCTTGGGACCGGCAAAGGCACTAAACAGACCTAAATGTAAGAATGTGATGGTAGATGCAGGAGGGGACCACCAGACCAGTGACCAGCCCAACCAGCCTGCCGCCCAGGTCAAGAGGAGACCTAAAACCAAGCGTGAACCTTCTGTTATTGCAGACATGTCCAGCTACAACCCCTGGCCTGGCTTCCACTTCACTGGCAAGCTCCGGCCCTTCCCTACAGTAAGTCCCCATACTTCATCCAGGAGTCCAGCTCTTATACCATCTCATAAGTGACCCTTCTAATGAGTACCACTTCCCTCTTCTTCCTTATCTCCACTCAATCATATTAGGGTATCAAGTTGTGACCCTTGATGGTGTCTGTTTGACAACCATCATGACTGGGTGAAGTGAATGTGTCTGCCATTGTCATTAAGACTGGGAGCACTACTCAGTGGCAGGCCGACTTAGCTCCAAAAGAAATGACCCCTCTGACATGAGGAACAGACGCCATGTGCAGCTGCTCCTAACATGGAGTACAAACGCTGCTCATCCTGTATCCCTGGATTAGGAGCCCTTACAGGGTTCTATCAGCCAGGCCAGCTGAACCAAGGTTTTTTAGCGAGCTTTGTTACTGCTCCCCCTCCTCCTTTTTCATCCGGGCTTGGGACCGGCTCTTCCCTGAGTGACTGAATACCTTCACATAACCAAAACTGATATCAACCCACCAAAAGGAAATTTTGTAGAATTTCTGGTGAAAATCGGGGCAACAGATGATCCTAGCTGCTTCTGTGGAAAAGAAAACCAAGACTCAATACATTTATTGATAGAATGTCCCATCTTTCACAGCTACAGAAGTAATCATTTTTATCCCATCGAAGCAATGTGAGAATTTGTATATAACAAAGACACCAATGTAAAATTCAATAATTTCTGTAAATTCATTTCAGACTTTCTTTTCTATTTGAGAAAACCAACCTTTCAGTTTTGTTTTTAGTCTTGTTTATTGAATTATATATAAACTGCTAAAATGTATTTAGGCGCAAATATCCCAAGCTGGGATATCGCGCCCGATATGTCAAATAAAATAATAAAAAACACACAAAACCCATCAACCTCCAATAAGAGATCACCTCCGGGATAGACCAAGATTTGGTATCTCATGGGAAATTCTACTGTGTAAAAAATGAAATTTTAAAAAGTCAATCTAAAGTCTAAAGAATTAAGTTATAAAAGGGGGGCAAAATTCTAAGTAAATGTTACAGAGGTATATAATGGAAAACTACAATGTTGGGGAATGGCAGAACTTAGTGACTGCACAGATATTTTGTGTTGTACAAGATTGATCAAGTTGTGCATGCCTCTTGGTTACGTTATAAAGGAGTTTATTATCCCCTTGTGTAAAGATTACACGAATTCCATGTGATCTCATGGAATGGGATGTAGGGGTGCAGCTTTCGTTGATCATGGCACCATGATCCGGGCACACTTTGGTGAAAGTCTGTAGTTTGAGGCCATTTCTAACATGGAAGCAGACACCTTTGTTGCCAACTCTAACATGAGTATAGACACAGCTCCTTCGTATCCCTTGCTGAGGCCTATCAACTGGGTCAGTTGAAGTCAGGATTTTTAAAGAGGTCTTTCTCCTCTTCTAACAATGCTGCTGTTGGTCCGCGACTGCTTATTCGTCAAGAGTTATTCTGCTTGTTTCACAGCTGGCCTTCATATCTGAAGGTGGTTCCCCTATCCACCACCTGGGGACAACGTGCCCTGTAGCAGTCAGCTCTGCCAAGGGTTATAAAGGAGTAAATATATAAGTTAGGAGAAAGGCAGCTCAAAATCATACAACTGATAATTATAATCGATGGCCAAATACCCTTTTTTGATTAATCAAGAAAAGTTAACCACATATATGTTTCAGGCTGTTGTCCATCATTGCCATAAGGGCGTGAGAAGACCAAACTTTATGAAAAAATAGTAGAAAAGTGAATTTCTACCAGAATCAGGTTGATAAATTAAGAGAAAGACAACAGCCTAATTTTTATCTCCTATGTAGTCTAGTGGCTAGGATGCCTGACTCTCACCCAGGAGGCCTGGGTTCGATTCCCGGCATGGAAACTTTTTTGGGCTCAAAAATCATTTTGGTTAGCAGCCCCATAAATAAAGATATTTCCACAGCCTAATTAAGAGAAAGACAACAGCCTGAAACACATGTGTAGTTAATTTTTATTGATTAACCAAGAAAGAGTATTTGGCCAATTCATAATAATTAAAAATCAACGATTAATTAATACTTATTCTCACAGATGGCGCAACTTTTAGTTACGTGATAAGTTCTCAGTTGTACCAACTTGATCCCTGTAGAATTTTAATTTTCTACTTTCCCCCCCCATATATAAATTAGAAAGGTTTTTATGATAAAATTTTATGTACAAAGAAGTATGTCAACTCTATATACACAAGGTAAAAAGACCAAATCTAAATAAATAGTGTGTCACATTTTGGTAACAGCGTTGTTACACAAACGTCACACACATATTTTGATTTGGTCTTGTTTCCCAATGTTTCTAGCCTATAATCCAAATTATGCTTTATCATCAACTCTATATATTGTGAGGTTGGGTTGAGTCCATTAGCTTCTCCCATAACTGTCCTTGTGTTGACCACGTAGTATATATATATATGTAGTATATTTTGAGTTAGATAGATCACAACCTTCTAATATTTATTATAACCCCATATCTATATAAAATATGTATCGACCTTGTATAACAATGGAAGTGACAAATAAAACAAAGAAGTAAAGGTAGACTGGACGACGACAAAGGCCAGACGATGAAAACAACCCGGCGCCAGAAAGTGGCGTGATTACAGTAGCCAATCAGGAATCACCACATATGCGGGCGTCCAATATAAAAGGCCCAGAAAAGAGACAAAGGGGGTTGTTTTCAGAGCAACGCCGTTATACGGTCGGTCAGATCTCTCACCCCCCTCTTCTATCCACGTAGGCTTAGGGCATCCGCGGCGTCCGTGGTCTACCTCTACTTCTTGGAGCTACCATCTAGACCTGCCTCTGTTCCTTGCTGTCCCCGTGCGGGAATCCCATCACGCACCCACGACAACGACTGCCCAGTACATTCCACATCGGGTTGGTCGGGATTACTACATATATATGTAGTAATCCCGATGTGGAATGTACTGGGCAGTCGTGGTAGTGGGTGCGTGATGGGATTCCCGCACGGGGACAGCAAGAGACAGAGGCAGGTCTAGATGGTAACTCCAAGAAGGTAGAGGTAGACCACGGACGAAGGCAGTCGAACCACGGGCGCCGCGGATGCCTACATCGCGGATAGGGGTGAGAGACCCGACCGTATGACGGCGTCGCTCTGAAAACAACTAACTGAACAACTAACTTTGTCCCATTTCTGGGCTCTTTTATATTGGCTGCCCGCATATGGCGGAGAGTTCTGATTGGCTCCCATAATCACGCCACCTGTCAGGCGCCGGGTTGTTTATCACGTCTGGCCACCTGTTGACGGGGTGATTGAACTCATTATCATAAACACCTGTTCGTCTGGCCTTTGTCGTCGTCTAGACTACCTTTACCTCTTTGTTTATTTGTCACTTTGTTACAAGGTCGATACATATTTTATATAGATATGGGGTTATCTATATATATTGTAGAGTAGAATAAATTAAATAGAATTCGATGTTGAGATTAAATATAGTTTATTTAAAGTAAGGTTACAAAGAGGAGAATCACGGGAGCTAGCGCAGTATGTTTACAAAAATGGCAGCCAACCACCTAATCCGCGCATGCTCCCACTGTTCCACTGCGCGCGCACCTCCCGGGCCTCCCCTCGCGCATCCTTTCCAAATGGCGATGCATTCATATTTCACAGCTCTCCCTCCAGGATGTCGACAGCGTCCTCGCTGTCCCAGCTATTGTAGTCTCCGGTCACCAGCTGTTGGCCAGGATCTCTGTAGGGCTTCATCCGGAGCACATGGACGACGTCCTTCTGGCTGCGTCTCCTCCGTCTTGAACTTTGTTCCAGAGCTTCCACTTCATAATTCACTTCCGACACCTTCCTCGTTATCTTATACGGCCCGAAGTATTTCTTTAGTAATTTCTCGGACAACCCTGTCTTTCGAACAGGGGTGAACACCCAGACGAGGTCCCCAACACGGTACTCAACAGATCGATGCACCTGGTCGTAATGGTACTTGTTATTCTCCTGGGCTCTCAAAATGTGTATCCGAGCGAGCTGCCGTGCTTCTTCTGCCTTGGTTACCATCTGATCTCCAAAGTCATGATCCGATGTTTCGTCTTCGTAAGGCAGCAGGACATCAAGGAGGGTCTCGGCCTCGCGACCATGAACCAAAAAGAAAGGAGAAAATCTGGTACTTCCTTGTTGGGCCGTGTTGTATGCAAAGATGACATACGGCAGAACGCTGTCCCAATCCCTCTGCTCGGCGTCCACATACATGGAGAGCATGTCACCCAGGGTCTTATTCAGCCTCTCTGTCAATCCGTTTGTTTGAGGGTGATAAGCCGTGGTGAACAGGTGGCTTATCTTGCAACGGGAAGTGACTTCTTTGACCATCTGAGACATGAAGGCCCGACCTCTGTCAGTTATTATTTCGCGTGGAGCACCATGCTTCAAAATTACTTCTTCCAGTATGAAAGTCGCGATTTCTGCAGCCGTACCAGATGGCAGGGCTTTGGCGATTGCATATTTGCTCAAATAATCTGTACATACAATTATCCATCGATTTCCTTTGTCCGAAAGGGGAAACCTCCCAAGCAGGTCCATGCCTATTTTCTGGAACGGAAATGACGGGGGTTGAATGGGAATTAGTTTTCCAGCAGGCAGTTTGTTTTCTCCCTTTCTTCGCTGGCACTCCTTGCAATGGGCGACATAACGTCGAACGCTGTTGTAAAGTCCCGGCCAGAAGTATCTCTTTCTTATTCTGTCGTAGGTCCTTGCAAAACCTAGGTGGCCCGCGGTCGGAACATCGTGGAACTCCTTCAGGATATCTGGTCTCATACACTTCGGTATAACCAACAGCAAACGTCTACCCAATGGATCAAAATTACGCTTATAGAGTAGACCGTTCTTCATTTCGAATCTCTCGGCCCCTTCACCCTGGTTTAAGGCATTTGAAATTTTTGTTATATCAGGATCTAGATTCTGTTGTTCTCTTACTAATGTAAGCGACGTCAGAGCAGGCGACTCTGGCAGCGGGTATCTCGATAGGCAATCCGCGTCTTTGTGCTTGACCCCGCTTTTATAGGTGATGGTTGCGTCGAAATCTTGCAGTTTGAGGGCCCATCTTGCTAGTCTTCCAGAAGGGTCCTTCAGACCAGCCAACCAGCACAAAGAATGATGGTCCGAAACAACCTCAAAGGGCCTTCCATATAAATATGGACGAAATTTTCCAATTGCCCAAATGACTGCTAGGCATTCTCGTTCAGTGGTGGAGTAGTTCTTTTCCGCCTTGGAAAGTGTTCTGGAGGCATAAGCAATAGGATTTTCTTGATTCTCCTGGATCTGTACCAGAACAGCACCCAAGCCGTAGCTACTGGCGTCGGTATGAAGTTTGGTGATGGCACTTTCTTTAAAATGTCCTAGTACCGGCTTCTGCATCAGAGCTTTCTTCAGGGACTCGAATGAATCTTTTTGCTCTTGTGTCCAAATAAACTTTTGATCTTTTTTCAGAAGAATTTGTAGAGGAGCAGCGATTTTGGAGAAATTCTTGATAAACCTTCTGTAGTAGGAGCACAATCCTAAATAGCTTTGAATATCACAGACGGACTTGGGTACAGGGAACTTCTTTATGGCTTCGACCTTTTCGGAGTCGGGTTGTATGCCATCCTTATCTACCACATGACCCAGGATTTTTATTCTTGTTGATCCAAACAGACATTTATCCGGATTGATTGTAAGCCCCGCTTGTTGAAGACAGCTCAGAACCTTAGACAGACGTTCTAAATGTTCCTCAAAGGTATCAGAGTAGACCACGATGTCGTCCAAATAGCACAAACAAATGTTCCACTTGAGGCCCATGAGCACATTATCCATCATCCTTTCGAATGTGGCAGGCGCGTTGCACAATCCAAACGGCATTACCATGAACTCGTACAACCCATCCGGAGTAACAAAGGCAGTCTTCTCGCGGTCTCGCTCGTCCACCTCCACCTGCCAGTACCCGGTCTTCAGGTCCATGGTCGAGTAATACCTGGCGGATGACAGATGATCCAGAACGTCATCAATGCGGGGCAATGGATAAACGTCTTTCTTGGTGATGTGATTTAGCCGCCGGAAGTCCACGCAGAATCTCCATGTGCCGTCTTTCTTCTTGACCAGCACCACAGGGGCTGACCAGGGACTCTCAGATGGCTGAATTACTTTTCTTTCAAGCATGGTATCTACTTCCTTCTGCATTATTTCTCGCTCTCTTTTAGATACCCGATATGGGCGCTGCTTTATAGGGGGATGGTCGCCGGTGTGAATTCTGTGCTTCACTCTGTTCTGTACCTTGTTTGCGTTTTTCATCGTGGGAAGGAAAACTCCTTTAAAAGACAACAGCAGCCCCATTAAATCTTCTTTTTTTTTCTTGGGCAGATCGGGGTTGATTAGAGATAACAGGTAGTCGCTGTGGTCATCTTCTCTTCTCTCCCTTGAAAAACTTTCCGGCTCCACACTCAAGAGGCACACGTGTTCCGTCTCAATATCGCACATCCTACCCAAGTTCATTCCTTTCGGAATCATTTGAGGTTGAAGTCCGCCGTTAGTTATCCAAATTTTTCCAATTCCTTCTTCAAATTCAATCAATGAAGAAGGAAATATCACGTCTTTTCGAATGAATAGTTCTTTAGAACAGGTAACCTCCATGTTAACAATTCCTACGAGAGATCTATTGACGACGATTATCCTCTGCGACGATCTCCCGGGGATAACGAAGTCTTGGATAGCGTACACTCCGTCATCTCTACCCTCGGCGTCTAGGTCTGGTAGGTCGTCCAGTTGTAGTTCGCCCAGACCGCAGTCGATAACCGCGTTGGTCGCCTTGAAGAAATCCCAGCCTAGAATCACATCGTGACTGCAATTTTCCAAAACGACGAATTCAAAGTTTTCCGGATGTCCATTTACTTCCAACTTCAAAGTGCAGCGTCCTTTGGATTTGACCACCTTATCGTCAGCAACTTTCAATACAACGTCGGTTTCGGCAAACATCGTCTTTTTCAGTTCTACTCTGAACCGCTCGGATATAACAGAATAGGAGGCTCCGGAATCCACCAGAGCCCGTATTGTGTCGCCTTCAACTTTAATGTCAATGTAGTTGTTCGTCATTTTCACGACTGTCGACAGGGGAGGAATTATAGGTTGTGCAGCGGCCTCACCTCCATTTGAGGGCGCGGCTCTTAGTTTTCCGATTGTAAACGCCGAGGAGACTGGCTGGCTCGTCTTGTAGCACTGCGACCAGGGGAACTTCCGCGTCTAGGAGAAGGGGAGGGGCTGCGATAACGTCTGGTGTTGACCCTTTGATCAGCGTCGTTTGAGTTATTGTTGCGTCCGGAGTTCGTCATTGTCCTGGCCCGATCTTGGTACATTTCGTCTCTTCTCTCATCAAGTAACCTCCTCCTGTCGCGGCAATAGCGGACAACGTGGCCGGGCCGTCCACAGTGGAAGCATACGGGCGTGCCGTCTGGGGTCCTCCACTCATTAGTGTCCCGTACTTCGACTCTTGAGCCACTTGCTTCGACCTTAGGTGCATACCAGGTGTTCTTTCTATAGTTCCGTGGTGCTGACCTCGCCGCCGATTCCATTGGGAAGGTATTTATCCCCGACATGGGAGCGAGGACTTTGTCGACTTCCTCCTTCACTATTTCCTCAAGGGAGGAGATTCTTGGTTCTTCCCGTGGCGGTGCTAGGGCCCGCTGCACTTCTTCTCTAACGATCTGTCTTATCAGAGACTGTAGATCCGTCACGTCCCCCAGGTCACCGAGCGAGGTAACATTGGGCAAGCGCTCGAATTTTGAGGCTGTCACTCGTCGTCCTTGGAGCGCCACAACGCGACGACACTCTGCGATAAACTGATCCGTCGTCGCTATGTCTCTCGGCAGAAGATACCGGTAGACTTCCTCTGCTACTCCCTTCATCAGATGAGATAGTCTCTCTTCTTCTGGCATCTGTGCATCTACTTCCCTGCAGAGTCGCAAAACATCTTGGATATAAAATTCAGTGGTTTCGCCCCTCGTTTGAGCTCGCACCTTTAGCTTTTGCTCGGCTTGACGCCGCAGGTTATCTTTCTTCCCAAATACGGATCCTAGTTGGTCTTTAAATATCTCCCACGATGGGATATTTTCCTCGTTATTTTCGTACCACCGTTGAGCGGTACCGTGTAGATAAAAGTACACGTTAGCCAGACTGAGCGAATCGTCCCAATGGTTATGTCTTGCCACTCTCTCATAACCTTTCAGCCAAGCTTGGGGGTCTTCGCTGATCTCACCAGAGAACATGGAAGGGTTCCGCACCACATTCTGACAAAAGAGTGGACTCACCTGAGTGGTCGCCTCGCTTCTGTTGTTCATCGTCGCTGTGTTGTCGGGGGTAAGTCCTTGTAATCTTCTGCTTCTTCTAATAGAGCGTTCTTCTTCTTTAGGTACCCAGCTGATCTCCGCCACTTTGTAGAGTAGAATAAATTAAATAGAATTCGATGTTGAGATTAAATATAGTTTATTTAAAGTAAGGTTACAAAGAGGAGAATCACGGGAGCTAGCGCAGTATGTTTACAAAAATGGCAGCCAACCACCTAATCCGCGCATGCTCCCACTGTTCCACTGCGCGCGCACCTCCCGGGCCTCCCCCCGCGCATCCTTTCCAAATGGCGATGCATTCATATTTCACAATATAATTGCCTTATTCTGTCTGAAGCTCACGGATAGAATGCGCGCTCATTGGCTGCCGGCGAACACGTGTCCTCCCTGCCCCCCTCTAGACAACCCTGTTATCAGCTGTGTGATACATACACCTGTCTATAGCGGCCATTCTAGACAACCCTGTTATCAGCAGTGTGTTACATCCACCTGTCTATACAGACCACCCTGTCTATAGCGGTCACTTTAGGCAACCCTGTTATCATCAGTGTGTTACATTCACCTGTCTATACAGACCACCATGTCTATAGCGGTCACTTTAGGCAACCCTGTTATCAGCAGTGTGATACATACACCTGTCTATACAGACCACCCTGTCTATAGCGACCACCCAAGACAACGTTTTTAAAATATATTCGCACTCGGGTAAAACCCGGGCGTTGCCCGGGCCATTCGTCTAGTAATAAATAATAGAAGAAGGTTGTGATATAACTAACTCAAAATATACTACAGAATGTGTCCCCGGTGATGAAGGTTTGGTTGAAGGAATGACATGTAATGAATGATAACCTAACAAACCTATTATAAAAAAATAAAAGAAATAATTTGTATACAAATTAGTTAAAATTATTATGAAGCTACAAGTTAAAAAGAGAAAGATGTTTTAATGGTGGTGTATCAATAAAAATCAAGGTTATAAAAATAAAAACGCACAAAATGAATGATAAAAGATTAAGAGAAAGTATATAATACAAAATGGTAAATATAGTAAAATGAATCGTACAAGGAAAATAATATCTTATTGCATTAAAGGTGAGAGGAAAAAAAAATGAAGTTAGTTTATTGACTGAACGTATAATGTGACGCTAAGGTTGAAAAAGGGAAAGGGGGTATCTGAGCATGTTTCTGCAAAGTAGTATCCCAAACATTCTGCAATGCAATGCGAACTTGTTTAAGTGAGGCATTGTGTTCATTAACAGAAGGCCTAAGATATTCCGTCTGCATCATTAGCTCAGACAGCGAAAAGAGGTGGGAAGATTGATGGAGGTAAAAGGGGGGAGGTAGAGGTAAGAGGGATCCCTGTTGTCCATAATGATTGTGCCCGGTTGAATTATGAAAAAAAAAAAGTGAAAAGTTGAAAAAATGGTGAATTGATATGATGAGTCGGGCGATGAGAAAAAGAAAATAAAAAGATCGCGCTGGATATCCTGAACTCACTATTGGGAATGGTATAGCGAGGAAGGATTGTTCCAGTCGGATTAATCAATGAAAAAAAACAAAAATGTTCAGCGAACTGGAATCCCTTGGAAGGTAGTTGGAGGTTTGAAGGATGTGGGAAAGGAGAGGTGGGTGTAAGAGATTTATTGCTGTCAATTTTGATTGTGTCCGACTTGTGTGGTGAAAAGAAAAAGTTGAAAAATGAAAAAATGATGAGCCGGACGATGAGAGGAAAAAAAAATTCTAACTGGGTCTCCTGAGCTCACTATTGGGAATTATATAGCGAGGAAGGGTCTTCTAGTTAGTTCAATCAATAAAAAAAAAAAAAAAAAATGACTGACTAACAATAATCTCTTGATGGATGTAAAAAGTTGGGAGGAAAGGTTCATGGGATAGAGTTAGAGGTTGTAAGGGAAGCGTCAAAAATAACATTTTGAAAATCTATTAAGAAAAATAAAATTATAAATGTTTTATCTGTTTAAGAAATATTATAAATATTGTTAGGTGTAGGTTTTTTAAAATGGTGCCTAAAATAGTTGAGGTTGTAAAATTCTAAGTTAAACATGATGAAAAAAAGAAAATAAAAATATTAAAGGTAATAATATATAAAGGGTTGATTGGTAATTGATGGCATTAATGTTGATGGTTAATAAACAAAATGATATTACCGATTAATATTGAAATATTTTATCTACATATGTAAGTTAAAAAACAAAGTCCAACACCACAAAACTAGTAAAATTGTAAGTCTATTTACAAATAAATGAGAGAAAAGCTCGCAAACCTATTAAATGGGAAATAATTTGGGGCACAAAAATTAGTTACTAGAATAAAAATAAAGATAATGGGGAGTAGTGGTGACACACTGATATAATATTATAAAACTACAAAAATATATAAGAGGAGTACATAGGAAGGATATATTTAAAGTAAACACACACAATAGCGAAAGTAAATATTTGGGAAAGTTGGTATACTATTTACAGTTTTTTGTTACTTAAGGTGCCTTGAATATTTACAACATAGTTTCAGGGATGTAATACAGGAAGGAGGAGAAGTAGAGATAATAAAAGTAAAATAAAATATAAAAGAAAATTGACTTAAGCAAAAGTTTGCGATAGGTAATGACGCAGTGAGGAATAAAGGAAGAAGGTCTGAATTGGTTTCTGCAAAGGACATCTCAGGAGTCCTGCCCTGCAATACGAGCTTAGAAGCGAAGTATTGTTTTCAGGGTTCAGCTATCTCAAGATGCTCTGTAAGTAGCATTAGATCAGATGGGCAAAAGGCGTGAAGATCGAAGGAGAGGTAGGTAATGGGAGAATATGGGAAAGAAAATTCTTCTGTGAGAGGTTAAAAAGAGATGTTGGCTCAAGAGCTGCGCTGCTGTCGGTGATTGAGCTCGACCAGATGAAAAATAAAATTAAACGAAAAATGAGTGGGTGCATCGTGCTGATGATGGCCTGGGTCGAGCGTTAGAGAGAAAAAAAAAATCTCGCTGGTTACCCAAGTTCTCCGTGTGGAGTTAACATGGGGAGGAAGAGTGTACCAGGTCGATGAATCATTAAAAAATAAAAATTAAAAAATGTTGACGAGCAGGAGTCTCAGGAACCGTTGAAGAGGTTAGAGGATGGAGGTAGATTGTGAAAACAGGGCTCGACTGTTGCCATTGATTGATTGAACCCGGATTTGAGGAAAAAAGAATGAAATAAAGAATGCTGGGACGGCGACCTGGGTGTAAATAAAAAAAATTGGCAAACAGGAACTCTGCGATGGGCGAGGGATGGTTAGAACGAAGGCATAGAAGGCCAATGGAAAATGATCAAGAGATGAGAGAAGTATGGAAGGCAGAGTTGGAAGGATCAAGATATAAGAAGGGACAGTTGGTATAAGGCGTCACTGTTAAAACAAAATTTTTTAAGTTGAATTAGCTTAGACGTAGGCCATGGAAAATTAAAACAAATGTTGTCAAAGAATATAAGGTTTCAGGTGATGTTTATATAGGTTGGCTAATGGTTTTAACTGTTTAGGGATGGAAGGAAAAGAAATAGCTTAGTGTAAAAGAAATATCCTAAAATATATGGATTGATTCTAAAATATAAAATGACACACATCAAGGATCGTAAAAATATAAGTGAATAAGATTTTAAAATATAGTAAGTATTTAGGTTAGTGTGTTCCCCACGTGATGCAATGCTTATAAACGCAAATTAGACGATGTTTGGAAAAGTCAAAAGTGGTAAATAAATTGAAATGCCATTATGATTTGTTTTTTATTTTTTCTTAATTATAATTTCAGAGATGTCTCACATGGTGAGAGAGAGAAAAAGGAAAACGAACTTATCAAAAGTAGTAAAATGTTACAAATAAACTTATAATGGATATCTGAAGGTTTAGAGTGACGCAGTGGTAAAAAGAGGGGAAGTCTGAGTTGAAACTTGTAATGGTGTTCGGCAATGCAATACGTGCCTGTGTAAGTGAGGTATTGTTTTCATTGACCGAACTGCCAAGACTTTTCATAAACAACATTAGATCAGACAGGAGGGTAGGTAAGTTGAAAGTGGAGAAATGGGAAAGGTGGAGTCAAGAGTTGTCTGTTGCCAATGATGATTGAGCTCGGATTAAAAGTTTGAAAAAAAATAGTAATAAAATGGTAAAATGATGGTTGTGATGATGATCTGAGCGTTGAGAAAAAAAAAACTCGAACTGGTCACCTGAACTCACTGTTGGGAAATGTACAGCGAGGAAGGTAGAGCCAGCTGGTTGAATAAAAAAAAAAATAAATAAAAGTTTGTTTGGCGAGCAGGAGACTCTTGACTGCGGGAAATATGGAAGGTAAGGAAGGTAAAGGATACTGTTGCCAATGATGATTGAACAACCCGACATAGTTGAATGTAATGAATGATGTTGTCGGTGATGGATAAAAAAAAAGAAAGAATCTTTGGATTTCCTGAACTCGTTAACGGGAATTGTATACTGAGGAAGGATGGTCCAATAGATGAATTAATTAAAAATAAAATAAAATGGGTGGCAACAGGAACCTATGGGAGACTATGAGGTTGAGAGGAGATGGGTTAAGGAGGTGAGTAAGTGGTATAGGATGGGAAGATAGGATTGAGAGAGAGAGGCGTCAATATGAGAAAATAATAATAATCTAATAAAAAACAATGATATCAGAAAGAAGACGATCTTAAGATATTTTTAAAAATATATA
Source organism: Cordylochernes scorpioides (assembly GCA_030710605.1). NCBI lineage: Eukaryota > Metazoa > Arthropoda > Arachnida > Pseudoscorpiones > Chernetidae > Cordylochernes > Cordylochernes scorpioides. The sequence goes on from CP092863.1 coordinate 134,990,953, forward strand.
AATGTTATATAAAAAACTCAAATGATGTTTAAAAAGCTTGAATTTGTGAAGTTTTAGAATCTATATATGCTGACAGATGAAAAAATAGTCGAATAGTAATGATTCAAAAGATTGCTGATGGTTGAATATTCTAAGATATAATGAGCAATGATAATAATAACTATATAATAATGTTGGTTTGGATTGTTTCTAATGGCTGAGTGGTTGAGGTATAGAAAAATAAAATAAAGACATATAGCATACAAATATAAAAAGGTGATAGCTTGATGGATGGCATTGGCGAAGATGTTTTGTTCTAATATTGATAGGGGGGATTTTCAATTTTGGGATGTTAATTGTCCTTTCAGGAGGCCAAGATGGCGTCTCACATGGTGTCATGTACAGGATCGATTTTAGAGATGGTGGGGACCTAAATTTTAAACTTTTAAATATTGAGAAAATATCAATTGAAATAGTAATAGGTCAAGTAAAATAAAGAGTGTAATAAATTTAATTATTAATACTATGGCCACAAATAAGGTATTAAAAATCAACACAAATGAGTTTAGAAAATATGATTCGAGTAATTAAAATATAATATGATTTTTTTAATGCAAAATTGAAAGTTGCATATTTGGATAATGCCATTTTAGGTGAATTTAAGAAAGGCACGTGAGATTAATAAATTGGCAAAAATGCGTGATTGAATATTTTTAATAATAAAATTGAAAATGATGAATTAAAATTTATAATTTGATTAAAATAAAGTAAAAATGATAAATGAGAGTGTGAAAGTTTTAAAATTTGAATAAAAATGATATAAAAAGATTATAATTGATTTTAAAATGCTTAAAGTGAAAATATAAGTATAAAATTTATGGGGAAAATGGCAGAAACAAAGTTTAAAGTACCTTGAAATGGCTGATGCTGGCTGGAGTTGATCTCTGGAGATGGCTGTATGGAAGAAGGCTGCTTGTTGCGTGGGATCCGTCGAAAGAGGAGATGAGGGCTTCCTCCGCACGAGGCACGGCTAGTCCCCGAATGGCGTCTGTTAGGCGGCCTACTAGGTCTTCGCAGTGGGGCTGCATGTTGGTGAGGGCATCCGCGAAGTAGTCGTCTCTGACCTCCGTCATCCTCTGCATGCTGCTGTCCTCAGTTATCCTGTCGACTTTAACGGGTTCTGTAGTAATCCCGATGTGGAATGTACTGGGCAGTCGTGGTAGTGGGTGCGTGATGGGATTCCCGCACGGGGACAGCAAGAGACAGAGGCAGGTCTAGATGGTAACTCCAAGAAGGTAGAGGTAGACCACGGACGAAGGCAGTCGAACCACGGGCGCCGCGGATGCCTACATCGCGGATAGGGGTGAGAGACCCGACCGTATGACGGCGTCGCTCTGAAAACAACTAACTGAACAACTAACTTTGTCCCATTTCTGGGCTCTTTTATATTGGCTGCCCGCATATGGCGGAGAGTTCTGATTGGCTCCCATAATCACGCCACCTGTCAGGCGCCGGGTTGTTTATCACGTCTGGCCACCTGTTGACGGGGTGATTGAACTCATTATCATAAACACCTGTTCGTCTGGCCTTTGTCGTCGTCTAGACTACCTTTACCTCTTTGTTTATTTGTCACTTTGTTACAAGGTCGATACATATTTTATATAGATATGGGGTTATAATAAATAATAGAAGAAGGTTGTGATCTAACTAACTCAAAATATACTACATATATATTTTTTGCTTATCCCTAGTACACATAGTACACTGACCCAGTTGATAGACCTCAGCAAGGGTCCCTCTCCAGGGATATAGAGGAGCTGTGTCTGTACTCATGTTAGAGTCGGCAGCAAAGGCTTCCATGTTAGGAATGGTCTCAAATTACAGGCAAAGTCAGATTTGCATCAAAGTGTGCCTGGATCATGGTGCCATGATCAATTAAGCTGCACCCCTACACCCCATTCCATGAGATCATGGACTCGTGGAATTTGTATAATACTTACACAAGAGGAAAAGAAACAAAAAATGTTGAACAGGAATGAAGCAGATGGGGATTTACTCAGTTGGAGGAAAGTTGGGAGATGGTTATCTTGCCAATTTTTTACATGGGCAGCCTTGCCATTATAAATATCCATTCATATCTGGCTTCATTCCATCTTGTCTTCCCCCTAATACCTTTTTCATAATTTGTTGTGGGAGAGAGAAATACAAGTACACAGTATCCTATAATGTGCTCTGAATCTATACCTTTTTTTTTTTGTTTATCCCTAGTACACGTGGTACAGGCCATGATAATCATGGTGGGTAAAATTAGGTGACTGCTTTAACTGTAAGTGCACCACATGTCTACACATGTGAAAAGCAGTTCGACTTTGCACTTAAAAATATGCCAGAGCCCCGTTTGGTTACTTGCACTTGCTGGTTGGGTTGAACTTTTTCAAGAATTGGGGGCCATTGGAGCATTTTTTTTTTCAATATAAAATTTATAACACTTTATCATATTCAAGGTAATAATGGTTGTGAGGTTTTTCCACTATCTACTAAGTGCAATTCTCAACCTGCAACCACAAACCACATCATTGACTGTATTGACTCATTCATTGATGAGCTCTACTTAACCCCAGCATACATCATCAACAAGCTCTACTAGCTTGATACCCCAATATGATTGTTGAGTGGAGATAAGAAAGAAGAAGAAGACAAGGTAATAAGACCAAATCCAAATACATAAATAGTGTGTGATGTTTCGGTTACAGTGTTGTTACCATCAGACAAAAGAATAAATGAGAAAAAATATCACAGCATGTTCTTAAATAGTACTGTTATCATGTGTGTAAACAAGATAGCAGATAAGAAAAAAAAAAGGTTTTCTAAGATAACCTAAAATATTAGTTTTTGAATTAGAAGTGGAAAGTTTTATGTAGGTACACAAGGTAATACGTAAGCCTCTCAAAACAGTCTCGTTCCCTAAAGAAGTTTGGGGGCATATAGGCACACAAAATATTAGAATATTCTTGGACAAAACTTTAAGAAGTTGTATTTTTTAGCATGTATATCGGAATTCAGACAATAACTGAAAGATATTACAGTGACCTTTATTGAAGACATTCGAGATAACCAAGTGTGAACAAAACTTAAGGAAGTTGTACCTTTTAGCATGTTTATCGGTGTTGAAGTTTGAGATTGAATCAAGGAATAAAAAGATTATTTATTAAACAAAGTAACTTAAAACAAGATGTTAAAGTAGCTGTTCGTGGCATGAATGTTCAGTAAAAGATACTAAGAAGCACTTTGCCACTTGTCTTGAATTGTTTTATTGTCTTTGGTTTTAGAGTTATGAATAGCTACCACATGAATTTAGATTACATGAATTTGACTTAGATTTTGATACTAGTGGTAGAGAGAGAGAGAAAAAACAAAAAAACTATTAATTAACCAAACTAGAGATTTACATACATGTTGCTTGCTTTAAAATTTACATATTAAAGATTTATATTGTACAATTGAATTTAGAAGATTTTGACTTAATTTTCATATATAAAATTGAATTTAAAGAAATTATTAACTATAGGATCCAACATACTCCCCCGGCTGGGAAGAGATGACCAGAAAATAAAAATAAAAAAAATAAATAAAAAATAAAAATAAAAAAGAGTTCCAATAGTATAGATGCTGGACTAATTGATTCCGACTATGTAGCTAAGATTACAATTCTCATTGTTTGAAAGGTAATGGAATCAGCTTTGTAATGGGTCTCTTGAAGACTCCTTTTGAAGTCTTTATCTGGACTACCCTGACATTCTTGTCCTCTCCTGGAAATATCTCCTGAATCCTAGCCAAAGGCCAGCGAAGTGGAGATATTTGAGCCTCTTTGAGGTAGACCAGTTGACCTATTTGGATATTGTCTTGTTTGATTCGCCATTTACCACGGCCTTGGAGGTTGCTCAGATATTCCTTGGACCATCTTGACCAGAATGAGTTTTTTAGGTCTTGAATCAGCTTCCATCTTGTCTGTAAGTTTAAGACTTCAGAGTTTGAGGTTGGAATTTCTGAAAACGAAGATCCGATTAAGAAATGAGCTGGTGTCAAGGCCTCATAATCATTGGGATCACTACTTAGAGGGGCCAGTGGTCTTGAATTTAGGCAAGATTCAATCTGAATAATCAAGGTGTTCATTTCTTCATAATTCAGGGTTGTTGATTTAAAGGTTCGGACCAAGTGTGATTTCACACTTTTGATTCCGGCTTCCCAAAGGCCACCAAAGTGAGGTCCACCTGGGGGGATGAAATGCCAAGTGATTAATTCCTCTGTAACCAATCTTTGCACTGACTGAGAGTTCAATAATTGAAACTGAGTGCGGAAAAAATTGGATGCTCCTTTAAAATTGGTAGCATTATCTGAGTAAATGTCAGAGGGCTTCCCTCTTCTGGCCATGAATCTTCTCAACGAGGCCATGAATGAATCAGTTGATAAACTTGTTGTCAACTCTAAATGAATGGCCTTAGTAGTAAAGCAAATGAATAGTACAATGTAAGATTTGCTTATTGTTTTAGATCTGCCCAGGCTTCTCTTTATTGAGAATGGTCCTGTAAGATCAATGCCAGTCTTTGAGAATGGCCTTGATGGGATGATTCTCTCTGGAGGTAGATTTCCCATGATTTGATGAATGGTAGTAGATTTAAATTTTAAACAAATCAGACATTTTTTAATGATTTTTTTGACTGCATCTCTTGCTCCCAAAATCCAATAATTTTTTCTGAGTATTGACAATACAAGTTGAGGTCCTGCATGTAGGTATTTCCTGTGAATATCATCGATTATAAGATTGGTGATGTGGTGATTCTTCGGTAGTAAGAGAGGGAATTTTTGATTTTCATTTAAATAGGAATACTTGAGTCTACCTCCAACTCTTAGAAGTCCTTGAGTGTCTAAGAAGGGATTTAGAGAAGTTAGCTTGTTGGACAGAGGTAGTTGCTTGTTTGACTTCAGTAATTTTATTTCCATGCAGAATTCAACTTGCTGAATTGATTTGACTAAGACTTGAATTGCCTTTGTTAATTCTCTTGTTGTCAAAGGTCCTTTCTGACGAATTGGATCAAAGAGGAGGCAATTGTAGTAGAATCTCCAACACCAAGCTGTTATTCGGATCAATTTGGTCATTGTGGAATACCTTTCAATGAATTCTAGATTTAACATAGTTTCTGAATTTTGAATTAAGGTTATTTGATCCAACACTTGACCCTCACCGACTTCTTCTTGAATGATATTGAGATTTACTTGGGTTGGTGAAGAAGGAATATATCGAACATTATTTTCTTGAAGCCAAATAGGACCCCGCCACCAAATTCTATGATTGACCAAGTCTTGAGGCATGATTCCTCTGGATGCGCAATCAGCTGGATTATCTTGACTGGATACATGGAACCAATCAGTGATTTGAGTCAAATTTTGAATTGACGACACTCTGTTCGAAACAAAGGCTTTCCATCTGCTGGCATCTGATCTTATCCAATCTATGCAGATTTGTGAATCAGTCCATAAAAAGGTTTTGTCAGGTTGAAAAGGAAATGATTCAAGAATGACTTGATTCAGTTGAGCCAAAAGCAATGCTGCACTTAGTTCAAGTCTTGGAATTGTAATGGTCTTTAATGGTGCAACCTTAGTTTTTGAGGTTATCAGATTGATTTTGATCTTTTGATTTTTGAATCTAGTTTTCAAGTAAAAAACTGCTGAATAAGCATTAAGGGATGCATCACAAAATCCATGTAGTTGTAATTCTTCTATTTCAGAAGATGAACTGTTCAGGTATCTTGGTATTTTGATTTCCTTTAGGCACGATAGTTGAGTTTGGAATTTATTCCAATTTGACTTTATATCTGATTCAATTGGTTCATCCCATGAAGTTTTCCTCTTCCAAAGCTGTTGTATCATAATTTTCAGCAGAACAGTCGTGGGGGAAAGGAGACCAAGTGGATCATAAATTTTAGCTATAGCAGACAGAAGCTGTCTTTTAGTTGTTACTTCAAAATTCAGTGGATTGACTTGAACATTGAAGGTATCTTGAATTTTGTTCCAGACTAGTCCTAGAAGTTTGATTGAAGAATCCTCTTCAAGCAATTTTGAGTTAGTGTCATTGATTATTTCCTGTGAAAGAGAGGAAAGAACCTCTTTGTTATTAGAGGACCATTTTCTTAGTTTGAATCCTCCCTTGTTCAATAAGGATGATAATTCCGCAACCAAAGACTTAGCTTCTTGAATTGAATATGCACCTGAAATAAGATCATCAACATAGAAATCCCTAAAGACTATTGATGAAGCAGAAGGGAATTTAGAACTCTCATCCTCAGCCAATTTTTGAATAGTTCTGATTGCCAGAAAAGGGGCGCTTGCAGTGCCATAAGTAACTGTTAACAGTCTATATTCCAGTAGTGGATCTTCTGGATTTTCTCTCCACAAAATTCTATGATAATCTCTATCATCTGAATTCAGCCTAATCTGTCTGAACATTTTCTCTATGTCTGCTGTGATTGCAATAGGAAATGTTCTGAATCTGAGTAAAATGTTGAATAGATTCTGCTGAAGCTTTGGACCCACATGTAGAAAATCATTTAAAGAAAGATTATTTGTACTTCTGGATGAAGCATCAAACACAACTCTGATTTTAGTTGTTGTGCTCTGTTCTCTTAGGACTCCATGATGTGGTAAATAAAAACATTGGTTGGAAGGTTTTTTCAACTCCTTGAGTGGTATCAACTCCATATGATTCAGCTCCATGTACTCCCTCATAAAGTTGATGTATTGAGATTTGAGACTTGGATTAGCCTGTAGCCTTTTTTCCAAATTAAAAAACCTTCTCAATGCTTGAGATCTTGAATCACCTAAATTGGGTGTTGATTTAAAAGGGAGATTGACTGAATATCTGCCCTCAATGTCTCTTTTGAGGTTTGACTTGAATAATATCTCACAGGCATTCTTTGTACCCAACTGGGCCTTAGAAATTGGGACATCTTCAAGTTCCCAGAATTTTCTTATGCTGGAATCAAGTTCAGTGGTACAGTGATTGATTACCGAAGTATTCGACTTAATATTTGAATGGATTCTCCCAGAAACAAGCCAACCTAACTTGGTATTAAGTGCTATAGGATGGTGCTTTAAATCTGTTTTCTGACCTAGAATGATTTCTACAAAGGTATCTGCACCCAAAATTAGGTCTATGGGCTTGGTGACATAGAATTCTGGGTCTGCCAAGAGCAAATTTTCTAAATGAGGAAAGTCTGCTGACTGAATTTGGAAGTTTGGAAGGTCTTCAGTTACCCTCCCAACCACAAATGCTCTGGCAGAAAATAATTGATCATTATGATGTGGGGTGAACTCTATTTCAACCTGCGATGTTGTCCTGTTGACAACAATGTCACCTACACCTTTTAGTGTATAAGAATTTTTCATTTTTTCAAGTCCCAACTTGTGGCAACATTGTTCTGAAATTAGGCATATTTGGGACCCATTTTTCACTAATGCTCTACATAGCACAAATGAGCCATCCTTCGCCTTGACTTTAATAACGGCTGTTGACAGTAGAATATTTGTTTCCGTTTCCAAAGGCATCACATTACAGATGGTATTTGTTGAAATCAACATCTCTTGAGAGGTTGTTGGTTGTGGAATGGATGGTTCAGAGTTGTATTCATGCAGAAGAGTATGATGGTTCTGCTTGCAGTTTTTACATCTTGATGTGATGCGACATTTGGATATCTCATGATTTGCTCTAAGGCAATTTTGACAAAGTTTATGTTTTTTAACTAATTCCCATTTTTTAGGCAAGGGAAGATTTATGAATCTATGGCAGTCATTTAGTTTATGAATTTGATGACATAAAATACAATTTTGACCTTTGTTGACATAAAGGCCGTGAGCCATCATATTTTTGCTAGAGGTTTTTTGTTCCTGGAACAAAGGAATTCTCATACCTTGCAGGCTTCTAGCATGTTTTTCTAAAAAATTCACAAAGTTTTCAAATGTTGGATATTCTTCATTTTGAAGGATTAAATTCCATTCTTTCCTGAGGGCTTCACCGATTCTTTTTTCAAAAAAATTGATCAGGATTAGATCTGTTAATGTGTTTTTCTCAAGTCCTAGCACTGAGAGATTTCTAATGCCTTCATTGCAAACATCAAGGATTTCATAGAGAGAACCAGCCGAAATAGATTTTAATGGCCTTATGGAGAATATTTTGTTGATTTGTGAAAAAGCCAATTCTCTTCTGTTATTAAATCTATTGCATAAGGTATCCCATGCTTGCTGGTAGTTTTTGTCAGAAATGGGAAAACCCCGAATCAACTTTTCCGCAGGACCCTTAACAGATGCATTTAGATATTGAAATTTTTGTATTTCAGTTAGTGTTTGATTTGAATTAATGGTGGAGTTAAATATTTCTCTAAAACTAAGCCAATTGGCTGAATCACCATTGAAAATGGGTAAATTTATCTTAGGTAAATTAACATTGGATTCGGGCAGTTGTTTATCACTATGAGTATTTTCTTTGGTTTCAATCAAAGATAAAGCCTCTTCAATAGACACCAACATATTAAAAATATCCTTCTTGGCCTTTGAATAATCGTCATATTGTGTATCATCTAACTCTGATTCTAATAATGTGTTGATAACTTGATTTAGGCTAATTTTCCTTTCATTAACTTCTTGTTGGAATAGCTTTAATCTATGTATGTTTTTGGATTCTACAATAGCTTCATTCTCTGATTCCAGATCCTTTATTTCCTGAATGATAAAGTTGAATTTGTGCCGAATTTTAACTTCTGATTTAGGCATGACTTTATTTTAAGAAATTTAAGTTTTCAAATGGCTTACCTTAATTTTTTAAAGTATCCGACTCGATGAGGGACCATAATGTTCGTGGCATGAATGTTCAGTAAAAGATACTAAGAAGCACTTTGCCACTTGTCTTGAATTGTTTTATTGTCTTTGGTTTTAGAGTTATGAATAGCTACCACATGAATTTAGATTACATGAATTTGACTTAGATTTTGATACTAGTGGTAGAGAGAGAGAGAAAAAACAAAAAAACTATTAATTAACCAAACTAGAGATTTACATACATGTTGCTTGCTTTAAAATTTACATATTAAAGATTTATATTGTACAATTGAATTTAGAAGATTTTGACTTAATTTTCATATATAAAATTGAATTTAAAGAAATTATTAACTGTAGCAACATTTTAAAGGCAAGTATATATAGGAAGGCGAGGGACAAAGACTAAATATCTTGACGTCGACCGCAGCGCCGCCGCGGCCATTGATTGATCGATCCTCCAATACTCCACGCCGCCAATTTTTGATCGCTATTCCAACACTCCCTCTCGATCCAAAATGTTCAGTAGACCTCTTAAGTAGTGGAATTTGTTTCGTGGAAGAGGTTTAGTCATTATATCAGCTAGCTGTTCTGAGCTGCAAACATAATGCACTTTAAGTTCACCTTCTTCATGTTTGGATCTAATGAAGTGGTAGCGAACATCAAGTTGGTCTTGTCCAGTGAAGAGAATTCCCATGTGTGGAGTGCCTTTCAGATAACGGAAAATATTCTTCACTGTTGTACAATGTGCAGGTCCTGGATATTCTAGGAATTTACTCACTTGTGAAACTGCATAAGTGATATCTGGACGTGAAACACATGATGCAAACATAAGGGATCCAACAGCTTCTCGAAAAGGGAATTTAGGCATCTTTTCCTTTTGTTCTGGAGTAGGACAGTCCTGCTTTGTTAAGATGACAGAAGGATCCATAGGCACCGAAGCAGGAATACAGTCAGCCATATTAAATTTACTCAAAATTTTGTCAATATATGATGACTGGTGAATGAAAATACTTCCCCTATCTTCTGACTGCTCTATTTGTAGCCCAACAAAAAAGTTAACACTTCCAGATGTAATTTCAAATGCGTGTTCTAACTCATCCATTATAATAGCTATTGCCTCTTTATCTTTAGATAGAATAATTCCATCATCAACATAGAGAGCTAAGATAACATTTGAATCATTGTGTGTTCCAATGAAAATGCACGGGTCGGCGTCTGATGTTTTGAAATTATGGCTATTCAAAAAATTGGTAAATTTCTTATTCCAATTTCTAGAAGATTGTTTAAGACCATACAGACTTTTATGTAATCTATAGCAGCTATTATCATCTCTCTTGTAGCCTTCTGGTTGTTCAAGATAAACAAGTTCCTCTAATTCGCCATTGAGAAAAGCTGTCTTTACATCGAATTGCTTAAGAAACATCCTTTCAGAAGCAGCGTGTGATAAAAGAATGCGTAACGAATCATACCTGACTACTGGGCTAAACGTATCGAAATAGTCAACATTTTTGATTTGAGAATAGCCTTTTGCAACTAATCTGGCTTTGAACCGTTGAATTGTACCATCGGACTCCGTTTTAATTTTATAAACCCATTTACAACCGATAGGTTTATGACCATCTGCCAAACGTTCTAAAGTCCATGTTTTATTTTTATTTAATGCATCAATCTCTTCATCCATGGCTAATTTCCATCTTTCTGAATCTGAACTCGTTATTGCATCTATATAGTTACTGGGTTCATCAGCGAGCGCAAAGTTACATTGGCTATTCGAAACTTTAGAGCGTGTTATCATTGGATGCGAACTGATATCGGATACTGGCGGCATTTCCTGCACTGGAATGTTTGCTGTCGCAACTGGTGATTCATCCGGAGCGCTGTTAATCTGAAATATTATTTCTTTGGGTTTGGTAGATTCTCTATCTGGAGTAGCTTTCTCATCGAATGTGACATCTTTAGAAATTCTAATTTTTTTAGTTTTCCAATCCCATAATCTAAAATTTTTGTTTGTATTCTCATAACCTAAAAACATAAGTTTTATCGATTTATTATCCCACTTTTTACGGTTTTCTTTGGGAATATGCATATAAGCATTACAGCCAAATATTTTATAGTTAGCTAAATTAGGCTTTGTGCCAAAGAAAAGTTCATAAGGTGTCGTTCCAGGGGTTTGCTTAGTCGCACTTCTATTTAGAATATTAGTGGCTGTGTTACATGCCTCAGCCCAAAAAAATCCTGGAAGATTTCGTGAATTTAGCATGGACCTGGCTGCTTCCACAATCGTACGATTGTCTCTTTCTATACGTCCTATCTGTTCGTGCACATAAGGTGCAGTGAACTCGTGAATTATCCCAAATCTTTTACATAAATCTGCAAAATTATCGCTTTTGAATTCTAGCGCATTATCAGTCCTAAGAACTTTTATCTTATTTCCAGTTTGAGTATAGATTAGAGTAGCATATTCTTTGAATATATCTAGCACATCTGATTTGTTTTTAATAAAATAAATATGGCGATAACCACTAAAGTAATCTTTAAATAAGCAGAAATACAGATATTTACTTAATGATTGAGTCTGCATTGGGCCACAAATATCAGCATAAATAAACTCACCTAGCTGGTAGTTTTTGCCATCTGAGGGATAGCACGACTTTCTATGGGCTTTTCCAAGTTGGCATCCTTCACAGAAGAAAAATTCTCCCTCTAAATCTTGAGGCTGCAGACCATCCACCAATCCTTTGGTCGCCATCTCTCGAAGTGTAGCAACTGGAAGATGCGCAAGTCTCTCGTGCCACAACTGAAGCTTGTTCTCGCTGGTGATGTATCCTTGTGATGATGACGTAACCTTGAAGAGCATCCTGTAGAGGCCGTCATGACGCACTCCTACGGCTTTTAGGTCATTATCCATGAAGATCTGTAGCTTGTCATGTTTGATAATGACGTTGAATCCTCTTCTTGTGGACGTAGAAAGGCTATACCAATTTTTCTTTAGTTGCGGCGAGTAGAGCACATTTCTTATGTACGTATTGTACCATCCACCGTCGACGTAGGCTTGAATCTCGATGTCTCCCATGCCTTCTGCAAGTAGTGTCGAGTTGTCTCCCAAGTAGATTGGATGATCACTGGTGAACGGCGTGTAGGCCTTGAACCACTCTCGTCGAAATGTCATGCTGCAGCTTGCACCGCTGTCAGCATACCAAATATCATTGGGCTCTACTTGATTATCGCACAAAATAAGTCCATAATCACTTGAACTTCCTTTTGAATCATGAAGATTTTTGGATTTATTTTTCTCATTAGCTAATCTTTTTCTACATTCGCGGCTCCAATGTCCAATTTTGTGACAATAGTGGCATTTAGTGTTCTTCTTGGCATCTTGAAAAGAACGTTGTGTATCTTTAGGCTTAGTTCGTGCTTGCCTGTGTAATAAGGCCTCATCTTGTTTAGAAGAACCGCTTTGTTGATTCCTTGTTTCTTCAATCAAAAGTCTTGCAGTTAAATTGTTAAGAGTTTGAGCTTTCGGATCTAACGATTCCCACGCTGCAACAAAGTAGCGCATACTCGAAGGCAAAGTATTTAAAATTTTTGCTACCTTTTGATCTTCCGTTATGGTTCCGCCCATTTGTGAAATTTGTGCAGAAATATTTTCAATTTTTGCTATGTAATCACTTATTGTTTCCGATGTCAATCGTGCATCGAAGAATTGTTGCCAAAGTAGGCCAATAGTAAATTCGGATTTTTGTTCATGAATAGCAAGTAATTTCTGCCACATTTGTGAAGCGGAAGTACAGTTCATCAGGGGCTGAAGAAACCTTAATTCGATTGCCTGTGATAATAACATCCTTGCCTTAACGTCCTTTGATTTCCAATTCTGTAGTGAACTTTCAGAGTTACTGTCGGAGGAAACAACATTCGGCTTTATTTCTAAGCCTTCCAATAATTCTAGTAATTTTTGTTGTTCCATAAGAAGCCTGAATTGGAATTTCCATAATGAAAAGTTTTCACCATTAAAAACTTTAATCCTTGAAAGACAATCTTCGCTCATCTTCTTTGTCTTGGAATCGGCCAACGACAAAAAGAAACTAGGGTTATGGTTGGCGGTTGACGCCTAAACTTCGAGCAAAACAAAGGCTTACTCACCGCTGGCGGTTAATCCTTTTAGGCGCAGTGGAAGCGTGCTGGGCCCATAACCTGTTGAAGTTTGAGATTGAATCAAGGAATAAAAAGATTATTTATTAAACAAAGTAACTTAAAACAAGATGTTAAAGTAGCAACATTTTAAAGGCAAGTATATATAGGAAGGCGAGGGACAAAGACTAAATATCTTGACGTCGACCGCAGCGCCGCCGCGGCCGTTGATTGGTCGATCCTCCAATACTCCACGCCGCCAATTTTTGATCGCTATTCCAACAATCGGGATTCAGACAATAACTCTGAAAGATATTACAGTGACCTTTATTGAAGAAACATGAGATAACTAAGTATAAACTGACCCTGTCTCCTTAAAAGAAATAGATGACCGGCAATTTTAATCTTCTTAAGTTTTGTTTATGAGTGTACTTTACTTGAAGAGAACATGATGGAACCGATTGGTGTTCCCTTTCACCAACCTAGCCTGTGGTTGCAGACCTCCAAGCGAGAAGTCCCGGAGTTTATTGAAAGACCGGACTACGCAGTCCATCCTAAAGGTATCCTCTATGTAACCTATCATGTGTAACTCACACACACTATGTTGTTGGGTGAACAACCTGCTTGCTAGATTTACTTCCTTTTTTGGTTGAATGAATGTTCTTGTTAAGGTGAAAATATCAGGCTTCCAGGCAAAAGTTTCTTTTCAAAATCTTTTAAGATACAGTAGAACTACATCTCTGTAAAGGACAATACCTAGTTGTAGAGCCAAAGTGTCCTTTAGAAGAGGTGTCCTCTTACCAGAGAGCAACTACAGTAGAACTACCTCTCTGTAAAGGACAACACCTAATTGCATAGCCAAAGTGTCCTTTAATGAGAGGTGTTCTCTTACCAGAAAGTTGCTACAGTAGAACTACCTCCCTGTAAAGGACAATACCTAGTTACAGAGCCAAAGTGTCCTTTAATGAGAGGTGTTCTCTTTTTGGAGAGTTGCTAAATAGTAAAAATAGTAATTTTGCAAATGAAAACTCTCCTTTGTTAGAGGTGTCCTCTAGCGGGGTGTCTGTTAAAGGGAGGTTCTACTGCATCTCAAAGATTTTGAAAAGAAAATTTTTTCGCTGGAATTCTGATATTTTCAACTTAATATAGATTCAAGGGATTATTTTATTGAATGCTCTTGTGCATTCTTTTAAAACCTTTTTTTTTTGTCTGTACACTCATGGACAAAACTTTTGGAGAGTTTTTGATGTCGCCGGATGTCTGTTTTTGATGGAGACAGAGGCAATTTAGTTCACACTTGGTTATCTCGTGTGTCTTCAATAAAGATCACTGTAATAACTTTCAGAATTATTGTCTGAATCCCGATATACATGGTAAAAGGTACAACTTCCTTAAGTTTTGTTCACACTTGGTTATCTCGTGTGTCTTCAATAAAGGTCACTGTAATATCTTTCAGAGTTATTGTCTGAATCCTGATATACATGCTGAAAGGTACAACTTCCTTAAGTTTTGTTCACACTTGGTTATCTCGTGTATCTTCAATAAAGGTTACTGTAATATCTTTCAGAGTTATTGTCTGAATCCCGATATACATGCTGAAAGGTACTACTTCCCTAAGTTTTGTTCATGAGTTTAGATGTTGCAAAATCAAGAGATGCTTTTTTCTTAATTTATCTATTATCTTTTGTATTATTTTTCACACAATTAAAATAACTTATATCTAACCATGATAAGGTACAATTTGGATTATAGATTTGAGATATAAGGTAACAAAGAAGATAATTTTTAAAAATCTATTAAATTTTGACTAATATTTCAGTAAGAATGCTATTACCAAAATATCACTACTTAATTTATTGATTTGAATTTGGCCATGTTACCTATCATATTGCTTCTATAATCATGGTAATTTTGATGCTATTCTAAAAGATTTGTATGTCTCAAGTTAAATACATTGTTTTTTTTCCACTAAACAAGACCTTTGGGAGAGGCCACTGCTCATCATAAAACAGCTCGAGGAGCACGAACACATGGGATTTGTGTAATCCTTACACAAGGGCATAAGAAACAACAACAACAACATTGTTTTTCTGTTCATATAGAATTCTTTGTGATCAATATAGTAAAAACTTAGAAAATATGAGAATCTTAGAAGTTCTGTATGTATAGAAGTGTAAGGTATAAAAGTGCATCAAAACGAGAATAAAAAGGCCCAATAATTATGTTTGTTATCAAAATAATTGACCTACCTGATTCTCTGGACTTGTAATCTAAGCCAGCTTCTTTACTTTTATTTTTAGCTCACACCTTGTGGCACAAGTCTCTCCAACAATAGCTCTAAAATTGCTTCTTGTTTAAATTTTATCAAGTATTCTGTTTTAACTCTGTGTCATCAATTTTGGCTTTAAATTTCATCATCTTAATTTTTTTTTCTTGGTTATGGGTAAATATATTTCTAATATTTATATATACAGTAAAACCTCTCTGTAAAAGACAACACCTAGTTACAGGGCGAAAGAGGCCTTTGTAGAGAGGTGTCCTCTTACTGGAGAGTTGCTACATAGTAAAAATTAGAAACTATTTTAGAGGCGTAAGATTCTTTTTGAAATTAAACAATTTCTACTGCCCTTACTGTAATGGAAAAATTAATGGGAGAGCCTGGCTCATCAGTGGTGAACCCTCCCTGCGGTTTCGCCAGTTTAATCTACCATACTGCTTAAAAAACTTGAAATAAGTCTAGAAAAAAACTAATATACTTTATTTACATAATAAAGGAAAAAATTCCAATCAAATTTAATAATGAAATAATCATACAAGCCTATAAATCCACATCATATAGTTGTGTTCATAGTCTGGCCAACATTCCTCTGATCTCAGACTTTATCGAATCTAGAATCATGATATCTGATCTGAGAAACTTATCCACAGATGATCAACAAATTTATGACCCATTTATTCCAGGAATTATAGATACCTTTCTCAAATCAAGAATGAATGTTCTGAAAAATGAAGCAAATAATACTTTCTTAAGCTTTTTTCCCCAAGAAATCCCTAAATACTTTCGTCCAAATTTTTATAATACTCAATTTGTTACAAACCACGGAAATTTTAAATATTTTTAAAATAGAATAAAGGCAGTCGAGGATTCAAGTTGTTTTTGTGGTAATGAGGAACAAACCTCAAGACATCTACTGATCGAATGCCCAGCATTTCAAGATTATAGAATGAAGAATGAATTAGTTGTTTGTGAACTTAACAATTTGATTTCCTATAAAAAATCATATTTAAAGTTTAATTCATTTTGTAAATACATTCTAACTTTCTACAAAATCTGGATCTCTAGTGTTTTCATGTGTTGAATAATGTAAATAACTTATGTAAATAAACTTTTCTCCTTGTTTGGCGCAAGTATCCCTTGCGGGATATAGCGCTTTGGAAATAAAATAATTGATAATTGATACTGCTGTTATATTGCATTTTCGATCTTCCTTTTATAGTGATACTGTTGTTAGACTCTTGGAATGGGTATTTTAGATGAACTATGGACATAAGCTTTGAGGACAAGAGAATTACATACAATTATAAATATATAATATGCTTCGAGCAATCGCTCTTCCGCAAATATCCAGGCCCTCCCATTAATTTTTTCATTGCAGTATGGACAGTAGAAATTGTTTAATTTCAAAAAGAATCTTACGCGTCTAAAATAGTTTCTAATTTTCATAACAGATGGTGTGCATTGTAACATAGTTAAAATGGTAAATTTGACAATCAAAACTTTCCTTTGTAGAGAGCTATCCTCTAGCCAGAGTGTCCTCTCATGGAGGTTTTACTGTATTTCTATAATTTTTTCTAAATGTTCAAACTTTACCAAGAAAGAAATGAGGTAAGTCAACTGACAGCAAACAGAATAACTTTTGCATACTCTCTTCCTACTTCCATATGTATATCAGAAAGTCGAAAAAAAATATATAATTATTTATTTTATATAATTTAGATGAATCTAAACTATGATTTCATTCACTAGGGCATGCAACAGAAGAAACAAAGTTAAAAAATATATAATTATGTATTTACATATAATTAGGATAAAACAAAACTTATTATCTTGTGAAAAAATAGTACAAATATGATATTGTACTGGGATAAGGTTCATAAATTATGAAAAAGGCATCTCTTTATCGTGCAACTGAAAATTGCTGATGGCTTGCGCCATCTATTGGAATAAATATCAACTATTCTCGTTGATTTCGAATTATTCCAGAATCGGCCAATTACCCATTCTTGATTAATCAAGAAAAGCTAACCACGTATGCGTTTCAAACTGTTGGCACTCATCAGTGTGGTACAAGCTGTACCTCAACGACCAAAAAACTGATCCTTCAGGCATCTTGAAAAATCATGAAATGGGTAGTTAAGGCCAGAATTGCGTGAGACCACGAGACAATGTGAAAAGTTCAGTTTCAGTTACACGATAAGGAGATGCCTTTTTCATAATTTATGAACCTTATCCCAGTACAATATCACATTTGTACTATTTTTCACATTGTCTCGTGGTCTCACGCAATTCTGGCCTTAACTACCCATTTCATGATTTTTCAAGATGCCTTAATGACCAGTTTTTCGGTCGTCGAGGTACAGCTTGCACCATGCTGATGAGAGTCAACAGCCCGAAACACATCCGTGGTTAGCTTTTCTTGATTAATCAAGAATTGGTAATTGTCCAATTCTGGAATAATTAGAAATCAACGAGAATAGTTGATATTTGTTCCGATAGATGGCGCAAGCCATCAGCAACTTTCAGTTGCATGATAAGGAGATGCCTTTTTCATAAATTATTATCTTATGTGTTTATATAATCTATAATCCAAATTGTGCATTATCAAAACTTTTGTACATTCACTTAGAGTATGTTACAATATTTTTTTTTTTTTTAAGATATCCTAATTTTCAATTGTCATTACTTATATACTACTACCTTGTGTTTATAATCTACAATCCAAATTGTGCCTCATCTACCTTGTAGGAGTTTATGATTGATTATACTGTAAGTTCACCTCATGTGTACACATGGAGAAAAACTGACTTAACACTTACTTACATGGTATTAACACAAGGTAATAAGACCAAATCCAAATAAATAAATAGTGTGTGACGTTTCGGTAACAGCGTTGTTACCATATTCAGACATGTACCATCTTCAATGTACTTTTGTCTGAAGATGGTAACAATGCTGTTACCGAAACGTCACACACTATTTATTTATTTATTTGGCCTTATTACCTTGTGTTTATAATCTATAATCCAAATTGTGTGCCTTATCAATTACATGGTATTAGAAACAATTTTGACTGACCCAGTTGATGGAACTTAGCAAGGGTCCCACTCCAGGGATACAGAGGAGCTGCGTCTGTACTCATGTTAGAGTCGGCAGCAAAGGCGTCTGCTTCCATGTTAGGAACGGCCTCAAACTACAGGCAAAGTCAGACTTTCACCAAAGTGTGCCTGGATCATGGTGCCATGATCAACGAAAACTGCACCCCTATACCCCATTCCATGAGATCATGAACTCATGGAATTCGTGTAATCTTTGCACAAGGGGATGAGAAACAACAACAACAACAATTTTGTTGTTTGGACTCATCAATTAGATTGGAGTTGGGAAAATATTCTAAAAATATTGTTATATAATGGCAAAATCTAAATGTGTGATGTTTATATGATACCATGATCATCATTAATTATAAGGCAATAGCATCTGTATGTAAGACATGAAAGTATTGAAACATGAATGTTTCTTTTAAACATAAAACAAACTTTTCTACTGTCCTTACTGCGATGAAAAATTATTGGGAGGGCTTAGCTCATCAGTGGTGAACTCTCCCAGCGGTTTCACCAATTTAGAGTTCTAATACTGTATTGGATCATTCTGCTTATATATGCTACACTGAAGGGTGGAATCTTAGAAATGGTATTCAAGCAAACTATGATCATCATATCTCAAAACAAGTTTTTTTTTTGCTAATTCCTAGTACACGTGGTACAGGCCATGATAATCATGGTGGGTGGAAGAAGGCGACTGCTTTTACTGTAAGTGCACCACATGTCTACACACGTGAAAAGCAGTTCGACTTTGCATTTACAAATAAATATGCCATAGCCCCGTTTGGTTACTTGCACTCGCTGGTGGGGTTGGACTTTTGCAAGAATAGGGGGACATGGAGCATTTTTTTTTTAATCAGAAAAAAGTGCCCAATGAGGGAATTGAACCCAGGTCGTAGCAATCAAAAACCAACGGTTTATACCAGCCTTCCACCAACTCCCCTCAAAACAAGTAATATGGCACAACCTCTCTCTAAAGCACAATGCCTAGTTTAGAGCTAAAATGTCTTTTAGATAGAGATATGCTCTTACCGGAGATCTACCAAGTAGTGAAAAATTTTAGTTTGGCGAATGAAAACTGTCCTTTGTGTTTAGTGTCCACTCATAGAGGTCCTACTTCTACCGTAATGATGGTTAGAAAATAGGGTGAACAAATTTAACACAGCTTTGTTTATCAATTAAAAACTATTTGATACACCTTTTATTCTGCATTGATAAACTATGTACAGTCGACTCTCGATAATTTGAAACTCATTAATTTGAATATCTCGATAATTTTAATTTTTTTTCCCCGGTCTCTTCAAAACACTCGATAAGTTGAATAAAATCAAAATTAATTAGTCCCCTCAGTAATTTGAAGTTAATGGAATAGTATCTTGCTACAAATGAACATTTGTGAATAACTGCACAAATGTTTAAAATAATAAACCACAAATTTTGAGATCAAACTCTTGTTTAATTGATTTTTCCTTTCCCACCCCCTTGGTTGTTTAAACTCTTGTTATTTTGAACTCTTGATAAATTGAAATGTTTTTCTGGTCCCTTGAGTTTCAAATCATCGAGAGTCAACTGTATAAATTTATAGCCTGAAAATCGGCCCTTACCACTTTTTTTTTTTACCAGCTTAAACACCTTTTTGGAATAATTCATCCGATTTCATAACCTTTCTCATAGGATGATATGAAAACAAAGCCGCCCCTGTACTGATTAGAGCCAAAGCCTTATATTTGATGATACACAGTGACCTTTATTGAAGATACACGAGATAACCAAGTGTGTGAACAAAATTGCTTCTGTCTCCTTAAAAATGAATATAGACTACCGGCAATATCAAAAAGTTTCCACTTCTTTAAGTCCATGAATGTAATTGGTTTTGAATTAAAGAGGTTCTACACCTATACTCCTTCAGCAGAGCTACAGGGCACGTTGTCCCCAGGCGGTGGATAGGGGAACCACCTTCAGATATGAAGGCCAGCTGCGAAACAAGCAGAATAACTCTGATGAATAAGCAGTTGCAGACCAACAACAGTTCAACTGACTTTGTTGATAGACCTCAGCAAAGGTTCCTCTCCATTGATACAGAGGAGCTGCGTCTGTACTCATGTTAGAATCTGCAGAAAAATTATCTGCTTCCATGTTAGGAATAGCCTCAAATTACAGGCAAAGTCAGACTTTCACCAAAGTATGCCTGGATCATGGTACCATGATCAATGGAAGCTGCACCACTACACCCTATTCCATGAAATCATGGACTCATGGAATTCATGTAATCTTTGCACAAGGGGATAAGAAACAACAACATAAACCTATACTTGCAATACTCTTGACTTTGGATTAATGTGGAATTTTATAGGAATGATGGTGGAACATACCACATTCTGCTTATATTACTTATAACTATCATCAATCCAGACAAGTGCAATTACATGGCAGTTAACCACTGCATCTTTTCACCACTTCCATCATGTCTTCTTCATTCAGCCAACCACACAAACAGAAGTTATAAGATTTGACCATCAGGCATCATCTTGACAGTTGAATAAACAGAATTGCAATGAATGGCTTAGATGGCCATTTCTTTCTTTTCAACAAGTTCTTGCATTACTATTTGTTTGAATATTTTGGTATCTATAGCCTTTTGCAGCTTTCTCTAAATGGATGAATTTGTTTTTCCTGGGTTCCTTTCCCCAAACTCTTCAACAATCATACTTAGGGGAGATTTGTACTTTATTTTGAGATTGTTGAAATAAATATATTTAGTCACATTTGTAGAAATACCTCTTTGAGAGAAATTACAACCCCACTGTATTCATGAAATTTTTAATCCAGTGGATTCTCCCATTTCTGCTCTACTCTGCTGGAAGACAGGGTTTACCTGTTGATTCTGTTCTTCAGCCGATGGGAGATCTTTCTTATACAGATGTCATCCATACCTGGAATGCTACAGATGGAATTGTAGATTTGATAAGGCCGCCCTTGATGATGGACAACAGCTTTGTTCCTGGTTGGGATGCAAGTGCAGTTCAAGGTTTCTTCACGCAGAGTCCTTTGGTTGAAAATGTCTCCAAGAGACAGGAAGTCAATAGCACTCACATCAATAATGTGATGGCCAACTTGAACAGAACAGAAAATGTAACCTTTTCCACTTCTCTATTTACATCTCCCATCCCCCAGACCACCACCACAGAAGCTGCAAAAAGACTTCCCGGTATGTACAATGCTGTGCCCTTGAACCAGGAAATCTCCCGGAAATGTCCCCTGGAGGTCCCCAATATATTGGCAGTCTTCAAGGCCTTGTTCAGTAGGGTGACTCCCAAGCTGGAGTCCCATACCATGCTCCCCCTGCCCCTCCTCACCACCCTCTCCCCGGGC
>CP092863.1:135012781-135033620 GCA_030710605.1 Cordylochernes scorpioides
CCCCACTCCAGGGAGGAGATACTACAGCAGGAGTTCCAGCCCCACCCTCCAGCCCTGCACAAGCACACCTTTGAGACCACCCTGGAGGATGTCAGAAATATCGTCCAGTTTGTCAAACCCCCCTCAGCCCAGCTCACCGGTAACACCAGGCAACTGCACAACCACCATTTGGTCCTCAAGAATCCCAGCTACCCATTTTATGGAGGGAATCGCACAAGAATTTCAATGCCCATCACTAGCAAGATGGTGCAAATGCTTAAGACGTTTCAAGAACTCAGGACCAAACTGAATGCTGTCTCACCATCACCCACTGAAGCAGCAGCTCTCAGGAATACCCCAGAAAAGGTCTCCTCTGAAGCACAGATATTAGATGATCATTTCAGCTCATCAGGGCTTGCTCACTTGGACAATTTTAGTGAGTCAATAGACCAAAGCTTTGGAATTCCTACTCCTCTGCACCTTTTTACTGATCTCTCAGCATTATTCCCAGAAACTTCTTCCCTTACTGAGCATCGGCCTATTGTAGAACAGCACTCTGTGGCTGCTCACATGCCCTTGAGCTTGAGTGATCTGGCCGGCACCACCATAGGAAGTTGGGAAGATAACAAGTTGGCAGGATCCACAGTGCCTCACTTGGAAGCCATCAATTTGTTGCCTGGAGTTTCTGATCACTCAGATCAAATCTATGGGAAGGAGATGGGATTCAGACTCCTCAACTCACATTCAGAAGCTAACCCAGACTTGGGTATCGCCCCTGATGCAAATTTGTTCGCTCTCAGCCAAGAAGAAGAAAGGATTCCCCCTGTATCAGCTTTCCCAAGAGACAATGTAGCATATCCCCCAGGTCTGGGTGAAGACTCTCCAGAGTTTGGAAGATCTCCCAAAAGAAAGAAGAAAAGGAACATCACTGTAGCTAAAGCCTCCACAGAAGTAGCAGCTGCTCCCAGAGCAGTGTTCTCCACTGCCAGGAGCCAGTACAAGACAACTGCCAAGGCGGCTTCTACCATGAGGATGTCCACACTTGACTCTAATATAACCACTCTGGGGCTGGCTGAACAATCCTTTGAAAACGATGATTATTTCAACAAGCCATTTGAATTCCAAATTGCTGTGGGCAGCGGTCATCCAGAGGAGTCCTTCTCCTATACAGACGATCTCTTCACTGGCTCCATCCTGGAGAGACTGGAAAATATCACGGATGCTCCTGGCTTGCTGGCTCAAATCAAGGAATTGGCATCGGATCTGCACAAGCAGGCCAACAGGTTCTTTGGAGAGGATGAGGATGACCCGGATTATGAGGACATCAGGTCCAAGAAGTCTCTCTGGGAAAATGTGAACCCGTCCCTCATGGACTTCCTCCTAAGTGAGCTAGAGAACCAGGTGGATGCTCTGTCCAAGAAACCCTCCGGCCCCCCTCCCCTACACTCCACATTGGAGACACCCACCCCCACGCCGCAACTTCTCTCCCACCAGTTTATGCACCATTTTGAAAATCTCTTCCTGGATAAGCATTCGCGTAGAAAAAGATACCAGAAAGGCTTTGGGTAAAAAAAAAATGATATTCAGAATCCTACTATCAGTTTAGTATAGAGATATGTGCATTTTATTTATGATTATTTTTTTTTGAAAAAGGTGTTTAGGAAGAAATGATTCCTGTTGAATTTGGAAGAGAGATTGAGGAAATAAATATAAATAAACAGGAGAATCTTGCTTAACTCTGCTTTTTCCCAAACATCTGTGCGCACCAACATGTACACATAATTATTATCAACAAAAATTGAGCAGGCCAGTCCTTGATTGGACACGGACATCCAAAAAGGTCTGCTCTATCTGATGTCACCATTAACATATAAGCTGGGTTCCTTCTGAGTCCATAGACAGCAGCCAGGTCACCATGCTCCAGATTAACCAGCGATCCCAGGACTCCCATAGTCCACCTCACCTTCCTGGATGTTGCCTCCTCTAAACCATGTTCCTATGTCTTCATTTATCTTCAGGCTAGTGCTCTCCCACTCTGGCCTGTGATTGCATGTTGGATGAAGAGCCTACTGTGACATATTGTTAGGTCCACAGATTCCAACATAGTTTTTCTTGATTTATCAAGAAATTGAGTCGGCCAAATATCAGGGAACAGATCAACGCCTAGTTGATTCCTGTTCCACTAGATGGCGTGCTGCCATCTAAAAAGTACTTGTGTTCCTGGGGGTCATTGTAAGGATGGTCTAAACCGTTGGTTTTTGACTGCTACGACCATGGTTCGATTCCCACATTGGGAAATTTTTTTTTTTTTCTGATAAAAAAAAATGCTCCAATGGCCACCAATTCTTGCAAAAGTCCAACCCTACCAGCAAGTGCAAGTAACCAAATAGGGCTCTGGCATATTTGTAAGTGCAAAGTCGAACTGCTTTTCAAATGTGTAGACATTTAGTGCACTTACAGTAAAAGCAGTCGCCTATATCTACCCACCATGATTGTCATGACCTGTACCACATGTACTCCTGGTCAGTATATGCTTTCATTATTTTTAACATCAACACCTGACCCATTTTTTTTTCTCTCTTTTTCCACTTGCTTATCAACCACCACTCTGTACTCATCCATCCTTAGTGTTTGAAGACATATCAGTAGGACACTGGACTACATTATGGAATATGATAGGCAGTGAGGTAACCCTAGATAACAATTTGAATTTAGATGATCGTAGGGGGTCGGTGGAAGGCTGGTTAAACCGTTTGGTTTTCGACCACTACGACCCAGGTTTGATTCCCGCATTGGACACTTTTTCCTGTTTAAAAAAAAAAAAAAATGCTCCAATGGCCCCCGATTCTTGCAAAAGTCCAACCCCACCAGCAAGTGCAAGTAACCAAATGGGCTCTGGCACATTTGTAAGTTAAAAGTCGAACTGCTTTTCACATGTGTAGACATGTGGTGCACTTACAGTAAAAGCAGTCGCTAACTACCCACCATGATTATCATGGCCTGTACCACGTGTACTAGGGATAAGCAAAAAAAAAAGATAATTTGCTATTGTAGGGGAATCTCAATACACTAGAACCTCCAATAGAGAACATTCAAATTAATGGATACACCTCTATATAGGATAGTTTTCATCACCAAAATTACTATCTTTATCAATTAGCTGTGCTCTGGTAAAAGGAAACTCCCTAAAGAACACTTTGGCTCTGCCACTAGTTGTTGTCCTTTAAAGAGAGTTTGTTCTACTGTCTTAGTAAAAAAATATATCACTGTCAGTTTCAACCCTAGGATATGGAAATTGTATGATATGGGGCTAAACATTTTATTCTTCAATGCAGTCTTGGAAACTTGCAACATCTCTTACATAGAAAAGTTACTCATCCGATTGAAGGATAGAGAATTCCTGCACTCCATATATAACAAGGTGGTCAGGATGGATATCATACTCGCTGTCTATTATAAAGAAGAAACGGAGCACCTCCTCGGGCTACTCACGCCTGAAGACAAGATTCTTCTCGACAAATTCTTCGACATTATCATCAAACATGTTCCGAACATGAACTCCCCAAATGGCAGGGATCTGTCTAGATTCAAGGCGGCTTTAAGCTCCTGATCCGGACGTGCCCTCGGAGAGGGCTACGTTGATTGTATATCTCTTCATTCCTACCATTATTATAACCTTATAACTCCCTTTGAATGTAAAGATTGACGAGATGTCAATAAAGTTGTTTAATTGTCAAAAAAAAAAATTGTCATCTCCTACATTCATGTACAAAACTTAAGGAAGTGGAAAGTCTTTGATGTTGCCTGTTGTTGTATTTTTTTAAGGAGACAGAGGCACTTTTGTTCCCACTTGGTTATCACGTATGTCTTCAATAAAGGTCACTGTAATATCTTTCAGAGTAATTGTCTGAATTCTGATATACATGCTAAAAGGTACAACTTCCTTAAGTTTTGTCCACGAGTGTATTTACAGTAGAACCTCCATGAGAAGACACTCTCACTTGAGGACACCCCTCTCTCAAAGGACAGTTTTCATGGTAAAAATTTTTACTATTTAGCTCAGTAAAGGACACTTTAGCTCTGTGACTAGGTGTCCTTTACAGGGAGGTTCTATTGTAAATAAATACAGTAAAACCCCGCTAATACGAACCCTGGATATAGCGAACCTTCCCTTATAACGAACCCTCGGCGATTTCCGATTCCATTCCATTGAAAATATCATCGTTATAACGAACTTTGCGATTTTTAAAATAACGAACCACCCCTATAACGAACGTATTTTCGGTCCCAAAAGGATAAAATCTATTAAAAATACTAGGCTTATAACGAACTTAAAATTGTGATTAAAAAAATAATTAAAACAACAAAGTTTTGAGCATGTTTCAGCTCACGGATCGCGATTTCAAAACAAAAAATTAGCGCCATTGTTTGTTTTCATTTCCATTCTATTTTTGCTGTATGTTGTGTCAATTTTTACACATTATACTTTTATTTAATAGAATATCACTGCATTCGACAATTTTGAAATAGAAGAAAAATACAAATGGCTTCCAAAATAAAGAAAAGAAACAAAGAATGGCGTTCTAAAAAAAAAAAAAAAACAGTGGCAGCATGCCCTTTTAGAAGCGTTCTATATCAAGTGTTAAACTAGGCTAAAAAATAATTCCAAATAATTTAAAAGCCAGAAATGGTTTGAATAACAGGTTAAAAATAAAATTTAATATACACTTCAGAAGAATATGTGGAAACTGGAATTGGAAGAAGAAGAAGAAAAAAAAATTCCCCCAAGTTCCCTGTGTCTCATGGGCCACAAACAAATCGACTTATAAAGTCTCAAAAACTACCACTACAGTTCTATTTTTCGAATGGAATTCTTGTTAGGTATATGACTCATTCAGGGTTAGCGGATATTCACCCTGGCCAGCCGTTTCCCTACCGATTTGGTGTTTGCAAATTGGTGTTTTTTATTTGCAATTTTACCGATCGCGCTATTGTATCAACATCTTTCGTGTCCGATTTTTCTGAATTGGATACTTTTGATTCATCCTCAATTGATTCAGAATACACAGGGCTTTATTCCTTTGATGGAAATAACGAAATTTAAAAACATTCTGATTTTCTAATTTTACTTTTCACTTTCAAACAACAAGGTATTTGAGGCATTTTTCGAATAAATATAGTATTATATTATTTGAAAAAGATGTTCTAAAATACTCTTTTACCTTTCAAATATATAATTAATAATGTTTTGCCTAGGGGATTTGGCATAATTTTTAAATAATACATAGGTTTATATATAAACATGTATGCTAATGATAAGAAGAACCTATTAACAAATGACTTCTTTTGATATTCAGCATTACTGTAAAGAAATAGGTCAATTTAGGGAATTAAAACAAAATGACCATTATTAAGTGGCTGCCTTTTCCTTTTTGTTTGGCTGTTTTTTAATTATACGGTCTAAAAATTTAGAAAGTAAAAAAAAAAAAATGGCCAAACCGTGGCTATAGTGAACCAAAAGCTTTGTTCCATTGGGGTTCACTATAAAGGGGTTTTACTGTATATATAAATATTCGCCAAAGCCTTTTTTTGATATAACAAGAAAAGCCATCTACATATGCACATTTCTGGCATCCATTTCACATCAGTTACTTTCAGTTGCATGATCAGTAGATGCCTTTTGTTAATTTTTCCACCTGATCTGGTGCATTTTCCTATTGGGACAAATTGTTATTGGGGTGTGTCCAGGTCATCCCCTGAGTGAAATGGCCCTGAAAGGTTCCACTCACATCCGAGTCCTGGATGAAGAGGAGATTGAAGGGGTCCGTACAGCATCCAAGGTAAGTCCATAGGACTTCTTCATCTAACCTTCTTTTAGGGGCTTGTTAACAATAGGACTGTGGAATGTTGTTGTTGTCGTGTCCAATGAAGAGCCTCAGATGTCTCCATGAATCTTTATCACAGAAGTCGCAATGTCCTCTATCTTGGGTGTGTAAAGTTCTGGGTCCATTTCAATTTTCTGTTGTTGTTGTGTCCAATGAAGAGCCTTAGATGTCTCCATGAATCTTTATCACAGAAGTCTCAATGTCCTCTATCTTGGGTGTGTAAAGTTCTGGGTCCATGTCAATTTTCTGTTGTTGTTGTTGTGTCCAATGAAGAGTCTCAAATGTCTCCATACATCTCTATCATAGCAGATATAACGAAAGGAGCCTGTACATACCATATGGTGATGTGTGTGGTAAGATGTAGTAAGAGAGGTGTGGTGTGGATGGCAGCTAGGCAGGGAGGTACTGGATATTGTGGCGGGGGCCCTGGAGGTGGGCATCACCACGGATGAGATTGACCTCCTGGTGCATGAGGCCTGCATCGACCGGGAGTGCTACCCCTCCCCTCTCAACTACTATGGCTTCCCCAAGTCCTGCTGCACGTATGTAGGCGCCAACCTTCTTTTAATTCAACACCCCAGGTGCTTCCTGTTCGATTAAAGTAGGTGTTAAATTATAGGCAGTTTAAGTAGAGTGTGGTTGGGGTGTGAAACCAGTTGAATTATTGGCATTTTGAGTGGTAATCTGGTTATAGGGTCTGAAAGCTAGTTGAATTATTGGCATTTTGAGTGGTAACCTGCTTGTGGGGTCTGAAAACTAGTTGAGATTTATAGGCAGTTTAAGTAGAGTGTGGTTGGGGTGTGAAACCAGTTGAATTATTGGCATTTTGAGTGGTAATCTGGTTATAGGGTCTGAAAGCTAGTTGAATTATTGGCATTTTGAGTGGTAACCTGCTTGTGGGGTCTGAAAACTAGTTGAGATTTATAGGCAGTTTAAGTAGAGTGTGGTTGGGGTGTGAAACCAGTTGAATTATTGGCATTTTGAGTGGTAACCTGGTTATAGGGTCTGAAAGCTAGTTGAATTATTGGCATTTTGAGTGGTAACCTGCTTGTGGGGTCTGAAAACTAGTTGAGATTTATAGGCAGTTTAAGTAGAGTGTGGTTGGGGTGTGAAACCAGTTGAATTATTGGCATTTTGAGTGGTAACCTGGTTATAGGGTCTGAAAGCTAGTTGAATTATTGGCATTTTGAGTGGTAACCTGCTTGTGGGGTCTGAAAACTAGTTGAGATTTATAGGCAGTTTAAGTAGAGTGTGGTTGGGGTGTGAAACCAGTTGAATTATTGGCATTTTGAGTGGTAATCTGGTTATAGGGTCTGAAAGCTAGTTGAATTATTGGCATTTTGAGTGGTAACCTGCTTGTGGGGTCTGAAAACTAGTTGAGATTTATAGGCAGTTTAAGTAGAGTGTGGTTGGGGTCTGAAAACCAGTTGAAAAATAGCAAGTGATAAGGGTAACCTCTGTGTATAACTCATGATCTGGCTGATCAGGTTCTGAAGATTTATAGCCACCATATAGAGGTGCCAAGTAAGGATTTTACCTTCCTAGGAGGAGATAGGACCTTAGTGTAAGGCATATTCCCTACTCCTCCAGTACTTTATGTGCATTGTGATTAAGGCTTGAGTCAGAATAGCTGTTACTTATCTCACCTGGTCTAAGCCAACTGTGTGTAGTTCTTGAATGTAGTTGGATCTTACATTCTGTGCATCCACAAGGTGATCTTTCATGGCACTAACTGCTACTGGTCTCAGTAGCAGAGTGTATTCTACTCCCATGTGTCAGAAATGTGTTTCTCAGTTCTGTGAATGAGATAATCTACCATTATGTAAATAGAATGACTGTCTGTATTCCAGCTGGGGTCTTGACAGAATGTGTGCAGGTCAGTGAACGAGGTGATCTGCCATGGTATCCCGGACCTCCGGCCCCTCCAGGATGGGGATCTGCTCAATGTAGACATCACAGTGTATCACCGGGGCTTCCACGGAGACCTGAACGAGACCTTCCTGATTGGCCATGTGGATGACGTGGGCAAGCGGCTGGTCCATGTGACCTATGAGTGCCTGGCGAAGGCCATCGAAGTGGTGCGGCCGGGACTGCGCTACCGGGAGCTGGGCAACGTGATACAGAAGCATGCGCAGGCTAACGGCTTCTCAGTGGTGCGCTCCTACTGCGGCCATGGCATTCACAGGTCTCTCTTAGATCACGTTCTAACTCCAGGATATGTAAATTAGACTCACTCCCATATATATATATATATTTTTTTTCCAGACCATTTAAACTATGTCAGGAACTTCTTCCACAGACCTTTATCTCTCTCTGCTATCAATGTTTCATTAGGTCAAGTATATTATAGAAATGTATGCTGAAAAAATTACTCATGAACAAAACTTAAGGAAATGGAAAATCTTTGATGTCGCGGGTCATCTATATTTTTGAAAGAGACAGGCAATTTTTTTCCCACTTGATTATCTTGTGTGTCTTCAATAAAGGTCACTGTGTATCAAATAACTTTTAGAGTTATTGTCAGGGGGTCGGTGGAAGGCTGGTTAAACCGTTTGGTTTTCGACCACTAGGACCCGGGTTCGATTCCCGCATTGGACACTTTTTTTCTGTTAAAAAAAAAAAAAAATGCTCCAATGGCCCCCGATTCTTGCAAAAGTCCAACCCGACCAGCGAGTGCAAGTAACCAAACCGGGCTCTGGCACATTTGTAAGTGCAAAGTCGAACTGCTTTTCACATGTGTAGGCATGTGGTGCACTTACAGTAAAAAGCAGTCGCTAACTACCCACCATGATTATCATGGCCTGTACCACGTGTACTAGGGATAAGCAAAAAAAAAAAAAAGAGTTATTGTTGGAATCCTGATGTACATGCTAAAAGGTACAACTTCATTAAGTTTTGTTTATGAGTGTATGCACAAATATTAATTTTTTTACTTATTTATGTAGATGTTGAAATATTCAATAGATATATACCCTTTCTATCCAGAAAAAAAAAGACTATTCCATCAATAAACCATTTGGCATATTATAATCATTTTCATTACAGTAGAATATCTTTGTAAAGGACAACACCTAGTTGCAGAGTCAAAGTTACCTTTAGAAAGAGGTGTCCTCTCTTACTAGAGAGTTGCAAATTAGAAAAAATGGTCATTTTGGTGGTGAAAACTGTCCTTTGTAGAGATGTTTCCTCTTGTGAGAGTGCCCTCTTATTGAGGATTCACTGTATAGGAGGGAAATATGCAGGCAATCTTGTAACAATATAGCACATTGAATCTGGGTAATTTTTTTTCCAACATTTTAGCTCCCTCCCTAGGTATAGTTGGTGATTAACTCTTTGGGAACCAGGCTTAATTAATTCAATTATTCCCTCTCATTTTAAATATCTTCTTCTTTCTTATCTATACTTAATTATATTAGGGTACTACATGACAGCCGATGCAGCAATGCAGGGAGATTTGAAAACCATCATGTTTGTATGAAGTAGAATGTGTCTGTCATTAAGACTGGGAGCATTACTCAGTAGCAGGCCACCGACTTAGCTCCAATATGATATGGCCACCTCTGACATGATGAACAGACGCCATGTGCAGCCGCTCCTAACATGGAGTACAGACTCATCCTGTATCCCTGGATCAGGAGCTCTTACGGGGTACTATCAGATTTTTTGGCAAGTTTGTTACTTCTTTTTTTTTTCATCTGAGCTTGGGGCCCGGCAAAGGCGGAGTTCATGATTAAACATCTGGAGGCAGAGACTGACTGTGAATGCTTTTCTTATATTATAAATACAAATATATATTTTAAGAGAATTTTAAATATATATTTATTAGTGTTTGAGGGAGGGAGAGAGAGAAGGACTTAAACTGTGTCCTTCCAAAGTAGTGGAGGAGTGTGGGAAATACCTTTCTATAAGGTTACAGCTTCTATGAAAGAACAAATCCCTATCTGGTGCCTCCATGTGGTGGAGAGTAGACAACACCCTTGGACAGATAAGTTAGGAAGGTTCCAAGAAGAGACAGGTATAAGTCTCCAACTTCATCCTAATATGGAGAAAGGTATTCACTTGGCCTTGAAGTTGGAAACTGCTTCTAAAGGTGGGTGTCTGTATTGTTGTTTCTTATCCTATTGTGCAAAGATTACACCAATTCCATGAGTCCATGCTCCATGAGCTGTTTGATGATAAGCAGTGGCCTCCCCCAAATGTCCTGTTTAGTGCATCTAATACAAGTGAGAATGGGTTCTGGAGCTGCAGGCTCCAAGTTTCATTTTTGTCAAGTAGGGTAGATTATATAATTATTATTTTCCATCTTCTCCAATTGCTTGAATTGACCTGATATAAATCTTGGTTGCTTTTTATATGTATATTTGTATTTGTGGATGTGTATCTGCTATTGAGCAAACAGCATATGGATGTAGAAGACACCCGCTGTGTTAGTTTCCTCAAGAAGATCCCCCCAATGGTGGAACAACTGAACCCAATCACCACACTATATTGCATTCTTGGAGAAGTTTGATTAAAGAGACACCAGTGTTAAGACAGATCACCTAAATTGAATTAAGTAAAAATGGATTTAGGCCTTCCTGGCCAGTTCTAATTCAATAGAATTGACTGTTTTTTTTTTTTTTTCTTGTATGCACAGTAGAACATACTCCATGAGTGAACACTCTCTACAAAAAGTCAATTTTCATTGTCATAATGATCAATTTTACTATTACAGGTAATAAGACCAAATACAAATAAATAGTATGTGATATTTCAGTAACAGCATTGCTACCATCATCTTTTGTCTGATGATGTTAACAATGCTCTTACCGAAATGTTACTTACTATTAATTTATTTGGATTTGGTCTTATTACCTTGTTGATGACACAAATTCCATGAGTTCATGCTCCTCAAGCTGTTTGTTGTTGTTGTTTCTTATCTCCTTGTGTAAAGATTACACGAATTCCATGAGTTCATGCTCCTCGAGCTGTTTTATGATGAGCAGCGGCCTCTCCCAAAGGTCCTGTTTAGTGCATCTAATGCAAGCCAAAATTCGAGCTGTTTTATGATAAGCAGCGGCCTTATCACCTTGTAGTTCTACTCTATAATCCAAATTGTACCTTATCATCAGTTTTACAAATTAGCCGATACAAGAGGACACCTCTCTCTCTCTAAAAGCAAACACTTTAGATCTGCACCTAGGTGTTGAATTATACAGGGAGGTTGTAATTTAGTTGAGCAGTGTCCCCCATGTCAACCCAATGTGGTGATGTCCAGACTGTTCCACACGGCCCCCTCTGTCCCCCACTATGCCAGTAGGTCCCCCTACCCCCTGTCAGCTGGATGGAGGGACTGATGTGTGTGGTGCAGAGAACAAGGCCATAGGCATCATGAAAGCTGGCCACTGCTTCACCATAGAGCCCATGGTCTCTGAAGGTATGTACACTATCCCATAGAGTAGTACCTGACCATACAGAGCTGTGTGGGCTTTCTTCTTGTGTGACAAGTCAATATAATATTTTTATTGAATGAATCTCTTTTCAATATGTGATGGAATCAATTACAGTAGAACCTAAAAAAATGCTCCAATGGCCCCCGATTCTTGCAAAAGTCCAACCCCACCAGCGAGTGCTAGTAACCAAACGGGGCTTCTGGCACATTTGTAAGTGCAAAGTCGAACTGCTTTTCACATGTGGTACACTTACAGTAAAAGTAGTCGCCAACTTCTACCCACCATGATTATCATGGCCTGTACCACGTGTACTAGGGATAAGCAAAAAAAAAAAACAGAAGAATCTCCATGAGAGGACACTTCCGCTAGAAGACACCTCTCTACAAAGGACAGTTTTCATAGCCAATATTACCATTTTTACTATTTAGCAACTCTTGGGTAAGAGGACACCTCTCCCTAAAAGACACTTTGGCTTTGCATTCAAGTGTCCTTTACAGGGAGGTTCCTCTGTAGTTGATTCTCGCTATAATATCATCATTCGGGACCCAGATTTGATGTTTTGTTACAACCATGTTGTTGTTGTTATGATAATGGTTAACCTAATTGGTACTTAAAATTTGGGACCTCAGAATTATGATGTTACAGTACAACTACCTCTCTGTAAAGGTCTACACTTAGTTACAGAGCCAAAGTGTCCTTTAGAGAGATGTCCTCTTACTGGAGAGCAGCTACAGTAGAACTACCTCTCTGTAAAGGTCTACACTTAGTTACAGAGCCAAAGTGTCCTTTAGAGAGATGTCCTCTTACTGGAGAGCAGCTACAGTAGAACTACCTCTCTGTAAAGGTCTACACTTAGTTACAGAGCCAAAGTGTCCTTTAGAGAGATGTCCTCTTACTGGAGAGCAGCTACAGTACAACTACCTCTCTGTAAAGGTCTACACTTAGTTACAGAGCCAAAGTGTCCTTTAGAGAGATGTCCTCTTACTGGAGAGCAGCTACAGTAGAACTACCTCTCTGTAAAGGTCTACACTTAATTACAGAGCCAAAGTGTCCTTTAGAGAGATGTCCTCTTACTGGAGAGCAGCTACAGTAGAACTACCTCTCTGTAAAGGTCTACACTTAGTTACAGAGCCAAAGTGTCCTTTAGAGAGATGTCCTCTTACTGGAGAGCAGCTACAGTAGAACTACCTCTCTGTAAAGGTCTACACTTAGTTACAGAGCCAAAGTATCCTTTAGAGAGATGTCCTCTTACTGGAGAGCAGCTACAGTAGAACTACCTCTCTGTAAAGGTCTACACTTAATTACAGAGCCAAAGTGTCCTTTAAGGAGATGTCCTCTTACTGGAGAGCAGCTACAGTAGAACTACCTCTCTGTAAAGGTCTACACTTAGTTACAGAGCCAAAGTGTCCTTTAGAGAGATGTCCTCTTACTGGAGAGCAGCTACAGTAGAACTACCTCTCTGTAAAGGTCTACACTTAGTTACAGAGCCAAAGTGTCCTTTAGGGAAAGATGTCCCCTTACCGGAGAGTTATTTTCTAATATATTGTTGTGTAAAAAATAAATTAAACAAGAGGGGTCGATGTTGAAATTAAATATAGGTTTATTCTTAGCGAGATCACAAACAAATGTGCCAGCACGGGTTCAAGGCCAAGACCAATTGGCGCAAGCAGCAGTTGCGTATGCGCCTGCCCGCCTGCTTGCTTGCCCATTGGCTCGTCGAGCGTGGTTGGGATGAATTATGTTACAATATTTTAAAGCTAAAAAATCCTTATGTGAGCATTAAAAAATAAGATAATGTCTTTTTAATTTCTCTTTTCTGAAATGGCATATATTTCTGCAATTTCTAAGCTTTCTTTGGCTTCTATAAATAAAGGGGACTTTACGGTTATATCTTCACTTTCTTTGAGGACTCGAAGAAGAACCAACTGTCTTCATCCTTTGTATTATGACTTGAAACAACTGCATCTTCAAAGAGCTGTGGAAGGCCATGACAAGGTACGTCTTCTGAACGATGAAGTGGATGTATTCGTAAATTCACTTATGGAGATTGTTTCGATTGATACCAACAATGCTGATGGTACAAAAACTGTAATTGCTAGTGTGGTTTCTTAGTTCTCTCCAAATTATTGCCACTCTGAACTTGAGGCTTCTTCTTTTACCAAATATCCACAGGCACAAATATCCAATACAAGTTTTTCAAACACAATGTGGAGCCCATGTTTAATCTTTGACTCCTTGTTTAACTCAAAAGTAAGCGAGATAGGGCTTTTTTTTACAAAGTCGGAAATGGATTTCCTGAAATCTTGTATTATGTACTTGCCACATATGTAACAAAGCATATTGGGATGTTGTTGTTTCTTATCCCCTAGTGTAAAGATTACACAATTTCCATGAGTTCATGCTCCTCGAGCTTATCTCACGGAATGGGGTGTAGGGGTGCAACTTACATTGATCATGGCACCATGATCCAGGCACACTTTTGTGAAAGTCTGACTTTGCCTGTAGTTTGAGGCTGTTCCTAACACGGAAGCCTTTGCTGCTGACTCTAACATGAGTACGGACACAGCTTCTCTTTATCCCTGGAGAGGAATCCTTCCTGAGGTCATCAACTGGGTAGTTGAACTCAGGATTTTTAAAGAGGTCTTTCTCCTCTTTCTATATTGGGTAGGTGGGATCAGTTCTTGACCCAGTCAGCTCATTTGGAGGTCTTCCTCTCTATCTTTTTAAATTCCCCCCCCCCATGTTTTGTAATCCATCTTTGTTCATAGTGACTCACACCTTGCCAGGTTTGTGAAGAGCTGTGTGTCTGAAGGAACCTGGAGGAACCAGGTGTGGCCAGACGATTGGACAGCCGTCACTCAGGATGGCAAGAGGTCAGCTCAGTTTGAGCAGACACTGCTGGTGACCGACACAGGCTGTGAGATCCTGACCCGTAGGAGAGACAAAGGGGGACAGCCCTACTTCATGGACTGAGACAACCACGGCCTCACCAACTTGATGATTCTATGTGTTGTTGGTTTGTCTTTATTTAACATCTCTCCTTTTTTTTTTTTTTTTGGAGCATGAGTCCTACATTGAAATAAATATATATTGTTTTTTTTTTTTTCCATTATTATTATTATTAAAATTTTTATCTTTTTTCTCTTAATACAATAGGAAAACAATACCATCTCTTCTCTCCATATAGACTTAAAACATTGAATCCGCTAAGAATTTGAAAATTTTTTCTCGTGCTACACACTTTCTTACAGATTTTTATTATCTAATTTATTGTTCTGTTAACTTAAATAGGTTCTCTATTTATATATATATAAAGGATTGTGTGTGTTTTATGAACATTTATTTTTTAAAAAGAACATCTCTGGTTTATGCATGTGTTTTTTGCTCACTAACCTTATAATGCATCGAATGTTTTTCATCATGTACATCAGTTTCTTGCATATTTAATTGAAAAAGTTTTTTTTTTTTTTTGAAAATTGAATTTTAAATTTGAGAATAAATTCTAATTTTTCTAGTAAAGTTCTTTATTGTTTTGTATATACACATGGATAAAAAGATGGTAATTTGATACTTAAATTATTGATATTGGTTTTTTTCCTTTTCTTGAAATAATATTGAATCTTATTACCACCTGTTTTTTGAAATATATAGAGAAATCTCTATAATATACTGCGGCCTGTGATTGTAAAACGACACTTGAAGTTACACCACATGAGTTTCTTTTCAACGAAAAATCAATTTTTTATTTCAAGGTGAAATATCGACTATTTCTAACCTTTCATACCTCATCCAAAAAGGTTAGAAATAGTCGATATTTCACCTTGAAATAAAAAATTTGATTTTTCGTTGAAAAGAAACTCATGCGGTGTAACTTCAAGTGTAGAGAAATCTATATTATATAAATTATATATTTTTCAAACACTGTGTTCAACTTTTTCAATACTCCCTTTTTTTCCACATACAAGTTAATACAGTAGAACTACCTCCCTGTAAAAGACAACACCTAGTTACAGAGCCAAAGTGTCCTTTAGGGAGAGGAGTCCTCTTACCAGAGACCAGCTACAGTAGAACTACCTCCCTGTAAAAGACAACACCTATTTACAGAGCCAAAGTGTCCTTTAGGGAGAGGTGTCCTCTTACCAGAGAGTTGCTAAATAGTAAAAATGGTAATTTTGACAAATAAAAATTGTCCTTTATAGAGAGGTGTCCTCTAATGTAGGTTCTACTGTACATAAATTGTTCCAAAAGTAATACCTGTTTGACTATAACTTGAGAAAAGTACTAAATATTTTTAATTCAAATATTTTATACACATTTAAATCAAATATTTGTGAGTAGAATATGGTATTATTCAAAATATTCTACAGGGGAATGTCTATTGTTGTTAGCGAACACTTTTACTGTAAGTTCACCACATGTCTACACATGTGACTTGACTTTACACTTACAAGTGTGCCATAGCCCAGTTTGGTTACTTGCACTCACTGGTGGGGTTGAAAGTTTTCAAGAATCAGAGGCCATTGTAGCTTTTTTTTAAATTAGAAAGAAATGTCCAATGCAAGATTTAATCCTGGGATGTAGCAGTCGAAAACCAACGGTTCAGTCCACTTGTTCACTGACCCCCTGGAAAGTTTTTATATAGTAAACAAGGTCACACACATTTTAGTGATGAAAAGTGTCTTTTGTAGAGAGGTGTCTCTAGTACGAGTGTCCTCTCGTAAAGTGTGTTCTACCTAATAAGGAAACATGATGTACAATGGAATCTGTGACCACTGGACCTTGAGGCTGTTGTTGGGTTCTGTGCTGCCTGGAGTATAGGAGCTCCATTTATGCTTCCTTCCTGTGGTGAATCTGTATAAGACCAGTGGTCTTAATAAAGCTGTATGTGTGTATCAAATATTGTTGGGTTCTGTGCTGCCTGGAGTATAGGAGCTCCATTTATGCTTCCTTCCTGTGGTGAATCTGTATAAGACCAGTGGTCTTAATAAAGCTGTATGTGTGTATCAAATATTGTTGGGTCCTCTGCTGCCTGGAGTATATGGAGGGTGTTTCCTTTCAAATGAAACGATTTTCGAGCGCTCGCGTTTTGCACGTGCAGGCATGCTGCACACGACACTGGTTCCAATAGATCTAGAATCTTCTGGAGAATTCATTTTCATCAGGTATCATGATTTTTGCAACATGGGGGGAGAGAGACTAACGCTCCAAGTCGAACAAACAATTCGGACCCTTTCCAAAGAAGGAAACAGTTATAGCGTCATAGTGAAAAAGCTAAAAGCAGAAGGACTAGATGTTGGCAAAGCTACAATATGTAGGGTAGTAAATGGCATCGGAAAGAAAAGGGAAGCTGAATCCAATGGGCAAA
This sequence comes from Cordylochernes scorpioides, assembly GCA_030710605.1. Lineage (NCBI taxonomy): Eukaryota > Metazoa > Arthropoda > Arachnida > Pseudoscorpiones > Chernetidae > Cordylochernes > Cordylochernes scorpioides. The sequence continues at coordinate 135,029,443 of CP092863.1, forward strand.
AATATCAAGTCGATCGACCACGTCCGGTGCGGACCCCCGCCACGGTTTCCAAGGTAAAGCGGCTAGCAACTACTGAAAATCCACCATCTCAGCGCCAACTTTCCAGAATGTGTGGAACATCGCTAAAAACGATAAATAACATCATTCACAAAGATTTGGAACTGGATACCCGACGAAAAGGCAAGGTTCACAAGCTCACCCCTTTCCACATGAAAAACCGTGCAACGAATGCCCGGAAGCTCTACGAGGAACACCTGGCCGGTTCCAGATCGGAATATACTGCAACATTGGACGAAGCATGGATGTATGTGACGTATTGCAATGGAATCCGGAAGATCTGTTACATCAAAAGAGGCAATCAGGTCCCGGATAATTGGGTTCACCAATGCTCCGAAACTTTCCCTAAAGGTTTCATGGTTGTCGGGGTAATGACTGGCTGTGGAGTCCTTCCGCTCATAAAGGTTCCATCGAAGGTGAAGGTGAACTCAGAATTCTATATAGAATGCGTTCTGAAACCTGTCATCGAACAACTGAAGGACCTTTACCCAGGGGAAATGGACAAAGTGTTCCTTCATCACGACAAAGCCTCTTCCCATACCTCCAACAAAACCCAACAGTTCCTACAAGAAATGAAGGACACCCTAGGCCTAAATTTTATCAGGAACTCGGACATTCCAGTGAAGTCTCCCGACGCCAGCCCACTGGATTTTTACGGGTTCGGTATGTTGAAACAACGGCTCTTCAACCGACGTCCCAAAACTGAGGCCGGACTTTGGAAAGCCGCACAAGAGGAGTGGTCGAATGTTTCGCTCTCCAAAGTCAAGGAAGTGTTCGCAGCTTGGAAAGTCCGATGCAGGGAGATAGCCAAGAAGAAGGGGAAGCACATAGAACACATGAAAAAAATTCACGTTCGAAAAATAAAGTTCTAACGGACGTTTGAAATCGTTTCATTTGAAAGGAAACACCCTCTGTAGGAGCTCCATTTATGCTTCCTTCCTGTGGTGAATCTGTATAAGACCAGTGGTCTCAATAAAGCTGTATGTGTGTATCAAATATTGTTGGGTTCTGTGCTGCCTGGAGTATAGGAGCTCTATCTATGCTTCCTTCCTGTGGTGAATCTGTATAAGACCAGTGGTCTGTGTGTAAATAAGGAAGCATGGCTATATACAGAAACAAAAAGTCAGTCTAACCAGGGTTTACTATAGCAAGGTTTTACTGTATATTTTAAACATTTCAAATTTCTGAGTTTCCTGCCTTGTTTGTACACGCTTGTTCGGCGGTACATATATTAAAATTGGAACGATACAGAGAAGATTAGCATGGCCCTTGCGCAAGGATGACACGCAAAATCGTGAAGCGTACCATAGGTTGAAATAGTACAAAATACCAGAGAGGTTTGCACCAATTTTATTTCCCAAACTTCCTACTTTGCTGATACAGTACAATTTGGATTATAGATTATAAACATAAGGTAATAAGACCAAATCCAATTATTTATTTGGTTTAGGTCTTATTACCTTGTGTTCCTACTTTGCTAAAACATAATGGGAGAGAGCTCTTGGTTCATCATTATATAGTTGTTGTTGTTTCTTATCCCTTTGTGTAAAGATTACACAAATTCCATCAGTTCATGATCTCATGGATGGGGTATAGGGGTGCAGCATTCATTGATCATGGTACCATGATCCAGGCACACTTTGGTAAAAGTCTGACTTTGCCTGGAGTTTGAGGCCGTTCCTAACATGGAGCCTTTGCAGCTGACTCTAACATGTGTAGAGACGCAGCTCCTCCATATCCCTGGAGTGGGACCATTTCTGAGGTCCATCAACCGGGTCAGTTGAACTCAGGATTTATTTATTTGGATTAGATCTTATTTTCTTGTACCTATAATCTATAATCCAAAAATTATATAGTAAAATAATGATAAGGCACAATTTGGATAATAGATTATATTTATAGATATGCTTTTAATTATATTTTATATATATATAAAAAAAAGTTTTTTTTTTTTCTACTTTTTTTCTAAGAATAATATTTTAGGTTTCTCTTCTTATCTGCTATCTTGTTTACACACTTGATAATAGTAACTATTTAAAACATTCTGTGATATAATTTCTCATTCAGAACTTTTGTCTGAAGATGATAACAATGCTGTCACCGAAATGTCACACACTATTTATTTATTTGGATTTGGTCTTATTTTTTTTTGTCTGATGATTGTAACAATGTTGTTGCCGAAACGTCATGCACTATTAAATTATTTGGATAAGGTCTTTGTCTGAAGATGGTAACAATGTTGTTGCTGAAACATCACACGCTATTAAATTATTTGGATTAGGTCTTATTTTTTTGTCTGATGATGGTAACAATGCTGTTGCCGAAACGTCACACACTATTAAATTATTTGGATTAGGTCTTATTTTTTGTCTGATGATGGTAACAATGCTGCTGCCGAAATGCCACACACTATTAAATTATTTGGATTATGTCTTATTCTTTTGTCTGTTGTTGTTGTTGTTGTTTCTTATCCCCTTGTGTAAAGATTACACGAATTCCATGAGTTCATGCTCCTCGAGCTGTTTTATGATGAGCAGCGGCCTCTCCCAAAGGTCGTGTTTAGTGCATCTAATGCAAGCCAAAATGTGTTCTGGAGCTGCAGGTGCCAAGCTACATTTTGGGCAAGTGGGGTAGATTTTGTTATTATTTTCTATCTTCAATGGCTATTCTTTTGTCTGATGATGGTAACAATGCTGTTGCCGAAATGTCACACATTATTAAATTATTTGAATTAGTTCTTATTCTTTTGTCTGATGATGGTAACAATGCTGTTGCCGAAACGTCACACACTATTAAATTATTTGAATTAGGTCTTTATTTTATTGTATCTATAATCCAAATACAGGAGTCTGTGGAAGGATGGTCTAAACCGTTGGTTTTCGACCGCTACGACCCGGGTTTGATTCCTGCATTGGGCACCTTTTTCTGATTTGAAAAAATGCTCCAATGGCCCCGATTCTTGCAAAAGTCCAAACCCACCAGCGAGTGCAAGTAACCAAACGGGGCTCTGGCACATTTGTTAGTGCAAAGTCGAACTGCTTTTCACATGTGTAGACATGCAGTGCACTTACAGTAAAAAGCAGTCGCTAACTACCCACCAAGATTATCATGGCCTGTACCACGTGTACTAGGGATAAGCAAAAAAAAAAAAAATCCAAATTATGAGTTGTTCTATTTGGTGTTGTTACCTTGTGTAGATAATAAAATAGAATAAAAGAGTCCACACAATAGGGTTTCATAAACAGGACATTTATTGCATTGTCAGATTATAATGATGTCACTGGGGAGATTTAAGACTTATATCCAAACTGGGAATTCTTGACGAGATCTTCCTCCATCTTGCTGACTTCTGCTACATAGGCGGAGTTGTCGAAAGGTCCCATGTCCCCTCCCAGTTCTGCAGGGAGATGGCTCGGACTGACGTGTTGGTAGAATGATTCCTTGATCTTGTTGCCATGGAGGATAAACTGCCCCACACATCACTTGTTTACATGTGGGATCTGTGGAAGGATGGTCTAAACTCTTGGTTTTTGACTGCTACAACCCAGGATTGAATCCCGCATTGGGCACTTTTTTTCTAATTAAATAAATGGTCCCCCAATTCTTATGAAAGTTCAACCCTACCAGCAAAAGCAAGTAACCAAACTGGGACTCTGATACAATTGTAAGTGCAAAAGTCGAACTGCTATTCACATGTGTAGACATGTGGTGTACTTACAGTAAAAGCAGTTGCCTACCTCTACCTACCATGTTTATCATGGCCTGTACCACGTGTATTAGGGATAAGCAAAAAAAAACCTCTCTTACATGGGAGATCTGAGGAAGGATGGTCTAAACTGTTGGTTTTTGACTGCTAGGACCCAGGATTGTATCCCGCATTAGGCCATTTTTTCTAATTGAATAAAAAAAAAAAATGCTCCAATGGCCCCCGATTCTTGCCAAAGTCCAACCCCACCAGTGAGTGCAAGTAACCAAATGGGGCTCTGATCGAACTGCTTTTCACATGTGCAGACATGTGGTGCACTTACAGTAAAAGTAGTCGCCAACTTCTACCCACCATGATTATCATGGCATGTACCACATGTACTAGGGATTAAAAAAGAAAGAAATGTAAGTATTAA
>CP092863.1:135033720-135125605 GCA_030710605.1 Cordylochernes scorpioides
CTAGTCTTCCAGAAGGGTCCTTCAGACCAGCCAACCAGCACAAATGATGGTCCGAACAACCTCAAAGGGCCTTCCATATAAATATGGACGAAATTTTCCAATTGCCAAATGACTGCTAGGCATTCTCGTTCAGTGGTGGAGTAGTTCTTTTCCGCCTTGGAAAGTGTTCTGGAGGCATAAGCAATAGGATTTTCTTGATTCTCCTGGATCTGTACCAGAACAGCACCCAAGCCGTAGCTACTGGCGTCGGTATGAAGTTTGGTGATGGCACTTTCTTTAAAATGTCCTAGTACCGGCTTCTGCATCAGAGCTTTCTTCAGGGACTCGAATGAATCTTTTTGCTCTTGTGTCCAAATAAACTTTTGATCTTTTTTCAGAAGAATTTGTAGAGGAGCAGCGATTTTGGAGAAATTCTTGATAAACCTTCTGTAGTAGGAGCACAATCCTAAATAGCTTTGAATATCACAGACGGACTTGGGTACAGGGAACTTCTTTATGGCTTCGACCTTTTCGGAGTCGGGTTGTATGCCATCCTTATCTACCACATGACCCAGGATTTTTATTCTTGTTGATCCAAACAGACATTTATCCGGATTGATTGTAAGCCCCGCTTGTTGAAGACAGCTCAGAACCTTAGACAGACGTTCTAAATGTTCCTCAAAGGTATCAGAGTAGACCACGATGTCGTCCAAATAGCACAAACAAATGTTCCACTTGAGGCCCATGAGCACATTATCCATCATCCTTTCGAATGTGGCAGGCGCGTTGCACAATCCAAACGGCATTACCATGAACTCGTACAACCCATCCGGAGTAACAAAGGCAGTCTTCTCGCGGTCTCGCTCGTCCACCTCCACCTGCCAGTACCCGGTCTTCAGGTCCATGGTCGAGTAATACCTGGCGGATGACAGATGATCCAGAACGTCATCAATGGGGGCAATGGATAAACGTCTTTCTTGGTGATGTGATTTAGCCGCCGGAAGTCCACGCAGAATCTCCATGTGCCGTCTTTCTTCTTGACCAGCACCACAGGGGCTGACCAGGGACTCTCAGATGGCTGAATTACTTTTCTTTCAAGCATGGTATCTACTTCCTTCTGCATTATTTCTCGCTCTCTTTTAGATACCCGATATGGGCGCTGCTTTATAGGGGGATGGTCGCCGGTGTGAATTCTGTGCTTCACTCTGTTCTGTACCTTGTTTGCGTTTTTCATCGTGGGAAGGAAAACTCCTTTAAAAGACAACAGCAGCCCCATTAAATCTTCTTTTTTTTTCTTGGGCAGATCGGGGTTGATTAGAGATAACAGGTAGTCGCTGTGGTCATCTTCTCTTCTCTCCCTTGAAAAACTTTCCGGCTCCACACTCAAGAGGCACACGTGTTCCGTCTCAATATCGCACATCCTACCCAAGTTCATTCCTTTCGGAATCATTTGAGGTTGAAGTCCGCCGTTAGTTATCCAAATTTTTCCAATTCCTTCTTCAAATTCAATCAATGAAGAAGGAAATATCACGTCTTTTCGAATGAATAGTTCTTTAGAACAGGTAACCTCCATGTTAACAATTCCTACGAGAGATCTATTGACGACGATTATCCTCTGCGACGATCTCCCGGGGATAACGAAGTCTTGGATAGCGTACACTCCGTCATCTCTACCCTCGGCGTCTAGGTCTGGTAGGTCGTCCAGTTGTAGTTCGCCCAGACCGCAGTCGATAACCGCGTTGGTCGCCTTGAAGAAATCCCAGCCTAGAATCACATCGTGACTGCAATTTTCCAAAACGACGAATTCAAAGTTTTCCGGATGTCCATTTACTTCCAACTTCAAAGTGCAGCGTCCTTTGGATTTGACCACCTTATCGTCAGCAACTTTCAATACAACGTCGGTTTCGGCAAACATCGTCTTTTTCAGTTCTACTCTGAACCGCTCGGATATAAAGAATAGGAGGCTCCGGAATCCACCAGAGCCCGTATTGTGTCGCCTTCAACTTTAATGTCAATGTAGTTGTTCGTCATTTTCACGACTGTCGACAGGGAGGAATTATAGGTTGTGCAGCGGCCTCACCTCCATTTGAGGGCGCGGCTCTTAGTTTTCCGATTGTAAACGCCGAGGAGACTGGCTGGCTCGTCTTGTAGCACTGCGACCAGGGGAACTTCCGCGTCTAGGAGAAGGGGAGGGGCTGCGATAACGTCTGGTGTTGACCCTTTGATCAGCGTCGTTTGAGTTATTGTTGCGTCCGGAGTTCGTCATTGTCCTGGCCCGATCTTGGTACATTTCGTCTCTTCTCTCATCAAGTAACCTCCTCTGTCGCGGCAATAGCGGACAACGTGGCCGGGCCGTCCACAGTGGAAGCATACGGGCGTGCCGTCTGGGGTCCTCCACTCATTAGTGTCCCGTACTTCGACTCTTGAGCCACTTGCTTCGACCTTAGGTGCATACCAGGTGTTCTTTCTATAGTTCCGTGGTGCTGACCTCGCCGCCGATTCCATTGGGAAGGTATTTATCCCCGACATGGGAGCGAGGACTTTGTCGACTTCCTCCTTCACTATTTCCTCAAGGGAGGAGATTCTTGGTTCTTCCCGTGGCGGTGCTAGGGCCCGCTGCACTTCTTCTCTAACGATCTGTCTTATCAGAGACTGTAGATCCGTCACGTCCCCCAGGTCACCGAGCGAGGTAACATTGGGCAAGCGCTCGAATTTTGAGGCTGTCACTCGTCGTCCTTGGAGCGCCACAACGCGACGACACTCTGCGATAAACTGATCCGTCGTCGCTATGTCTCTCGGCAGAAGATACCGGTAGACTTCCTCTGCTACTCCCTTCATCAGATGAGATAGTCTCTCTTCTTCTGGCATCTGTGCATCTACTTCCCTGCAGAGTCGCAAAACATCTTGGATATAAAATTCAGTGGTTTCGCCCCTCGTTTGAGCTCGCACCTTTAGCTTTTGCTCGGCTTGACGCCGCAGGTTATCTTTCTTCCCAAATACGGATCCTAGTTGGTCTTTAAATATCTCCCACGATGGGATATTTTCCTCGTTTTTTCGTACCACCGTTGAGCGGTACCGTGTAGATAAAAGTACACGTTAGCCAGACTGAGCGAATCGTCCCAATGGTTATGTCTTGCCACTCTCTCATAACCTTTCAGCCAAGCTTGGGGGTCTTCGCTGATCTCACCAGAGAACATGGAAGGGTTCCGCACCACATTCTGACAAAAGAGTGGACTCACCTGAGTGGTCGCCTCGCTTCTGTTGTTCATCGTCGCTGTGTTGTCGGGGGTAAGTCCTTGTAATCTTCTGCTTCTTCTAATAGAGCGTTCTTCTTCTTTAGGTACCCAGCTGATCTCCGCCACTTTGTAGAGTAGAATAAATTAAATAGAATTCGATGTTGAGATTAAATATAGTTTATTTAAAGTAAGGTTACAAAGAGGAGAATCACGGGAGCTAGCGCAGTATGTTTACAAAAATGGCAGCCAACCACCTAATCCGCGCATGCTCCCACTGTTCCACTGCGCGCGCACCTCCCGGGCCTCCCCCGCGCATCCTTTCCAAATGGCGATGCATTCATATTTCACAATATAATTGCCTTATTCTGTCTGAAGCTCACGGATAGAATGCGCGCTCATTGGCTGCCGGCGAACACGTGTCCTCCCTGCCCCCTCTAGACAACCCTGTTATCAGCTGTGTGATACATACACCTGTCTATAGCGGCCATTCTAGACAACCCTGTTATCAGCAGTGTGTTACATCCACCTGTCTATACAGACCACCCTGTCTATAGCGGTCACTTTAGGCAACCCTGTTATCATCAGTGTGTTACATTCACCTGTCTATACAGACCACCATGTCTATAGCGGTCACTTTAGGCAACCCTGTTATCAGCAGTGTGATACATACACCTGTCTATACAGACCACCCTGTCTATAGCGACCACCCAAGACAACGTTTTTAAAATATATTCGCACTCGGGTAAAACCCGGGCGTTGCCCGGGCCATTCGTCTAGTAATAAATAATAGAAGAAGGTTGTGATATAACTAACTCAAAATATACTACAGAATGTGTCCCCGGTGATGAAGGTTTGGTTGAAGGAATGACATGTAATGAATGATAACCTAACAAACCTATTATAAAAAAATAAAAGAAATAATTTGTATACAAATTAGTTAAAATTATTATGAAGCTACAAGTTAAAAAGAGAAAGATGTTTTAATGGTGGTGTATCAATAAAAATCAAGGTTATAAAATAAAAACGCACAAAATGAATGATAAAAGATTAAGAGAAAGTATATAATACAAAATGGTAAATATAGTAAAATGAATCGTACAAGGAAAATAATATCTTATTGCATTAAAGGTGAGAGGAAAAAAAAATGAAGTTAGTTTATTGACTGAACGTATAATGTGACGCTAAGGTTGAAAAAGGGAAAGGGGGTATCTGAGCATGTTTCTGCAAAGTAGTATCCCAAACATTCTGCAATGCAATGCGAACTTGTTTAAGTGAGGCATTGTGTTCATTAACAGAAGGCCTAAGATATTCCGTCTGCATCATTAGCTCAGACAGCGAAAAGAGTGGGAAGATTGATGGAGGTAAAAGGGGGAGGTAGAGGTAAGAGGGATCCCTGTTGTCCATAATGATTGTGCCCGGTTGAATTATGAAAAAAAAAAAGTGAAAAGTTGAAAAAATGGTGAATTGATATGATGAGTCGGGCGATGAGAAAAAGAAAATAAAAAGATCGCGCTGGATATCCTGAACTCACTATTGGGAATGGTATAGCGAGGAAGGATTGTTCCAGTCGGATTAATCAATGAAAAAAAACAAAAATGTTCAGCGAACTGGAATCCCTTGGAAGGTAGTTGGAGGTTTGAAGGATGTGGGAAAGGAGAGGTGGGTGTAAGAGATTTATTGCTGTCAATTTTGATTGTGTCCGACTTGTGTGGTGAAAAGAAAAAGTTGAAAAATGAAAAAATGATGAGCCGGACGATGAGAGGAAAAAAAAATTCTAACTGGTCTCCTGAGCTCACTATTGGGAATTATATAGCGAGGAAGGGTCTTCTAGTTAGTTCAATCAATAAAAAAAAAAAAAAAAATGACTGACTAACAATAATCTCTTGATGGATGTAAAAAGTTGGGAGGAAAGGTTCATGGGATAGAGTTAGAGGTTGTAAGGGAAGCGTCAAAAATAACATTTTGAAAATCTATTAAGAAAAATAAAATTATAAATGTTTTATCTGTTTAAGAAATATTATAAATATTGTTAGGTGTAGGTTTTTTAAAATGGTGCCTAAAATAGTTGAGGTTGTAAAATTCTAAGTTAAACATGATGAAAAAAAGAAAATAAAAATATTAAAGGTAATAATATATAAAGGGTTGATTGGTAATTGATGGCATTAATGTTGATGGTTAATAAACAAAATGATATTACCGATTAATATTGAAATATTTTATCTACATATGTAAGTTAAAAAACAAAGTCCAACACCACAAAACTAGTAAAATTGTAAGTCTATTTACAAATAAATGAGAGAAAAGCTCGCAAACCTATTAAATGGGAAATAATTTGGGGCACAAAAATTAGTTACTAGAATAAAAATAAAGATAATGGGGAGTAGTGGTGACACACTGATATAATATTATAAAACTACAAAAATATATAAGAGGAGTACATAGGAAGGATATATTTAAAGTAAACACACACAATAGCGAAAGTAAATATTTGGGAAAGTTGGTATACTATTTACAGTTTTTTGTTACTTAAGGTGCCTTGAATATTTACAACATAGTTTCAGGGATGTAATACAGGAAGGAGGAGAAGTAGAGATAATAAAAGTAAAATAAAATATAAAAGAAAATTGACTTAAGCAAAAGTTTGCGATAGGTAATGACGCAGTGAGGAATAAAGGAAGAAGGTCTGAATTGGTTTCTGCAAAGGACATCTCAGGAGTCCTGCCCTGCAATACGAGCTTAGAAGCGAAGTATTGTTTTCAGGGTTCAGCTATCTCAAGATGCTCTGTAAGTAGCATTAGATCAGATGGGCAAAAGGCGTGAAGATCGAAGGAGAGGTAGGTAATGGGAGAATATGGGAAAGAAAATTCTTCTGTGAGAGGTTAAAAAGAGATGTTGGCTCAAGAGCTGCGCTGCTGTCGGTGATTGAGCTCGACCAGATGAAAAATAAAATTAAACGAAAAATGAGTGGGTGCATCGTGCTGATGATGGCCTGGGTCGAGCGTTAGAGAGAAAAAAAAAATCTCGCTGGTTACCCAAGTTCTCCGTGTGGAGTTAACATGGGGAGGAAGAGTGTACCAGGTCGATGAATCATTAAAAAATAAAAATTAAAAAATGTTGACGAGCAGGAGTCTCAGGAACCGTTGAAGAGGTTAGAGGATGGAGGTAGATTGTGAAAACAGGGCTCGACTGTTGCCATTGATTGATTGAACCCGGATTTGAGGAAAAAAGAATGAAATAAAGAATGCTGGGACGGCGACCTGGGTGTAAATAAAAAAAATTGGCAAACAGGAACTCTGCGATGGGCGAGGGATGGTTAGAACGAAGGCATAGAAGGCCAATGGAAAATGATCAAGAGATGAGAGAAGTATGGAAGGCAGAGTTGGAAGGATCAAGATATAAGAAGGGACAGTTGGTATAAGGCGTCACTGTTAAAACAAAATTTTTTAAGTTGAATTAGCTTAGACGTAGGCCATGGAAAATTAAAACAAATGTTGTCAAAGAATATAAGGTTTCAGGTGATGTTTATATAGGTTGGCTAATGGTTTTAACTGTTTAGGGATGGAAGGAAAAGAAATAGCTTAGTGTAAAAGAAATATCCTAAAATATATGGATTGATTCTAAAATATAAAATGACACACATCAAGGATCGTAAAAATATAAGTGAATAAGATTTTAAAATATAGTAAGTATTTAGGTTAGTGTGTTCCCCACGTGATGCAATGCTTATAAACGCAAATTAGACGATGTTTGGAAAAGTCAAAAGTGGTAAATAAATTGAAATGCCATTATGATTTGTTTTTTATTTTTTCTTAATTATAATTTCAGAGATGTCTCACATGGTGAGAGAGAGAAAAAGGAAAACGAACTTATCAAAAGTAGTAAAATGTTACAAATAAACTTATAATGGATATCTGAAGGTTTAGAGTGACGCAGTGGTAAAAAGAGGGGAAGTCTGAGTTGAAACTTGTAATGGTGTTCGGCAATGCAATACGTGCCTGTGTAAGTGAGGTATTGTTTTCATTGACCGAACTGCCAAGACTTTTCATAAACAACATTAGATCAGACAGGGGGTAGGTAAGTTGAAAGTGGAGAAATGGGAAAGGTGGAGTCAAGAGTTGTCTGTTGCCAATGATGATTGAGCTCGGATTAAAAGTTTGAAAAAAAATAGTAATAAAATGGTAAAATGATGGTTGTGATGATGATCTGAGCGTTGAGAAAAAAAAAACTCGAACTGGTCACCTGAACTCACTGTTGGGAAATGTACAGCGAGGAAGGTAGAGCCAGCTGGTTGAATAAAAAAAAAAATAAATAAAAGTTTGTTTGGCGAGCAGGAGACTCTTGACTGCGGGAAATATGGAAGGTAAGGAAGGTAAAGGATACTGTTGCCAATGATGATTGAACAACCCGACATAGTTGAATGTAATGAATGATGTTGTCGGTGATGGATAAAAAAAAAGAAAGAATCTTTGGATTTCCTGAACTCGTTAACGGGAATTGTATACTGAGGAAGGATGGTCCAATAGATGAATTAATTAAAAATAAAATAAAATGGGTGGCAACAGGAACCTATGGGAGACTATGAGGTTGAGAGGAGATGGGTTAAGGAGGTGAGTAAGTGGTATAGGATGGGAAGATAGGATTGAGAGAGAGGCGTCAATATGAGAAAATAATAATAATCTAATAAAAAACAATGATATCAGAAAGAAGACGATCTTAAGATATTTTTAAAAATATATAAATGTTATATAAAAAACTCAAATGATGTTTAAAAAGCTTGAATTTGTGAAGTTTTAGAATCTATATATGCTGACAGATGAAAAAATAGTCGAATAGTAATGATTCAAAAGATTGCTGATGGTTGAATATTCTAAGATATAATGAGCAATGATAATAATAACTATATATAATGTTGGTTTGGATTGTTTCTAATGGCTGAGTGGTTGAGGTATAGAAAAAAAAATAAAGACATATAGCATACAAATATAAAAAGGTGATAGCTTGATGGATGGCATTGGCGAAGATGTTTTGTTCTAATATTGATAGGGGGGATTTTCAATTTTGGGATGTTAATTGTCCTTTCAGGAGGCCAAGATGGCGTCTCACATGGTGTCATGTACAGGATCGATTTTAGAGATGGTGGGGACCTAAATTTTAAACTTTTAAATATTGAGAAAATATCAATTGAAATAGTAATAGTAATAGGTCAAGTAAAATAAAGAGTGTAATAAATTTAATTATTAATACTATGGCCACAAATAAGGTATTAAAAATCAACACAAATGAGTTTAGAAAATATGATTCGAGTAATTAAAATATAATATGATTTTTTTAATGCAAAATTGAAAGTTGCATATTTGGATAATGCCATTTTAGGTGAATTTAAGAAAGGCACGTGAGATTAATAAATTGGCAAAAATGCGTGATTGAATATTTTTAATAATAAAATTGAAAATGATGAATTAAAATTTATAATTTGATTAAAATAAAGTAAAAATGATAAATGAGAGTGTGAAAGTTTTAAAATTTGAATAAAAATGATATAAAAAGATTATAATTGATTTTAAAATGCTTAAAGTGAAAATATAAGTATAAAATTTATGGGGAAAATGGCAGAAACAAAGTTTAAAGTACCTTGAAATGGCTGATGCTGGCTGGAGTTGATCTCTGGAGATGGCTGTATGGAAGAAGGCTGCTTGTTGCGTGGGATCCGTCGAAAGAGGAGATGAGGGCTTCCTCCGCACGAGGCACGGCTAGTCCCCGAATGGCGTCTGTTAGGCGGCCTACTAGGTCTTCGCAGTGGGGCTGCATGTTGGTGAGGGCATCCGCGAAGTAGTCGTCTCTGACCTCCGTCATCCTCTGCATGCTGCTGTCCTCAGTTATCCTGTCGACTTTAACGGGTTCTGTAGTAATCCCGATGTGGAATGTACTGGGCAGTCGTGGTAGTGGGTGCGTGATGGGATTCCCGCACGGGGACAGCAAGAGACAGAGGCAGGTCTAGATGGTAACTCCAAGAAGGTAGAGGTAGACCACGGACGAAGGCAGTCGAACCACGGGCGCCGCGGATGCCTACATCGCGGATAGGGGTGAGAGACCCGACCGTATGACGGCGTCGCTCTGAAAACAACTAACTGAACAACTAACTTTGTCCCATTTCTGGGCTCTTTTATATTGGCTGCCCGCATATGGCGGAGAGTTCTGATTGGCTCCCATAATCACGCCACCTGTCAGGCGCCGGGTTGTTTATCACGTCTGGCCACCTGTTGACGGGGTGATTGAACTCATTATCATAAACACCTGTTCGTCTGGCCTTTGTCGTCGTCTAGACTACCTTTACCTCTTTGTTTATTTGTCACTTTGTTACAAGGTCGATACATATTTTATATAGATATGGGGTTATAATAAATAATAGAAGAAGGTTGTGATCTAACTAACTCAAAATATACTACATATATTTTTTGCTTATCCCTAGTACACATAGTACACTGACCCAGTTGATAGACCTCAGCAAGGGTCCCTCTCCAGGGATATAGAGGAGCTGTGTCTGTACTCATGTTAGAGTCGGCAGCAAAGGCTTCCATGTTAGGAATGGTCTCAAATTACAGGCAAAGTCAGATTTGCATCAAAGTGTGCCTGGATCATGGTGCCATGATCAATTAAGCTGCACCCCTACACCCCATTCCATGAGATCATGGACTCGTGGAATTTGTATAATACTTACACAAGAGGAAAAGAAACAAAAAATGTTGAACAGGAATGAAGCAGATGGGGATTTACTCAGTTGGAGGAAAGTTGGGAGATGGTTATCTTGCCAATTTTTTACATGGGCAGCCTTGCCATTATAAATATCCATTCATATCTGGCTTCATTCCATCTTGTCTTCCCCCTAATACCTTTTTCATAATTTGTTGTGGGAGAGAGAAATACAAGTACACAGTATCCTATAATGTGCTCTGAATCTATACCTTTTTTTTTTGTTTATCCCTAGTACACGTGGTACAGGCCATGATAATCATGGTGGGTAAAATTAGGTGACTGCTTTAACTGTAAGTGCACCACATGTCTACACATGTGAAAAGCAGTTCGACTTTGCACTTAAAAATATGCCAGAGCCCCGTTTGGTTACTTGCACTTGCTGGTTGGGTTGAACTTTTTCAAGAATTGGGGGCCATTGGAGCATTTTTTTTTTCAATATAAAATTTATAACACTTTATCATATTCAAGGTAATAATGGTTGTGAGGTTTTTCCACTATCTACTAAGTGCAATTCTCAACCTGCAACCACAAACCACATCATTGACTGTATTGACTCATTCATTGATGAGCTCTACTTAACCCCAGCATACATCATCAACAAGCTCTACTAGCTTGATACCCCAATATGATTGTTGAGTGGAGATAAGAAAGAAGAAGAAGACAAGGTAATAAGACCAAATCCAAATACATAAATAGTGTGTGATGTTTCGGTTACAGTGTTGTTACCATCAGACAAAAGAATAAATGAGAAAAAATATCACAGCATGTTCTTAAATAGTACTGTTATCATGTGTGTAAACAAGATAGCAGATAAGAAAAAAAAAAGGTTTTCTAAGATAACCTAAAATATTAGTTTTTGAATTAGAAGTGGAAAGTTTTATGTAGGTACACAAGGTAATACGTAAGCCTCTCAAAACAGTCTCGTTCCCTAAAGAAGTTTGGGGGCATATAGGCACACAAAATATTAGAATATTCTTGGACAAAACTTTAAGAAGTTGTATTTTTTAGCATGTATATCGGAATTCAGACAATAACTGAAAGATATTACAGTGACCTTTATTGAAGACATTCGAGATAACCAAGTGTGAACAAAACTTAAGGAAGTTGTACCTTTTAGCATGTTTATCGGTGTTGAAGTTTGAGATTGAATCAAGGAATAAAAAGATTATTTATTAAACAAAGTAACTTAAAACAAGATGTTAAAGTAGCTGTTCGTGGCATGAATGTTCAGTAAAAGATACTAAGAAGCACTTTGCCACTTGTCTTGAATTGTTTTATTGTCTTTGGTTTTAGAGTTATGAATAGCTACCACATGAATTTAGATTACATGAATTTGACTTAGATTTTGATACTAGTGGTAGAGAGAGAGAGAAAAACAAAAAAAAACTATTAATTAACCAAACTAGAGATTTACATACATGTTGCTTGCTTTAAAATTTACATATTAAAGATTTATATTGTACAATTGAATTTAGAAGATTTTGACTTAATTTTCATATATAAAATTGAATTTAAAGAAATTATTAACTATAGGATCCAACATACTCCCCCGGCTGGGAAGAGATGACCAGAAAATAAAAATAAAAAAAATAAATAAAAAATAAAAATAAAAAAGAGTTCCAATAGTATAGATGCTGGACTAATTGATTCCGACTATGTAGCTAAGATTACAATTCTCATTGTTTGAAAGGTAATGGAATCAGCTTTGTAATGGGTCTCTTGAAGACTCCTTTTGAAGTCTTTATCTGGACTACCCTGACATTCTTGTCCTCTCCTGGAAATATCTCCTGAATCCTAGCCAAAGGCCAGCGAAGTGGAGATATTTGAGCCTCTTTGAGGTAGACCAGTTGACCTATTTGGATATTGTCTTGTTTGATTCGCCATTTACCACGGCCTTGGAGGTTGCTCAGATATTCCTTGGACCATCTTGACCAGAATGAGTTTTTTAGGTCTTGAATCAGCTTCCATCTTGTCTGTAAGTTTAAGACTTCAGAGTTTGAGGTTGGAATTTCTGAAAACGAAGATCCGATTAAGAAATGAGCTGGTGTCAAGGCCTCATAATCATTGGGATCACTACTTAGAGGGGCCAGTGGTCTTGAATTTAGGCAAGATTCAATCTGAATAATCAAGGTGTTCATTTCTTCATAATTCAGGGTTGTTGATTTAAAGGTTCGGACCAAGTGTGATTTCACACTTTTGATTCCGGCTTCCCAAAGGCCACCAAAGTGAGGTCCACCTGGGGGGATGAAATGCCAAGTGATTAATTCCTCTGTAACCAATCTTTGCACTGACTGAGAGTTCAATAATTGAAACTGAGTGCGGAAAAAATTGGATGCTCCTTTAAAATTGGTAGCATTATCTGAGTAAATGTCAGAGGGCTTCCCTCTTCTGGCCATGAATCTTCTCAACGAGGCCATGAATGAATCAGTTGATAAACTTGTTGTCAACTCTAAATGAATGGCCTTAGTAGTAAAGCAAATGAATAGTACAATGTAAGATTTGCTTATTGTTTTAGATCTGCCCAGGCTTCTCTTTATTGAGAATGGTCCTGTAAGATCAATGCCAGTCTTTGAGAATGGCCTTGATGGGATGATTCTCTCTGGAGGTAGATTTCCCATGATTTGATGAATGGTAGTAGATTTAAATTTTAAACAAATCAGACATTTTTTAATGATTTTTTTGACTGCATCTCTTGCTCCCAAAATCCAATAATTTTTTCTGAGTATTGACAATACAAGTTGAGGTCCTGCATGTAGGTATTTCCTGTGAATATCATCGATTATAAGATTGGTGATGTGGTGATTCTTCGGTAGTAAGAGAGGGAATTTTTGATTTTCATTTAAATAGGAATACTTGAGTCTACCTCCAACTCTTAGAAGTCCTTGAGTGTCTAAGAAGGGATTTAGAGAAGTTAGCTTGTTGGACAGAGGTAGTTGCTTGTTTGACTTCAGTAATTTTATTTCCATGCAGAATTCAACTTGCTGAATTGATTTGACTAAGACTTGAATTGCCTTTGTTAATTCTCTTGTTGTCAAAGGTCCTTTCTGACGAATTGGATCAAAGAGGAGGCAATTGTAGTAGAATCTCCAACACCAAGCTGTTATTCGGATCAATTTGGTCATTGTGGAATACCTTTCAATGAATTCTAGATTTAACATAGTTTCTGAATTTTGAATTAAGGTTATTTGATCCAACACTTGACCCTCACCGACTTCTTCTTGAATGATATTGAGATTTACTTGGGTTGGTGAAGAAGGAATATATCGAACATTATTTTCTTGAAGCCAAATAGGACCCCGCCACCAAATTCTATGATTGACCAAGTCTTGAGGCATGATTCCTCTGGATGCGCAATCAGCTGGATTATCTTGACTGGATACATGGAACCAATCAGTGATTTGAGTCAAATTTTGAATTGACGACACTCTGTTCGAAACAAAGGCTTTCCATCTGCTGGCATCTGATCTTATCCAATCTATGCAGATTTGTGAATCAGTCCATAAAAAGGTTTTGTCAGGTTGAAAAGGAAATGATTCAAGAATGACTTGATTCAGTTGAGCCAAAAGCAATGCTGCACTTAGTTCAAGTCTTGGAATTGTAATGGTCTTTAATGGTGCAACCTTAGTTTTTGAGGTTATCAGATTGATTTTGATCTTTTGATTTTTGAATCTAGTTTTCAAGTAAAAAACTGCTGAATAAGCATTAAGGGATGCATCACAAAATCCATGTAGTTGTAATTCTTCTATTTCAGAAGATGAACTGTTCAGGTATCTTGGTATTTTGATTTCCTTTAGGCACGATAGTTGAGTTTGGAATTTATTCCAATTTGACTTTATATCTGATTCAATTGGTTCATCCCATGAAGTTTTCCTCTTCCAAAGCTGTTGTATCATAATTTTCAGCAGAACAGTCGTGGGGGAAAGGAGACCAAGTGGATCATAAATTTTAGCTATAGCAGACAGAAGCTGTCTTTTAGTTGTTACTTCAAAATTCAGTGGATTGACTTGAACATTGAAGGTATCTTGAATTTTGTTCCAGACTAGTCCTAGAAGTTTGATTGAAGAATCCTCTTCAAGCAATTTTGAGTTAGTGTCATTGATTATTTCCTGTGAAAGAGAGGAAAGAACCTCTTTGTTATTAGAGGACCATTTTCTTAGTTTGAATCCTCCCTTGTTCAATAAGGATGATAATTCCGCAACCAAAGACTTAGCTTCTTGAATTGAATATGCACCTGAAATAAGATCATCAACATAGAAATCCCTAAAGACTATTGATGAAGCAGAAGGGAATTTAGAACTCTCATCCTCAGCCAATTTTTGAATAGTTCTGATTGCCAGAAAAGGGGCGCTTGCAGTGCCATAAGTAACTGTTAACAGTCATATTCCAGTAGTGGATCTTCTGGATTTTCTCTCCACAAAATTCTATGATAATCTCTATCATCTGAATTCAGCCTAATCTGTCTGAACATTTTCTCTATGTCTGCTGTGATTGCAATAGGAAATGTTCTGAATCTGAGTAAAATGTTGAATAGATTCTGCTGAAGCTTTGGACCCACATGTAGAAAATCATTTAAAGAAAGATTATTTGTACTTCTGGATGAAGCATCAAACACAACTCTGATTTTAGTTGTTGTGCTCTGTTCTCTTAGGACTCCATGATGTGGTAAATAAAAACATTGGTTGGAAGGTTTTTTTCAACTCCTTGAGTGGTATCAACTCCATATGATTCAGCTCCATGTACTCCCTCATAAAGTTGATGTATTGAGATTTGAGACTTGGATTAGCCTGTAGCCTTTTTTCCAAATTAAAAAACCTTCTCAATGCTTGAGATCTTGAATCACCTAAATTGGGTGTTGATTTAAAAGGGAGATTGACTGAATATCTGCCCTCAATGTCTCTTTTGAGGTTTGACTTGAATAATATCTCACAGGCATTCTTTGTACCCAACTGGGCCTTAGAAATTGGGACATCTTCAAGTTCCCAGAATTTTCTTATGCTGGAATCAAGTTCAGTGGTACAGTGATTGATTACCGAAGTATTCGACTTAATATTTGAATGGATTCTCCCAGAAACAAGCCAACCTAACTTGGTATTAAGTGCTATAGGATGGTGCTTTAAATCTGTTTTCTGACCTAGAATGATTTCTACAAAGGTATCTGCACCCAAAATTAGGTCTATGGGCTTGGTGACATAGAATTCTGGGTCTGCCAAGAGCAAATTTTCTAAATGAGGAAAGTCTGCTGACTGAATTTGGAAGTTTGGAAGGTCTTCAGTTACCCTCCCAACCACAAATGCTCTGGCAGAAAATAATTGATCATTATGATGTGGGGTGAACTCTATTTCAACCTGCGATGTTGTCCTGTTGACAACAATGTCACCTACACCTTTTAGTGTATAAGAATTTTTCATTTTTTCAAGTCCCAACTTGTGGCAACATTGTTCTGAAATTAGGCATATTTGGGACCCATTTTTCACTAATGCTCTACATAGCACAAATGAGCCATCCTTCGCCTTGACTTTAATAACGGCTGTTGACAGTAGAATATTTGTTTCCGTTTCCAAAGGCATCACATTACAGATGGTATTTGTTGAAATCAACATCTCTTGAGAGGTTGTTGGTTGTGGAATGGATGGTTCAGAGTTGTATTCATGCAGAAGAGTATGATGGTTCTGCTTGCAGTTTTTACATCTTGATGTGATGCGACATTTGGATATCTCATGATTTGCTCTAAGGCAATTTTGACAAAGTTTATGTTTTTTAACTAATTCCCATTTTTTAGGCAAGGGAAGATTTATGAATCTATGGCAGTCATTTAGTTTATGAATTTGATGACATAAAATACAATTTTGACCTTTGTTGACATAAAGGCCGTGAGCCATCATATTTTTGCTAGAGGTTTTTTGTTCCTGGAACAAAGGAATTCTCATACCTTGCAGGCTTCTAGCATGTTTTTCTAAAAAATTCACAAAGTTTTCAAATGTTGGATATTCTTCATTTTGAAGGATTAAATTCCATTCTTTCCTGAGGGCTTCACCGATTCTTTTTTCAAAAAAATTGATCAGGATTAGATCTGTTAATGTGTTTTTCTCAAGTCCTAGCACTGAGAGATTTCTAATGCCTTCATTGCAAACATCAAGGATTTCATAGAGAGAACCAGCCGAAATAGATTTTAATGGCCTTATGGAGAATATTTTGTTGATTTGTGAAAAAGCCAATTCTCTTCTGTTATTAAATCTATTGCATAAGGTATCCCATGCTTGCTGGTAGTTTTTGTCAGAAATGGGAAAACCCCGAATCAACTTTTCCGCAGGACCCTTAACAGATGCATTTAGATATTGAAATTTTTGTATTTCAGTTAGTGTTTGATTTGAATTAATGGTGGAGTTAAATATTTCTCTAAAACTAAGCCAATTGGCTGAATCACCATTGAAAATGGGTAAATTTATCTTAGGTAAATTAACATTGGATTCGGGCAGTTGTTTATCACTATGAGTATTTTCTTTGGTTTCAATCAAAGATAAAGCCTCTTCAATAGACACCAACATATTAAAAATATCCTTCTTGGCCTTTGAATAATCGTCATATTGTGTATCATCTAACTCTGATTCTAATAATGTGTTGATAACTTGATTTAGGCTAATTTTCCTTTCATTAACTTCTTGTTGGAATAGCTTTAATCTATGTATGTTTTTGGATTCTACAATAGCTTCATTCTCTGATTCCAGATCCTTTATTTCCTGAATGATAAAGTTGAATTTGTGCCGAATTTTAACTTCTGATTTAGGCATGACTTTATTTTAAGAAATTTAAGTTTTCAAATGGCTTACCTTAATTTTTTAAAGTATCCGACTCGATGAGGGACCATAATGTTCGTGGCATGAATGTTCAGTAAAAGATACTAAGAAGCACTTTGCCACTTGTCTTGAATTGTTTTATTGTCTTTGGTTTTAGAGTTATGAATAGCTACCACATGAATTTAGATTACATGAATTTGACTTAGATTTTGATACTAGTGGTAGAGAGAGAGAGAAAAAACAAAAAAACTATTAATTAACCAAACTAGAGATTTACATACATGTTGCTTGCTTTAAAATTTACATATTAAAGATTTATATTGTACAATTGAATTTAGAAGATTTTGACTTAATTTTCATATATAAAATTGAATTTAAAGAAATTATTAACTGTAGCAACATTTTAAAGGCAAGTATATATAGGAAGGCGAGGGACAAAGACTAAATATCTTGACGTCGACCGCAGCGCCGCCGCGGCCATTGATTGATCGATCCTCCAATACTCCACGCCGCCAATTTTTGATCGCTATTCCAACACTCCCTCTCGATCCAAAATGTTCAGTAGACCTCTTAAGTAGTGGAATTTGTTTCGTGGAAGAGGTTTAGTCATTATATCAGCTAGCTGTTCTGAGCTGCAAACATAATGCACTTTAAGTTCACCTTCTTCATGTTTGGATCTAATGAAGTGGTAGCGAACATCAAGTTGGTCTTGTCCAGTGAAGAGAATTCCCATGTGTGGAGTGCCTTTCAGATAACGGAAAATATTCTTCACTGTTGTACAATGTGCAGGTCCTGGATATTCTAGGAATTTACTCACTTGTGAAACTGCATAAGTGATATCTGGACGTGAAACACATGATGCAAACATAAGGGATCCAACAGCTTCTCGAAAAGGGAATTTAGGCATCTTTTCCTTTTGTTCTGGAGTAGGACAGTCCTGCTTTGTTAAGATGACAGAAGGATCCATAGGCACCGAAGCAGGAATACAGTCAGCCATATTAAATTTACTCAAAATTTTGTCAATATATGATGACTGGTGAATGAAAATACTTCCCCTATCTTCTGACTGCTCTATTTGTAGCCCAACAAAAAAGTTAACACTTCCAGATGTAATTTCAAATGCGTGTTCTAACTCATCCATTATAATAGCTATTGCCTCTTTATCTTTAGATAGAATAATTCCATCATCAACATAGAGAGCTAAGATAACATTTGAATCATTGTGTGTTCCAATGAAAATGCACGGGTCGGCGTCTGATGTTTTGAAATTATGGCTATTCAAAAAATTGGTAAATTTCTTATTCCAATTTCTAGAAGATTGTTTAAGACCATACAGACTTTTATGTAATCTATAGCAGCTATTATCATCTCTCTTGTAGCCTTCTGGTTGTTCAAGATAAACAAGTTCCTCTAATTCGCCATTGAGAAAAGCTGTCTTTACATCGAATTGCTTAAGAAACATCCTTTCAGAAGCAGCGTGTGATAAAAGAATGCGTAACGAATCATACCTGACTACTGGGCTAAACGTATCGAAATAGTCAACATTTTTGATTTGAGAATAGCCTTTTGCAACTAATCTGGCTTTGAACCGTTGAATTGTACCATCGGACTCCGTTTTAATTTTATAAACCCATTTACAACCGATAGGTTTATGACCATCTGCCAAACGTTCTAAAGTCCATGTTTTATTTTTATTTAATGCATCAATCTCTTCATCCATGGCTAATTTCCATCTTTCTGAATCTGAACTCGTTATTGCATCTATATAGTTACTGGGTTCATCAGCGAGCGCAAAGTTACATTGGCTATTCGAAACTTTAGAGCGTGTTATCATTGGATGCGAACTGATATCGGATACTGGCGGCATTTCCTGCACTGGAATGTTTGCTGTCGCAACTGGTGATTCATCCGGAGCGCTGTTAATCTGAAATATTATTTCTTTGGGTTTGGTAGATTCTCTATCTGGAGTAGCTTTCTCATCGAATGTGACATCTTTAGAAATTCTAATTTTTTTAGTTTTCCAATCCCATAATCTAAAATTTTTGTTTGTATTCTCATAACCTAAAAACATAAGTTTTATCGATTTATTATCCCACTTTTTACGGTTTTCTTTGGGAATATGCATATAAGCATTACAGCCAAATATTTTATAGTTAGCTAAATTTGGCTTTGTGCCAAAGAAAAGTTCATAAGGTGTCGTTTCCAGGGGTTTGCTTAGTCGCACTTCTATTTAGAATATTAGTGGCTGTGTTACATGCCTCAGCCCAAAAAAATCCTGGAAGATTTCGTGAATTTAGCATGGACCTGGCTGCTTCCACAATCGTACGATTGTCTCTTTCTATACGTCCTATCTGTTCGTGCACATAAGGTGCAGTGAACTCGTGAATTATCCCAAATCTTTTACATAAATCTGCAAAATTATCGCTTTTGAATTCTAGCGCTTATCAGTCCTAAGAACTTTTATCTTATTTCCAGTTTGAGTATAGAATAGAGTAGCATATTCTTTGAATATATCTAGCACATCTGATTTGTTTTTAATAAAATAAAATGGCGATAACCACTAAAGGTAATCTTTAAATAAGCAGAAATACAGATATTTACTTAATGATTGAGTCTGCATTGGGCCACAAATATCAGCATAAATAAACTCACTAGCTGGTAGTTTTTGCCATCTGAGGGATAGCACGACTTTCTATGGGCTTTTCCAAGTTGGCATCCTTCACAGAAGAAAAATTCTCCCTCTAAATCTTGAGGCTGCAGACCATCCACCAATCCTTTGGTCGCCATCTCTCGAAGTGTAGCAACTGGAAGATGCGCAAGTCTCTCGTGCCACAACTGAAGCTTGTTCTCGCTGGTGATGTTTCCTTGTGATGATGACGTAACCTTGAAGAGCATCCTGTAGAGGCCGTCATGACGCACTCCTACGGCTTTTAGGTCATTATCATGAAGATCTGTAGCTTGTCATGTTTGATAATGACGTTGAATCCTCTTCTTGTGGAGTAGAAAGGCTATACCAATTTTTTCTTTAGTTGCGGCGAGTAGAGCACATTTCTTATGTACGTATTGTACCATCCACCGTCGACGTAGGCTTGAATCTCGATGTCTCCCATGCCTTCTGCAAGTAGTGTCGAGTTGTTCTCCCAAGTAGATTGGATGATCACTGGTGAACGGCGTGTAGGCCTTGAACCACTCCTCGTCGAAATGTCATGCTGCAGCTTGCACCGCTGTCAGCATACCAAATATCATTGGGCTCTACTTGATTATCGCACAAAATAAGTCCATAATCACTTGAACTTCCTTTTGAATCATGAAGATTTTTGGATTTATTTTTCTCATAGCTAATCTTTTTCTACATTCGCGGCTCCAATGTCCAATTTTGTGACAATAGTGGCATTTAGTGTTCTTCTTGGCATCTTGAAAAGAAACGTTGTGTATCTTTAGGCCCTTAGTTCGTGCTTGCCTGTGTAATAAGGCCTCATCTTGTTTAGAAGAACCGACTTTGTTGATCCTTGTTTCTTCAATCAAAAGTCTTGCAGTTAAATTGTTAAGAGTTTGAGCTTTCGGATCTAACGATTCCCACGCTGCAACAAAGTAGCGCATACTCGAAGGCAAAGTATTTAAATTTTTGCTACCTTTTGATCTTCCGTTATGGTTCCGCCCATTTGTGAAATTTGTGCAGAAATATTTTCAATTTTTTGCTATGTAATCACTTATTGTTTCCGATGTCAATCGTGCATCGAAGAATTGTTGCCAAAGTAGGCCAATAGTAAATTCGGATTTTTTTGTTCATGAATAGCAAGTAATTTCTGCCACATTTGTGAAGCGGAAGTACAGTTCATCAGGGGCTGAAGAAACCTTAATTCGATTGCCTGTGATAATAACATCCTTGCCTTAACGTCCTTTGATTTCCAATTCTGTAGTGAACTTTTCAGAGTTACTGTCGGAGGAAACAACATTCGGCTTTATTTCTAAGCCTTCCAATAATTCTAGTAATTTTTGTTGTTCCATAAGAAGCCCTGAATTGGAATTTCCATAATGAAAAGTTTTCACCATTAAAAACTTTAATCCTTGAAAGACAATCTTCGCTCATCTTCTTTGTCTTGGAATCGGCCAACGACAAAAAGAAACTAGGGTTATGGTTGGCGGTTGACGCCTAAACTTCGAGCAAAACAAAGGCTTACTCACCGCTGGCGGTTAATCCTTTTAGGCGCAGTGGAAGCGTGCTGGGCCCATAACCTGTTGAAGTTTGAGATTGAATCAAGGAATAAAAAGATTATTTATTAAACAAAGTAACTTAAAACAAGATGTTAAAGTAGCAACATTTTAAAGGCAAGTATATATAGGAAGGCGAGGGACAAAGACTAAATATCTTGACGTCGACCGCAGCGCCGCCGCGGGCCGTTGATTGGTCGATCCTCCAATACTCCACGCCGCCAATTTTTGATCGCTATTCCAACAATCGGGATTCAGACAATAACTCTGAAAGATATTACAGTGACCTTTATTGAAGAAACATGAGATAACTAAGTATAAAACTGACCCTGTCTCCTTAAAAGAAATAGATGACCGGCAATTTTAATCTTCTTAAGTTTTGTTTATGAGTGTACTTTACTTGAAGAGAACATGATGGAAACGATTGGTGTTCCCTTTCACCAACCTAGCCTGTGGTTGCAGACCTCCAAGCGAGAAGTCCCGGAGTTTATTGAAAGACCGGACTACGCAGTCCATCCTAAAGGTATCCTCTATGTAACCTATCATGTGTAACTCACACACACTATGTTGTTGGTGAACAACCTGCTTGCCTAGATTTACTTCTTTTTTGGTTGAATGAATGTTCTTGTTAAGGTGAAAATATCAGGCTTCCAGGCAAAAGTTTCTTTTCAAAATCTTTTAAGATACAGTAGAACTACATCTCTGTAAAGGACAATACCTAGTTGTAGAGCCAAAGTGTCCTTTAGAAGAGGTGTCCTCCTTACCAGAGAGCAACTACAGTAGAACTACCTCTCTGTAAAGGACAACACCTAATTGCATAGCCAAAGTGTCCTTTAATGAGAGGTGTTCTCTTACAGAAAGTTGCTACAGTAGAAACTACCTCCCTGTAAAGGACAATACCTAGTTACAGAGCCAAAGTGTCCTTTAATGAGAGGTGTTCTCTTTTTGGAGAGTTGCTAAATAGTAAAAATAGTAATTTTGCAAATGAAAACTCTCCTTTGTTAGAGGTGTCCTCTAGCGGGGGTGTCTGTTAAAGGGAGGTTCTACTGCATCTCAAAGATTTTGAAAAGAAAATTTTTTCGCTGGAATTCTGATATTTTCAACTTAATATAGATTCAAGGGATTATTTTATTGAATGCTCTTGTGCATTCTTTTAAAACCTTTTTTTTTTGTCTGTACACTCATGGACAAAACTTTTGGAGAGTTTTTGATGTCGCCGGATGTCTGTTTTTGATGGAGACAGAGGCAATTTAGTTCACACTTGGTTATCTCGTGTGTCTTCAATAAAGATCACTGTAATAACTTTCAGAATTATTGTCTGAATCCCGATATACATGGTAAAAGGTACAACTTCCTTAAGTTTTGTTCACACTTGGTTATCTCGTGTGTCTTCAATAAAGGTCACTGTAATATCTTTCAGAGTTATTGTCTGAATCCTGATATACATGCTGAAAGGTACAAACTTCCTTAAGTTTTGTTCACACTTGGTTATCTCGTGTATCTTCAATAAAGGTTACTGTAATTTCTTTCAGAGTTATTGTCTGAATCCCGATATACATGCTGAAAGGTACTACTTCCCTAAGTTTTGTTCATGAGTTTAGATGTTGCAAAATCAAGAGATGCTTTTTTCTTAATTTATCTATTATCTTTTGTATTATTATTTCACACAATTAAAATAACTTATATCTAACCATGATAAGGTACAATTTGGATTATAGATTTGAGATATAAGGTAACAAAGAAGATAATTTTTAAAAACTATTAAATTTTGACTAATATTTCAGTAAGAATGCTATTACCAAAATATCACTACTTAATTTATTGATTTGAATTTGGCCATGTTACCTATCAATATTGCTTCTATAATCATGGTAATTTTGATGCTATTCTAAAAGATTTGTATGTCTCAAGTTAAATACATTGTTTTTTTCCACTAAACAAGACCTTTGGGAGAGGCCACTGCTCATCATAAAACAGCTCGAGGAGCACGAACACATGGGATTTGTGTAATCCTTACACAAGGGCATAAGAAACAACAACAACAACATTGTTTTTCTGTTCATATAGAATTCTTTGTGATCAATATAGTAAAAACTTAGAAAATATGAGAATCTTAGAAGTTCTGTATGTATAGAAGTGTAAGGTATAAAAGTGCATCAAAACGAGAATAAAAAGGCCCAATAATTATGTTTGTTATCAAAATAATTGACCTACCTGATTCTCTGGACTTGTAATCTAAGCCAGCTTCTTTACTTTTATTTTTAGCTCACACCTTGTGGCACAAGTCTCTCCAACAATAGCTCTAAAATTGCTTCTTGTTTAAATTTTATCAAGTATTCTGT
Organism: Cordylochernes scorpioides; assembly: GCA_030710605.1. Classification (NCBI taxonomy): domain Eukaryota; kingdom Metazoa; phylum Arthropoda; class Arachnida; order Pseudoscorpiones; family Chernetidae; genus Cordylochernes; species Cordylochernes scorpioides. The sequence continues at coordinate 135,057,037 of CP092863.1, forward strand.
TTTAACTCTGTGTCATCAATTTTGGCTTTAAATTTCATCATCTTAATTTTTTTTTCTTGGTTATGGGTAAATATATTTCTAATATTTATATATACAGTAAAACCTCTCTGTAAAAGACAACACCTAGTTACAGGGCGAAAGAGGCCTTTGTAGAGAGGTTGTCCTCTTACTGGAGAGTTGCTACATAGTAAAAATTAGAAACTATTTTAGAGGCGTAAGATTCTTTTTGAAATTAAACAATTTCTACTGCCCTTACTGTAATGGAAAAATTAATGGGAGAGCCTGGCTCATCAGTGGTGAACCCTCCCTGCGGTTTCGCCAGTTTAATCTACCATACTGCTTAAAAAACTTGAAATAAGTCTAGAAAAAAACTAATATACTTTATTTACATAATAAAGGAAAAAATTCCAATCAAATTTAATAATGAAATAATCATACAAGCCTATAAATCACATCATATAGTTGTGTTCATAGTCTGGCCAACATTCCTCTGATCTCAGACTTTATCGAATCTAGAATCATGATATCTGATCTGAGAAACTTATCCACAGATGATCAACAAATTTATGACCCATTTATTCCAGGAATTATAGATACCTTTCTCAAATCAAGAATGAATGTTCTGAAAAATGAAGCAATAATACTTTCTTAAGCTTTTTTCCCCAAGAAATCCCTAAATACTTTCGTCCAAATTTTTATAATACTCAATTTGTTACAAACCACGGAAATTTTAAATATTTTTAAAATAGAATAAAGGCAGTCGAGGATTCAAGTTGTTTTTGTGGTAATGAGGAACAAACCTCAAGACATCTACTGATCGAATGCCCAGCATTTCAAGATTATAGAATGAAGAATGAATTAGTTGTTTGTGAACTTAACAATTTGATTTCCTATAAAAAATCATATTTAAAGTTTAATTCATTTTGTAAATACATTCTAACTTTCTACAAAATCTGGATCTCTAGTGTTTTCATGTGTTGAATAATGTAAATAAACTTATGTAAATAAACTTTTCTCCTTGTTTGGCGCAAGTATCCCTTGCGGGATATAGCGCTTTGGAAATAAAATAATTGATAATTGATACTGCTGTTATATTGCATTTTCGATCTTCCTTTTATAGTGATACTGTTGTTAGACTCTTGGAATGGGTATTTTAGATGAACTATGGACATAAGCTTTGAGGACAAGAGAATTACATACAATTATAAATATATAATATGCTTCGAGCAATCGCTCTTCCGCAAATATCCCAGGCCCTCCCATTAATTTTTTCATTGCAGTATGGACAGTAGAAATTGTTTAATTTCAAAAAGAATCTTACGCGTCCTAAAATAGTTTCTAATTTTCATAACAGATGGTGTGCATTGTAACATAGTTAAATGGTAAATTTGACAATCAAAACTTTCCTTTGTAGAGAGCTATCCTCTAGCAGAGTGTCCTCTCATGGAGGTTTTACTGTATTTCTATAATTTTTTCTAAATGTTCAAACTTTACAAGAAAGAAATGAGGTAAGTCAACTGACAGCAAACAGAATAACTTTTGCATACTCTCTTCCTACTTCCATATGTATATCAGAAAGTCGAAAAAAAAATATATAATTATTTATTTTATATAATTTAGATGAATCTAAACTATGATTTCATTCACTAGGGCATGCAACAGAAGAAACAAAGTTAAAAAAATATATAATTATGTATTTACATATAATTAGGATAAAACAAAACTTATTATCTTGTGAAAAAATAGTACAAATATGATATTGTACTGGGATAAGGTTCATAAATTATGAAAAAGGCATCTCTTTATCGTGCAACTGAAAATTGCTGATGGCTTGCGCCATCTATTGGAATAAATATCAACTATTCTCGTTGATTTCGAATTATTCCAGAATCGGCCAATTACCCATTCTTGATTAATCAAGAAAAGCTAACCACGTATGCGTTTCAAACTGTTGGCACTCATCAGTGTGGTACAAGCTGTACCTCAACGACCAAAAAACTGATCCTTCAGGCATCTTGAAAAATCATGAAATGGGTAGTTAAGGCCAGAATTGCGTGAGACCACGAGACAATGTGAAAAGTTCAGTTTCAGTTACACGATAAGGAGATGCCTTTTTCATAATTTATGAACCTTATCCCAGTACAATATCACATTTGTACTATTTTTCACATTGTCTCGTGGTCTCACGCAATTCTGGCCTTAACTACCCATTTCATGATTTTTCAAGATGCCTTAATGACCAGTTTTTCGGTCGTCGAGGTACAGCTTGCACCATGCTGATGAGAGTCAACAGCCCGAAACACATCCGTGGTTAGCTTTTCTTGATTAATCAAGAATTGGTAATTGTCCAATTCTGGAATAATTAGAAATCAACGAGAATAGTTGATATTTGTTCCGATAGATGGCGCAAGCCATCAGCAACTTTCAGTTGCATGATAAGGAGATGCCTTTTTCATAAATTATTATCTTATGTGTTTATATAATCTATAATCCAAATTGTGCATTATCAAAACTTTTGTACATTCACTTAGAGTATGTTACAATATTTTTTTTTTTTTTAAGATATCCTAATTTTCAATTGTCATTACTTATATACTACTACCTTGTGTTTATAATCTACAATCCAAATTGTGCCTCATCTACCTTGTAGGAGTTTATGATTGATTATACTGTAAGTTCACCTCATGTGTACACATGGAGAAAAACTGACTTAACACTTACTTACATGGTATTAACACAAGGTAATAAGACCAAATCCAAATAAATAAATAGTGTGTGACGTTTCGGTAACAGCGTTGTTACCATATTCAGACATGTACCATCTTCAATGTACTTTTGTCTGAAGATGGTAACAATGCTGTTACCGAAACGTCACACACTATTTATTTATTTATTTGGCCTTATTACCTTGTGTTTATAATCTATAATCCAAATTGTGTGCCTTATCAATTACATGGTATTAGAAACAATTTTGACTGACCCAGTTGATGGAACTTAGCAAGGGTCCCACTCAGGGATACAGAGGAGCTGCGTCTGTACTCATGTTAGAGTCGGCAGCAAAGGCGTCTGCTTCCATGTTAGAACGGCCTCAAACTACAGGCAAAGTCAGACTTTCACCAAAGTGTGCCTGGATCATGGTGCCATGATCAACGAAAACTGCACCCCTATACCCCATTCCATGAGATCATGAACTCATGGAATTCGTGTAATCTTTGCACAAGGGGATGAGAACAACAACAACAACAACAATTTTGTTGTTTGGACTCATCAATTAGATTGGAGTTGGGAAAATATTCTAAAAATATTGTTATATAATGGCAAAATCTAAATGTGTGATGTTTATATGATACCATGATCATCATTAATTATAAGGCAATAGCATCTGTATGTAAGACATGAAAGTATTGAAACATGAATGTTTCTTTTAAACATAAAACAAACTTTTCTACTGTCCTTACTGCGATGAAAAATTATTGGGAGGGCTTAGCTCATCAGTGGTGAACTCTCCCAGCGGTTTCACCAATTTAGAGTTCTAATACTGTATTGGATCATTCTGCTTATATATGCTACACTGAAGGGTGGAATCTTAGTAAATGGTATTCAAGCAAACTATGATCATCATATCTCAAAACAAGTTTTTTTTTTTGCTAATTCCTAGTACACGTGGTACAGGCCATGATAATCATGGTGGGTGGAAGAAGGCGACTGCTTTTACTGTAAGTGCACCACATGTCTACACACGTGAAAAGCAGTTCGACTTTGCATTTACAAATAAATATGCCATAGCCCCGTTTGGTTACTTGCACTCGCTGGTGGGGTTGGACTTTTGCAAGAATAGGGGGACATGGAGCATTTTTTTTTTAATCAGAAAAAAGTGCCCAATGAGGGAATTGAACCCAGGTCGTAGCAATCAAAACCAACGGTTTATACCAGCCTTCCACCAACTCCCCTCAAAACAAGTAATATGGCACAACCTCTCTCTAAAGCACAATGCCTAGTTTAGAGCTAAAATGTCTTTTAGATAGAGATATGCTCTTACCGGAGATCTACCAAGTAGTGAAAAATTTTAGTTTGGCGAATGAAAACTGTCCTTTGTGTTTAGTGTCCACTCATAGAGGTCCTACTTCTACCGTAATGATGGTTAGAAAATAGGGTGAACAATTTAACACAGCTTTGTTTATCAATTAAAAACTATTTGATACACCTTTTATTCTGCATTGATAAACTATGTACAGTCGACTCTCGATAATTTGAAACTCATTAATTTGAATATCTCGATAATTTTAATTTTTTTTCCCCGGTCTCTTCAAAACACTCGATAAGTTGAATAAAATCAAAATTAATTAGTCCCCTCAGTAATTTGAAGTTAATGGAATAGTATCTTGCTACAAATGACATTTGTGAATAACTGCACAAATGTTTAAAATAATAAACCACAAATTTTGAGATCAAACTCTTGTTTAATTGATTTTTCCTTTCCCACCCCCTTGGTTGTTTAAACTCTTGTTATTTTGAACTCTTGATAAATTGAAATGTTTTTCTGGTCCCTTGAGTTTCAAATCATCGAGAGTCAACTGTATAAATTTATAGCCTGAAAATCGGCCCTTACCACTTTTTTTTTTTACCAGCTTAAACACCTTTTTGGAATAATTCATCCGATTTCATAACCTTTCTCATAGGATGATATGAAAACAAAGCCGCCCCTGTACTGATTAGAGCCAAAGCCTTATATTTGATGATACACAGTGACCTTTATTGAAGATACACGAGATAACCAAGTGTGTGAACAAAATTGCTTCTGTCTCCTTAAAAATGAATATAGACTACCGGCAATATCAAAAAGTTTCCACTTCTTTAAGTCCATGAATGTAATTGGTTTTGAATTAAAGAGGTTCTACACCTATACTCCTTCAGCAGAGCTACAGGGCACGTTGTCCCAGGCGGTGGATAGGGGAACCACCTTCAGATATGAAGGCCAGCTGCGAAACAAGCAGAATAACTCTGATGAATAAGCAGTTGCAGACCAACAACAAGTTCAACTGACTTTGTTGATAGACCTCAGCAAAGGTTCCTCTCCATTGATACAGAGGAGCTGCGTCTGTACTCATGTTAGAATCTGCAGCAAAATTATCTGCTTCCATGTTAGGAATAGCCTCAAATTACAGGCAAAGTCAGACTTTCACCAAAGTATGCCTGGATCATGGTACCATGATCAATGGAAGCTGCACCACTACACCCTATTCCATGAAATCATGGACTCATGGAATTCATGTAATCTTTGCACAAGGGGATAAGAAACAACAACATAAACCTATACTTGCAATACTCTTGACTTTGGATTAATGTGGAATTTTATAGGAATGATGGTGGAACATACCACATTCTGCTTATATTACTTATAACTATCATCAATCCAGACAAGTGCAATTACATGGCAGTTAACCACTGCATCTTTTCACCACTTCCATCATGTCTTCTTCATTCAGCCAACCACACAAACAGAAGTTATAAGATTTGACCATCAGGCATCATCTTGACAGTTGAATAAACAGAATTGCAATGAATGGCTTAGATGGCCATTTCTTTCTTTTCAACAAGTTCTTGCATTACTATTTGTTTGAATATTTTGGTATCTATAGCCTTTTGCAGCTTTCTCTAAATGGATGAATTTGTTTTTCCTGGGTTCCTTTCCCCAAACTCTTCAACAATCATACTTAGGGGAGATTTGTACTTTATTTTGAGATTGTTGAAATAAATATATTTAGTCACATTTGTAGAAATACCTCTTTGAGAGAAATTACAACCCCACTGTATTCATGAAATTTTTAATCCAGTGGATTCTCCCATTTCTGCTCTACTCTGCTGGAAGACAGGGTTTACCTGTTGATTCTGTTCTTCAGCCGATGGGAGATCTTTCTTATACAGATGTCATCCATACCTGGAATGCTACAGATGGAATTGTAGATTTGATAAGGCCGCCCTTGATGATGGACAACAGCTTTGTTCCTGGTTGGGATGCAAGTGCAGTTCAAGGTTTCTTCACGCAGAGTCCTTTGGTTGAAAATGTCTCCAAGAGACAGGAAGTCAATAGCACTCACATCAATAATGTGATGGCCAACTTGAACAGAACAGAAAATGTAACCTTTTCCACTTCTCTATTTACATCTCCCATCCCCCAGACCACCACCACAGAAGCTGCAAAAAGACTTCCCGGTATGTACAATGCTGTGCCCTTGAACCAGGAAATCTCCCGGAAATGTCCCTGGAGGTCCCCAATATATTGGCAGTCTTCAAGGCCTTGTTCAGTAGGGTGACTCCCAAGCTGGAGTCCCATACCATGCTCCCCCTGCCCCTCCTCACCACCCTCTCCCCGGGGCCCCCACTCCAGGGAGGAGATACTACAGCAGGAGTTCCAGCCCCACCCTCCAGCCCTGCACAAGCACACCTTTGAGACCACCCTGGAGGATGTCAGAAATATCGTCCAGTTTGTCAAACCCCCCTCAGCCCAGCTCTCCGGTAACACCAGGCAACTGCACAACCACCATTTGGTCCTCAAGAATCCCAGCTACCCATTTTATGGAGGGAATCGCACAAGAATTTCCATGCCCATCACTAGCAAGATGGTGCAAATGCTTAAGACGTTTCAAGAACTCAGGACCAAACTGAATGCTGTCTCACCATCACCCACTGAAGCAGCAGCTCTCAGGAATACCCCAGAAAAGGTCTCCTCTGAAGCACAGATATTAGATGATCATTTCAGCTCATCAGGGCTTGCTCACTTGGACAATTTTAGTGAGTCAATAGACCAAAGCTTTGGAATTCCTACTCCTCTGCACCTTTTTACTGATCTCTCAGCATTATTCCCAGAAACTTCTTCCCCTTACTGAGCATCGGCCTATTGTAGAACAGCACTCTGTGGCTGCTCACATGCCCTTGAGCTTGAGTGATCTGGCCGGCACCACCATAGGAAGTTGGGAAGATAACAAGTTGGCAGGATCCACAGTGCCTCACTTGGAAGCCATCAATTTGTTGCCTGGAGTTTCTGATCACTCAGATCAAATCTATGGGAAGGAGATGGGATTCAGACTCCTCAACTCACATTCAGAAGCTAACCCAGACTTGGGTATCGCCCCTGATGCAAATTTGTTCGCTCTCAGCCAAGAAGAAGAAAGGATTCCCCCTGTATCAGCTTTCCCAAGAGACAATGTAGCATATCCCCCAGGTCTGGTGAAGACTCTCCAGAGTTTGGAAGATCTCCCAAAAGAAAGAAGAAAAGGAACATCACTGTAGCTAAAGCCTCCACAGAAGTAGCAGCTGCTCCCAGAGCAGTGTTCTCCACTGCCAGGAGCCAGTACAAGACATCTGCCAAGGCGGCTTCTACCGTGAGGATGTCCACACTGGACTCTAATATAACCACTCTGGGGCTGGCTGAACAATCCTTTGAAAACGATGATTATTTCAACAAGCCATTTGAATTCCAAATTGCTGTGGGCAGCGGTCATCCAGAGGAGTCCTTCTCCTATACAGACGATCTCTTCACTGGCTCCATCCTGGAGAGACTGGAAAATATCACGGATGCTCCTGGCTTGCTGGCTCAAATCAAGGAATTGGCATCGGATCTGCACAAGCAGGCCAACAGGTTCTTTGGAGAGGATGAGGATGACCCGGATTATGAGGATATCAGGTCCAAGAAGTCTCTCTGGGAAATGTGAACCCGTCCCTCATGGACTTTCTCCTAAGTGAGCTAGAGAACCAGGTGGATGCTCTGTCCAAGAAACCCTCCGGCCCCCCTCCCCTACACTCCACATTGGAGACACCCACCCCCACGCCGCAACTTCTCTCCCACCAGTTTATGCACCATTTTGAAAATCTCTTCCTGGATAAGCATTCGCGTAGAAAAAGATACCAGAAAGGCTTTGGGTAAAAAAAAAATGATATTCAGAATCCTACTATCAGTTTAGTATAGAGATATGTGCATTTTATTTATGATTATTTAAAAAAAAAAAAGGTGTTTAGGAAGAAATGATTCCTGTTGAATTTGGAAGAGAGATTGAGGAAATAAATATAAATAAACAGGAGAATATCTTGCTTAACTCTGCTTTTTCCCAAACATCTGTGCGCACCAACATGTACACATAATTATTATCAACAAAAATTGAGCAGGCCAGTCCTTGATTGGACACGGACATCCAAAAAGGTCTGCTCTATCTGATGTCACCATTAACATATAAGCTGGGTTCCTTCTGAGTCCATAGACAGCAGCCAGGTCACCATGCTCCAGATTAACCAGCGATCCCAGGACTCCCATAGTCCACCTCACCTTCCTGGATGTTGCCTCCTCTAAACCATGTTCCTATGTCTTCATTTATCTTCAGGCTAGTGCTCTCCCACTCTGGCCTGTGATTGCATGTTGGATGAAGAGCCTACTGTGACATATTGTTAGGTCCACAGATTCCAACATAGGTTTTCTCGATTTATCAAGAAATTGAGTCGGCCAAATATCAGGGAACAGATCAACGCCTAGTTGATTCCTGTTCCACTAGATGGCGCGCTGCCATCTAAAAAGTACTTGTGTTCCTGGGGGTCATTGTAAGGATGGTCTAAACCGTTGGTTTTTGACTGCTACGACCATGGTTCGATTCCCACATTGGGAACTTTTTTTTTTTTTTCTGATAAAAAAAAAATGCTCCAATGGCCACTGATTCTTGCAAAAGTCCAACCCTACCAGCAAGTGCAAGTAACCAAATAGGGCTCTGGCATATTTGTAAGTGCAAAGTCGAACTGCTTTTCAAATGTGTAGACATTTAGTGCACTTACAGTAAAAGCAGTCGCCTATATCTACCCACCATGATTGTCATGACCTGTACCACATGTACTAGGGATAAGCAAAAAAACATGTACTCCTGGTCAGTATATGCTTTCATTATTTTTAACATCAACACCTGACCCATTTTTTTTCCTCTCTTTTTCTACTTGCTTATCAACCACCACTTTGTCCTGTATTCATCCATCCTTAACTTAAGAGCTTGAAGACATATCAGTAGGACTACATTATGGAATATGATAGGCAGTGAGGTAACCCTAGATAACAATTTGAATTTAGATGATCGTAGGGGGTCGGTGGAAGGCTGGTTAAACCGTTTGGTTTTCGACCACTACGACCCAGGTTTGATTCCCGCATTGGACACTTTTTCCTGTTTAAAAAAAAAAATGCTCCAATGGCCCCCGATTCTTGCAAAAGTCCAACCCCACCAGCAAGTGCAAGTAACCAAATGGGCTCTGGCACATTTGTAAGTTAAAAGTCGAACTGCTTTTCACATGTGTAGACATGTGGTGCACTTACAGTAAAAGCAGTCGCTAACTACCCACCATGATTATCATGGCCTGTACCACGTGTACTAGGGAATAAGCAAAAAAAAAAATGATAATTTGCTATTGTAGGGGAATATCAATACACTAGAACCTCCATTAGAGGACACTCCAATTAATGGATACACCTCTATATAAAGGACAGTTTTCATCACCAAAATTACTATCTTTATCAATTAGCTGTGCTCTGGTAAAAGGAAACTCCCTAAAGAACACTTTGGCTCTGCCACTAGTTGTGGTCCTTTAGAGAGAGTTTGTTCTACTGTCTTAGTAAAAAAATATCACTGTCACTTTCAACCCTAGGATATGCAAATTGTATGATATGGGGCTAAACATTTTATTTTTCAATGCAGTCTTGGAAACTTGCAACATCTCCTACATAGAAAAGTTACTCATCCGATTGAAGGATAGAGAATTCCTGCACTCCATATATAACAAGGTGGTCAGGATGGATATCATACTCGCTGTCTATTACAAAGAAGAAACGGAGCACCTCCTCGGGCTACTCACGCCTGAAGACAAGATTCTTCTCGACAAATTCTTCGACATTATCATCAAACATGTTCCGAACTCCCCAAATGGCAGGGATCTGTCTAGATTCAAGGCGGCTTTAAGCTCCTGATCCGGACGTGCCCTCGGAGAGGGCTACGTCGATTGTATATCTCTTCATTCCTACCATTATTATTACCTTATAACTCCCTTTGAGTGTAAAGATTGACGAGATGTCAATAAAATTGTTTAATTGTCAAAAAAAAAAATTGTCATCTCCTACATTCATGTACAAAACTTAAGGAAGTGGAAAGTCTTTGATGTTGCCTGTTGTTGTATTTTTTTAAGGAGACAGAGGCACTTTTGTTCACACTTGGTTATTGCATGTGTCTTCAATAAAGGTCACTGTAATATCTTTCAGAGTCTTCTTCCTTCTTTCTTATCTATCTTTCAGAGTTATTGTCTGAATCCCGATATACATGCTAAAAGGTACAACTTCCTTAAGTTTTGTCCATGAGTGTATTTACAGTATAACCTCCATGAGAAGACACTCTCACTTGAGGACCCCTCTCTCAAAGGACAGTTTTCATGGTCAAAATTTTTACTATTTAGCTCAGTAAAGGACACTTTAGCTCTGTGACTAGGTGTCCTTTACAGGGAGGTTCTATTGTAAATAAATACAGTAAAACCTCGCTAATACGAACCCTGGATATAGCGAACCTTCCCTTATAACGAACCCTCGGCGATTTCCGATTCCATTCCATTGAAAATACCATCGTTATAACGAACTTTGCGATTTTTAAAATAACGAACCACCCCTATAACGAACGTATTTTCGGTCCCAAAAGGATAAAATCTATTAAAAATACTAGGCTTATAACGAACTTAAAATTGTGATTAAAAAAAATAATTAAAACAACAAAATTTTGAGCATGTTTCAGCTCACGGATCGCGATTTCAAAACAAAAAAATTAGCGGCATTGTTTGTTTTCATTTCCATTCTATTTTTGCTGTATGTTGTGTCAATTTTTACACATTATACTTTTATTTAATAGAATATCTCTGCATTCGACAATTTTGAAATAGAAGAAAAATACAAATGGCTTCCAAAATAAAGAAAAGAAACAAAGAATGGCGTTCTAAAAAAAAAAAAAACAGTGGCAGCATGCCCTTTTAGAAGCGTTCTATATCAAGTGTTAAACTAGGCTAAAAAATAATTCCAAATAATTTAAAAGCCAGAAATGGTTTGAATAACAGGTTAAAAATAAAATTTAAATACACTTCAGAAGAATATGTGGAAACTGGAATTGGAAGAAGAAGAAGAAGAAAAAAAAAAGTTCCCCCAAGTTCCCTGTGTCTCATGGGCACAAACAAATCGACTTATAAAGTCTCAAAAACTACCACTACAGTTCTATTTTTCGAATGGAATTCTTGTTAGGTATATGACTCATTCAGGGTTCGCGGATATTCACCCTGGACAGCCGTTTCCCTACCGATTTGGTGTTTTTTATTCGCAATTTTACCGATCGCGCTATTGTATCAACATCTTTCGTGTCCGATTTTTCTGAATTGGATACTTTTGATTCATCCTCAATTGATTCAGAATACACAGGGCTTTATTCCTTTGATGGAAATAACGAAATTTAAAAACATTCTGATTTTCTAATTTTACTTTTCACTTTCAAACAACAAGGTATTTGAGGCATTTTTCAAATAAATATAGTATTATATTATTTGAGAAAGATGTTCTAAAATACTCTTTTACCTTTCAAATATATAATTAATAAAGTTTTGCCTAGGGGATTTGGCATAATTTTTAAATAATACATAGGTTTATATATAAACATGTATGCTAATGATAAGAAGAACCTATTAACAAATGACTTCTTTTGATATTCAGCATTACTGTAAAGAATAGGTCAATTTAGGGAATTAAAACAAAATGACCATTATTAAGTGGCTGCCTTTTCCTTTTTGTTTGGCTGTTTTTTAATTATACGGTCTAAAAATTTAGAAAGTAAAAAAAAAAAAATGGCCAAACCGTGGCTATAGTGAACCAAAAGCTTTGTCCCATTGGGGTTCACTATAGAGGGGTTTTACTGTATATATAAATATCGGCCAAAGCCTTTTTTTGATATAACAAGAAAAGCCATCTACATATGCACATTTCTGGCATCCATTTCACATCAGTTACTTTCAGTTGCATGATCAGTAGATGCCTTTTGTTAATTTTTCCACCTGATATGGTGCATTTTCCTATTGGGACAAATTGTTATTGGGGTGTGTCCAGGTCATCCCCTGAGTGAGATGGCCCTGAAAGGTTCCACTCACATCCGAGTCCTGGATGAAGAGGAGATTGAAGGGGTCCGTACAGCATCCAAGGTAAGTCCATAGGACTTCTTCATCTAACCTTCTTTTAGGGGCTTGTTAACAATAGGACTGTGGAATGTTGTTGTTGTCGTGTCCAATGAAGAGCCTCAGATGTCTCCATGAATCTTTATCACAGAAGTCGCAATGTCCTCTATCTTGGGTGTGTAAAGTTCTGGGTCCATTTCAATTTTCTGTTGTTGTTGTGTCCAATGAAGAGCCTTAGATGTCTCCATGAATCTTTATCACAGAAGTCGCAATGTCCTCTATCTTGGGTGTGTAAAGTTCTGGGTCCATGTCAATTTTCTGTTGTTGTTGTTGTTGTGTCCAATGAAGAGTCTCAAATGTCTCCATACATCTCTATCATAGCAGATATAACGAAAGGAGCCTGTACATACCATATGGTGATGTGTGTGGTAAGATGTAGTAAGAGAGGTGTGGTGTGGATGGCAGCTAGGCAGGGAGGTACTGGACATTGTGGCGGGGGCCCTGGAGGTAGGCATCACCACGGATGAGATTGACCTCCTGGTGCACGAGGCCTGCATCGACCGGGAGTGCTACCCCTCCCCTCTCAACTACTACGGCTTCCCCAAGTCCTGCTGCACGTATGTAGGCGCCAACCTTCTTTTAATTCAACACCCCAGGTGCTTCCTGTTCGATTAAAGTAGGTGTTAAATTATAGGCAGTTTAAGTAGAGTGTGGTTGGGGTGTGAAACCAGTTGAATTATTGGCATTTTGAGTGGTAACCTGGTTATAGGGTCTGAAAGCCAGTTGAATTATTGGCATTTTGAGTGGTAACCTGGTTGTGGGGTCTGAAAACCAGTTGAATTATAGGCAGTTTAAGTAGAGTGTGGTTGGGGTGTGAAACCAGTTGAATTATTGGCATTTTGAGTGGTAACCTGCTTGTGGGGTCTGAAAACTAGTTGAGATTTATAGGCAGTTTAAGTAGAGAGTGGTTGGGGTGTGAAACCAGTTGAATCATTGGCATTTTGAGTGGTAACCTGGTTATAGGGTCTGAAAGCTAGTTGAATTATTGGCATTTTGAGTGGTAACCTGCTTGTGGGGTCTGAAAACTAGTTGAGATTTATAGGCAGTTTAAGTAGAGTGTGGTTGGGGTGTGAAACCAGTTGAATTATTGGCATTTTGAGTGGTAACCTGGTTATAGGGTCTGAAAGCTAGTTGAATTATTGGCATTTTGAGTGGTAACCTGCTTGTGGGGTCTGAAACTAGTTGAGATTTATAGGCAGTTTAAGTAGAGTGTGGTTGGGGTGTGAAACCAGTTGAATTATTGGCATTTTGAGTGGTAACCTGGTATAGGGTCTGAAAGCTAGTTGAATTATTGGCATTTTGAGTGGTAACCTGCTTGTGGGGTCTGAAAACTAGTTGAGATTTATAGGCAGTTTAAGTAGAGTGTGGTTGGGGTGTGAAACCAGTTGAATTATTGGCATTTTGAGTGGTAACCTGGTTGTGGGGTCTGAAAACTAGTTGAGATTTATAGGCAGTTTAAGTAGAGTGTGGTTGGGGTCTGAAAACCAGTTGAATAAATGGCATTTTGAGTGGTAACCTGGTTATAGGGTCTGAAAGCTAGTTGAATTATTGGCATTTTGAGTGGTAACCTGCTTGTGGGGTCTGAAAACTAGTTGAGATTTATAGGCAGTTTAAGTAGAGAGTGGTTGGGGTGTGAAACCAGTTGAATTATTGGCATTTTGAGTGGTAACCTGGTTATAGGGTCTGAAAGCTAGTTGAATTATTGGCATTTTGAGTGGTAACCTGGTTGTGGGGTCTGAAAACTAGTTGAGATTTATAGGCAGTTTAAGTAGAGTGTGGTTGGGGTCTGAAAACCAGTTGAATAAATGGCATTTTGAGTGGTAACCTGCTTGTGGGGTCTGAAAACTAGTTGAGATTTATAGGCAGTTTAAGTAGAGTGTGGTTGGGGTGTGAAACCAGTTGAATTATTGGCATTTTGAGTGGTAACCTGGTTGTGGGGTCTGAAAACTAGTTGAGATTTATAGGCAGTTTAAGTAGAGTGTGGTTGGGGTGTGAAAACCAGTTGAAAAATAGCAAGTGATAAGGGTAACCTCTGTGTATAACTCATGATCTGGCTGATCAGGTTCTGAAGATTTATAGCCACCATATAGAGGTGCCAAGTAAGGATTTTACCTTCCTAGGAGGAGATAGGACCTTAGAGTAAGGCATATTCCCTACTCCTCCAGTACTTTATGTGCATTGTGATTAAGGCTTGAGTCAGAATAGCTGTTACTTATCTCACCTGGTCTAAGCCAACTGTGTGTAGTTCTTGAATGTAGTTGGATCTTACATTCTGTGCATCCACAAGGTGATCTTTCATGGCACTAACTGCTACTGGTCTCAGTAGCAGAGTGTATTCTACTCCCATGTGTCAGAAATGTGTTTCTCAGTTCTGTGAATGAGATAATCTACCATTATGTAAATAGAATGACTGTCTGTATTCCAGCTGTTGACAGAATGTGTGCAGGTCAGTGAACGAGGTGATCTGCCATGGTATCCCGGACCTCCGGCCCCTCCAGGATGGGGATCTGCTCAATGTAGACATCACAGTTTATCACCGGGGCTTCCACGGAGACCTGAACGAGACCTTCCTGATTGGCCATGTGGATGACGTGGGCAAGCGGCTGGTCCATGTGACCTATGAGTGCCTGGCGAAGGCCATCGAAGTGGTGCGGCCGGGACTGCGCTACCGGGAGCTGGGCAACGTGATACAGAAGCATGCGCAGGCCAACGGCTTCTCAGTGGTGCGCTCCTACTGCGGCCATGGCATTCACAGGTCTCTCTTAGATCACCTTCTAACCCCAGGATATGTAAATTAGACTCACTCCCATATATATATATATTTTTTTTTCCAGACCATTTAAACTATGTCAGGAACTTCTTCCACAGACCCTTATCTCTCTCTGCTATCAATGTTTCATTAGGTCAAGTATATTATAGAAATGTATGCTGAAAAAATATACTCATGGACAAAACTTAAGGAAATGGAAAATCTTTGATGTCTCGGGTCATCTATATTTTTGAAGGAGACAGGCAATTTTTTTCACACTTGATTATCTTGTGTGTCTTCAATAAAGGTCACTGTGTATCAAATAACTTTTAGAGTTATTGTCAGGGGGTCGGTGGAAGGCTGGTTAAACCGTTTGGTTTTCGACCACTTGGACCCGGGTTCGATTCCCGCATTGGACACTTTTTTTCTGTTAAAAAAAAAAATGCTCCAATGGCCCCCGATTCTTGCAAAAGTCCAACCCCACCAGCGATGGCAAGTAACCAAACGGGGGTCTGGCACATTTGTAAGTGCAAAGTCGAACTGCTTTTCACATGTGTAGACATGTGGTGCACTTACAGTAAAAGCAGTCGCTAACTACCCACCATGATTATCATGGCCTGTACCATGTGTACTAGGGATAAGCAAAAAAAAAAAAAAAGAGTTATTGTTGGAATCCCGATGTACATGCTAAAAGGTACAACTTCATTAAGTTTTGTTTATGAGTGTATGCACAAATATTAATTTTTTTACTTATTTATGTAGATGTTGAAATATTCAATAGATATATACCCTTTCTATCCAGCAAAAAAATACTTTTCCATCAATAAACCATTTGGCATATTATAATCATTTTCATTACAGTAGAATATCTTTGTAAAGGACTACACCTAGTTGCAGAGTCAAAGTTACCTTTAGAAAGAGGTGTCCTCTCTTACTAGAGAGTTGCTAATTAGAAAAAAATGGCTCATTTTGGTGGTGAAAACTGTCCTTTGTAGAGAGGTTTTCTCTTGTGAGAGTGCCCTCTTATTGAGGATTCACTGTATAGGAGGGAAAAATATGAAGGCAATCTTGTAACAATATAGCACATTGAATCTGGGTAATTTTTTTCAGCATTATAGCTCCCTCCCTAGGTATAGTTGGTGATTACCTCTTTGGGAATCAGGCTTAATTAATTCAATTATTCCCTCTCATTATAAATATCTTCTTCTTTCTTATCTCCACTCCATCATAGTAGGGTACTACATGATGTCTGATGCAGCATAGCAAGGGGATTTGGCAACCATCATCTTCTTCTTCTTTCTTATATCCACTCAATTATATTAAGGTATCAAGCTTGTAAAGCTTGAGACTTACAAACATCATGATTGTGTGAAGTAGAATGCCTTTGTCATTAAGACTGGGAGCACTACTCAGTAACAGGCAGACTTAGCTCCTATATGAAGGGTTCTCTCTCTCTCTAAAGGAAACAATTTGGATTTGCAATAAGGTGTTGTCCTTTACAGGGAGGTTGTAATTTAGTTGAGCGGTGTCCCCCATGCCAACCCAATGTGGTGATGCGCAGACTGTTCCACACGGCCCCCTCTGTCCCCCACTATGCCAGTAGGTCCCCCTACCCCCTGTGAGCTGGATGGAGGGACTGATGTGTGTGGTGCAGAGAACAAGGCCATAGGCATCATGAAAGCTGGCCACTGCTTCACCATAGAGCCCATGGTGTCTGAAGGTATGTACACTATCCCATAGAGTAGTACCTGACTTTCCTTGAAGACCATCTAGATCTGTGTGGGCTTTCTTTGTATGTCAAGTATATACAGTTAAACCTGTCTATAGCACCTCCCTCTCTATAGCACCCTATTTAGGTGAGTCCCAAGAGGGTGCGCTATAGACAGGTTTAACTGTATCATCTTTTTATTGAACGAATCTCTTTTCAATATGTGATGGAATCAATTACAGTAGAACCTCAAAAAAAAAAAAAAAATGCTCCAATGGCCCCCGATTCTTTAAAAAGTCCAACCCCACCAGCGAGTACAAGTAACCAAACGGGGCTCTGACACATTTGTAAGTGCAAAAGTTGGACTGCTTTTCACATGTGTAGATATGTGGTGCACTTACAGTAAAAGCAGTTGCCTACTTCTACCCACCATGATTATCATGGCCTGTACCACGTGTACTAGGGATACGCAAAAAAAAAAACAGTAGAACCTCCATGAGAGGACACTCCTGCTAGAAGACACCTCTCTACAAAGGACAGTTTTCATAGCCAATACCATTTTTACTATTTAGTAACTCTTGGGTAAGAGGACACCTCTCCCTAAAGGACACTTTGGCTCGGCATTTAAGTGTTGTTCTTTACAGAGAGGTTCCTCTATAGTTGATTCTAGCTATAATATCATCATTCGGGACCCAAATTTGATGTTTTGTTACAACCATGTTGTTGTTGTTATGATAATGGTTAACCTAATTGGTACTTAAAATTTGGGACCTCAGAATTATGATGTTACAGTACAACTACCTCTCTGTAAAGGTCTACACTTAGTTACAGAGCCAAAGTGTCCTTTAGGGAGAGATGTCCTCATACTAGAGAGCAGCTACAGTAGAACTACCTCTCTGTAAAGGACACCACCTAGTTGCAGAGCCAAAGTGTCCTTTAGAGAGATGTCCTCTTACTGGAGAGCAGCTACAGTAGAACTACCTCTCTGTAAAGGTCTACACTTAGTTACAGAGCCAAAGTGTCCTTTAGGGAAAGATGTCCCCTTACCGGAGAGTTATTTTCTAATAAATTGTCGCGTAAAAAATAAATTAAACAAGAGGGGTCGATGTTGAAATTAAATATAGGTTTATTCTTAGCAAGATCACAAACAAAAGAACAAACAAATGTGTCAGCACGGGTTCAAGGCCAAGACTAATTGGCGCAAGCAGCAGTTGCGTATGCGCCTGCCCGCCTGCTTGCTTGCCCATTGGCTCGTCGAGTGTGGTTGGGATGAATTATGTTACAATATTTTAAAGCTAAAAAATCCTTATGTGAGCATTAAAAAAATAAGATAGTCTTTTTAAGCTCTCTTTTCTGAAATGGTATATATTTCTGCAACTTCTAAGCTTTCTTTGGCTTCTATAAATAAAGGGGACTTTACGGTTATATCTTCACTTTCTTTGAGGACTCGAAGAAGAACCAACTGTCTTCATCCTTTGTATTATGACTTGAAACAACTGCATCTTCAAAGAGCTGTGGAAGGCCATGACAAGGTACGTCTTCTGAATGATGAAGTGGATGTATTCGTAAATTCACTTATGGAGATTGTTTCGATTGATACCAACAATGCTGATGGTACAAAAACTGTAATTGCTAGTGTGGTTTCTTAGTTCTCTCCAAATCATTGTCACTCTGAACTTGAGGCTTCTTCTTTTACCAAATATCCACAGGCACAAATATTCAATACAAGTTTTACAAACACAATGTGGAGCCCATGTTTAATCTTTGACTCCTTGTTTAACTCAAAAGTAAGCGAGATAGGGCTTTTTTTTACAAAGTCGGAAATGGATTTCCTGAAATCTTGCATTATGTACTTGCCACATATGTAACAAAGCATATTGGGATGTTGTTGTTTCTTATCCCCTAGTGTAAAGATTACACAATTTCCATGAGTTCATGCTCCTCGAGCTTATCTCACGGAATGGGGTGTAGGGGTGCAACTTACATTGATCATGGCACCATGATCCAGGCACACTTTTGTGAAAGTCTGACTTTGCCTGTAGTTTGAGGCTGTTCCTAACACGGAAGCCTTTGCTGCTGACTCTAACATGAGTACAGACACAGCTTCTCTTTATCCCTGGAGAGGAATCCTTCCTGAGGTCATCAACTGGGTAGTTGAACTCAGGATTTTTAAAGAGGTCTTTCTCCTCTTTCTATATTGGGTAGGTGGGATCAGTTCTTGACCCAGTCAGCTCATTTGGAGGTCTTCCTCTCTATCTTTTTAAATTCCCCCCCCTCCCCCATGTTTTGTAATCCATCTTTGTTCATAGTGACTCACACCTTGCCAGGTTTGTGAAGAGCTGTGTGTCTGAAGGAACCTGGAGGAACCAGGTGTGGCCAGACGATTGGACAGCCGTCACTCAGGATGGCAAGAGGTCAGCTCAGTTTGAGCAGACACTGCTGGTGACCGACACAGGCTGTGAGATCCTGACCCGTAGGAGAGACAAAGGGGGACAGCCCTACTTCATGGACTGAGACAACCACGGCCCTCACCAACTTGATGATTCTATGTGTTGTTGGTTTGTCTTTATTATTTAACATCTCTCCTTTTTTTTTTTTTTGGAGCAAGAGTCCTACATTGAAATAAATATATATTGTTTTTTTTTTTCCATTATTATTATTATTAAAATTTTTATCTTTTTTCTCTTAATACAATAGGAAAACAATACCATCTCTTCTCTCCATATAGACTTAAAACATTGAATCCGCTAAGAATTTGAAAATTTTTTCTCGTGCTACACACTTTCTTACAGCTTTTTATTATCTAATTTATTGTTCTGTTAACTTAAATAGGTTCTCTATTTATATATATATAAAGGATTGTGTGTGTTTTATGAACATTTATTTTTAAAAAAGAACATCTCTGGTTTATGCATGTGTTTTTTGCTCACTAACCTTATAATGCATCGAATGTTTTTCATCATGTACATCAGTTTCTTGCATATTTAATTGAAAAAGTTTTTTTTTTTTTTGAAAATTGAATTTTAAATTTGAGAATAAATTCTAATTTTTCTAGTAAAGTTCTTTATTGTTTTGTATATACACATGGATAAAAAGATGGTAATTTGATACTTAAATTATTGATATTGTTTTTTTTCCTTTTCTTGAAATAATATTGAATCTTATTACCACCTGTTTTTTGAAATATATAGAGAAATCTCTATAATATACTGCGGGCTGTGATTGTAAAACGACACTTGAAGTTACACCACATGAGTTTCTTTTCAACGAAAAATCAATTTTTTATTTCAAGGTGAAATATCGACTAGTTCTAACCTTTCATACCTCATCCAAAAAGGTTAGAAATAGTCGATATTTTACCTTGAAATAAAAAATTTGATTTTTCGTTGAAAAGAAACTCATGCGGTGTAACTTCAAGTGTAGAGAAATCTATATTATATAAATTATATATTTTTCAAACACTGTGTTCAACTTTTTCAATACTCCCTTTTTTTCCACATACAAGTTAATACAGTAGAACTACCTCCCTGTAAAAGGCAACACCTAGTTACAGAGCCAAAGTGTCCTTTAGGGAGAGGTGTCCTCTTACTGGAGAGTTGCTAAATAGTAAAAATGGTAATTTTGACAAATAAAAATTGTCCTTTATAGAGAGGTGTCCTCTAATGTGAGTGTCCTCTCATGTAGGTTCTACTGTACATAAATTGTTCCAAAAGTAATACCTGTTTGACTATAACTTGAAAAGTACTAAATATTTTTAATTCAAATATTTTATACACATTTAAATCAAATATTTGTGAATAGAATATGGTATTATTCAAAATATTCTACAGGGGAATGTCTATTGTTGTTAGCGAACGCTTTTACTGCAAGTTCACCACATGTCTACACATGTGGAAAGCAGCTTGACTTTACACTTACAAGTGTGCCATAGCCCAGTTTGGTTACTTGCACTGCTTGTGGGGTTGAAAGTTTTCAAGAATCAGAGGCCATTGTAGCTTTTTTTTAAATTAGAAAGAAATGTCCAATGCAAGATTTAATCCCGGGATGTAGCAGTCGAAAACCAACGGTTCAGTCCACTTGTTCACTGACCCCCTGGAAAGTTTTTATATAGTAAACAAGGTCACATTTTAGTGATGAAAAGTGTCTTTTGTAGAGAGGTGTCCTCTAGTACAGTGTCCTCTCGTAAAGTGTATTCTACCTAATAAGGAAACATGAGACCCTCATCAAAGACCTTTCCTTTGAAGAAATTGACACTCCTTCAACAACCCATACTGAACTACAGGCCTTCAAAATACACCTACCCAATCAGAGACCCCTAACAAGCTTGATTAGCAAGATTAACAAGACCCTTTACAAGCTTGATACCTTAGTGTGATTGAGTGGAGATAAGAAAGAAGAAGAAGAAGGAAACATGATGTACAATGGAATCTGTGACCACTGGACATGTGTCGGACTTGGAGGCTGTTGTTGGGTTCTGTGCTGCCTGGAGTATAGGAGCTCTATCTATGCTTCCTTTCTTCCTGTGGTGAATCTGTATAAGACCGGTGGTCTTAACAAAGCTGTATGTGTGTATCAAATATTGTTGAGTTCTGTGCTGCCTGGAGTATAGGAGCTCCATCTATGCTTCCTTTCTTCCTGTGGTGAATCTGTATAAGACCGGTGGTCTTAACAAAGCTGTATGTGTGTATCAAATATTGTTGAGTTCTGTGCTGCCTGGAGTATAGGAGCTCCATCTATGCTTCCTTTCTTCCTGTGGTGAATCTGTATAAGACCGGTGGTCTTAACAAAGCTGTATGTGTGTATCAAATATTGTTGAGTTCTGTGCTGCCTGGAGTATAGGAGCTCCATCTATGCTTCCTTTCTTCCTGTGGGGAATCTGTATAAGACCGGTGGTCTTAATAAAGCTGTGTGTGTATCAAATATTGTTGAGTTCTGTGCTGCCTGGAGTATAGGGGCTCCATCTATGCTTCCTTTCTTCCTGTGGGGAATCTGTATAAGACCGGTGGTCTTAATAAAGCTGTATGTGTGTATCAAATATTGTTGAGTTCTGTGCTGCCTGGAGTATAGGAGCTCCATCTATGCTTCCTTTCTTCCTGTGGTGAATCTGTATAAGACCGGTGGTCTTAATAAAGCTGTATGTGTGTATCAAATATTGTTGAGTTCTGTGCTGCCTGGAGTATAGGAGCTCCATCTATGCTTCCTTCCTGTGGTGAATCTGTATAAGACCGGTGGTCTTAATAAAGCTGTATGTGTGTATCAAATATTGTTGGGTTCTGTGCTGCCTGGAGTATAGGAGCTCCATCTATGCTTCCTTTCTTCCTGTGGTGAATCTGTATAAGACTGGTGGTCTTAATAAAGCTGTGTGTGTATCAAATATTGTTGAGTTCTGTGCTGCCTGGAGTATAGGAGCTCCATCTATGCTTCCTTTCTTCCTGTGGTGAATCTGTATAAGACTGGTGGTCTTAATAAAGCTGTGTGTGTATCAAATATTGTTGAGTTCTGTGCTGCCTGGAGTATAGGAGCTCCATCTATGCTTCCTTTCTTCCTGTGGTGAATCTGTATAAGACTGGTGGTCTTAATAAAGCTGTGTGTGTATCAAATATTGTTGAGTTCTGTGCTGCCTGGAGTATAGGAGCTCCATCTATGCTTCCTTTCTTCCTGTGGTGAATCTGTATAAGACTGGTGGTCTTAATAAAGCTGTATGTGTGTATCAAATATTGTTGGGTTCTGTGCTGTCTGGAGTATAGGAGCTCCATCTATGCTTCTTTCCTGTGGTGAATCTGTATAAGACTGGTGGTCTTAATAAAGCTGTGTGTGTATCAAATATTGTTTGAGTTCTGTGCTGCCTGGAGTATAGGAGCTCCATCTATGCTTCCTTTCTTCCTGTGGTGAATCTGTATAAGACTGGTGGTCTTAATAAAGCTGTGTGTGTATCAAATATTGTTGGGTTCTGTGCTGTCTGGAGTATAGGAGCTCCATCTATGCTTCCTTTCTTCCTGTGGTGAATCTGTATAAGACCGGTGGTCTTAATAAAGCTGTATGTGTGTATCAAATATTGTTGGGTTCTGTGCTGCCTGGAGTATAGGAGCTCCATTTATGCTTCCTTCCTGTGGTGAATCTGTATTAGACTGGTGGCTATATACAGAAACAAAAAAGTCAGTTTAACCAGGGTTTACTATAGCAAGGTTTTACTGTATATTTTAAACATTTCAAATTTCTGAGTTTCCTGCCTTGTTTGTACACGCTTGTTCGGCGGTACATATACTAAAATTGGAACGATACAGAGAAGATTAGCATGGCCCCTGCGCAAGGATGACACGCAAAATCGTGAAGCGTTCCATAGGTTGAAATAGTACAAAATACCAGAGAGGTTTGCACCAATTTTATTTCCCAAACTTCCTACTTTGCTGATAAGGTACAATTTGGATTATAGATTATAAACACAAGGTAATAAGACCAAATCCAATTATTTATTTGGTTTAGGTCTTATTACCTTGTGTTCCTACTTTGCTAAAACATAATGGGAGAGAGCTCTTGGTTCATCATTATATAGTTGTTGTTGTTTCTTATCCCCTTGTGTAAAGATTACACAAATTCCATCAGTTCATGATCTCATGGATGGGGTATAGGGGTGCAGCATTCATTGATCATGGTACCATGATCCAGGCACACTTTGGTAAAAGTCTGACTTTGCCTGGAGTTTGAGGCCGTTCCTAACATGGAGCCTTTGCAGCTGACTCTAACATGTGTAGAGACGCAGCTCCTCCATATCCCTGGAGTGGGACCATTTCTGAGGTCCATCAACCGGGTCAGTTGAACTCAGGATTTATTTATTTGGATTAGATCTTATTTTCTTGTAGCTATAATCTATAATCCAAAAATTATATAGTAAAATAATGATAAGGCACAATTTGGATAATAGATTATATTTATAGATATGCTTTTAATTATATTTTATAAAAAAGTTTTTTTTTTTTCTACTTTTTTTTCTAAGAATAATATTTTAGGTTTCTCTTCTTATCTGCTATCTTGTTTACACACTTGATAATAGTAACTATTTAAAACATTCTGTGATATAATTTCTCATTCAGTACTTTTGTCTGAAGATGATAACAATGCTGTCACCGAAATGTCACACACTATTTATTTATTTGGATTTGGTCTTATTTTTTTTGTCTGATGATTGTAACAATGTTGTTGCCGAAACGTCATGCACTATTAAATTATTTGGATAAGGTCTTTGTCTGATGATGGTAACAATGTTGTTGCTGAAACATCACACGCTATTAAATTATTTGGATTAGGTCTTATTTTTTTGTCTGATGATGGTAATAATGCTGTTGCCGAAACGTCACACACTATTAAATTATTTGGATTAGGTCTTATTTTTGTCTGATGATGGTAACAATGCTGTTGCCGAAACGTCACACATTAAATTATTTGAATTAGGTCTTATTCTTTTGTCTGATGATGGTAACAATGCTGTTGCCGAAATGTCACACATTATTGAATTATTTGGATTAGGTCTTATTCTTTTGTCTGATGATGGTAACAATGCTGTTGCCAAAATGTCACACATTATTGAATTATTTGGATTAGGTCTTATTCTTTTGTCTGATGATGGTAACAATGCTGTTGCCAAAATGTCACACATTATTGAATTATTTGGATTAGGTCTTATTCTTTTGTCTGATGATGGTAACAATGCTGTTGCCGAAATGTCACACACTATTAAATTATTTGAATTAGGTCTTTATTTTATTGTATCTATAATCCAAATACAGGAGTCTGTGGAAGGATGGTCTAAACCGTTGGTTTTCAAGCGCTACGACCCGGGTTTGATTCCTGCATTGGGCACTTTTTTCTGATTTGAAAAAAGCTCCAATGGCCCCCATTCTTGCAAAAGTCCAAACCCACCAGCGAGTGCAAGTAACCAAACGGGGCTCTGGCACATTTGTTAGTGCAAAGTCGAACTGCTTTTCACATGTGTAGACATGTGGTGCACTTACAGTAAAAGCAGTTGCCTACCTCTACCCACCAAGATTATCATGGCCTGTACCACATGTACTAGGGATAAGCAAAAAAAAATCCAAATTATGAGTTGTTGGATTTGGTGTTGTTACCTTGTGTAGATAATAAAATAGAATAAAAAAGTCTACAATAGGGTTTCATAAACAGGACATTTATTGCATTGTCAGATTATAATGATGTCACTGGGGAGATTTAAGACTTATATCCAAACTGGGAATTCTTGACGAGATCTTCCTCCATCTTGCTGACTTCTGCTACATAGGCCGAGTTGTCGAAAGGTCCCAGGTCCCCTCCCAGTTCTGCAGGGAGATGGCTCGGACTGACGTGTTGGTAGAATGATTCCTTGATCTTGTTGCCATGGAGGATAAACTGTCACACACATCACTTGTTTACATGTGGGATCTGTGGAAGGATGGTCTAAACTCTTGGTTTTTGACTGCTACAACCCAGGATTGAATCCCGCATTGGGCACTTTTTTTCTAATTAAATAAATGGTCCCCCAATTCTTATGAAAGTTCAACCCTACCTCTGTTCAATTATCATGAACTAGGTTGCTCTTGCTGAGCGGTACCTATTTATGTGAATTTGAACCAACCCCACCAGCGAAAGCAAGTAACCAAACTGGGGCTCTGATACAATTGTAAGTGCAAAAGTCGAACTGCTATTCACATGTGTAGACATGTGGTGTACTTACAGTAAAAGCAGTTGCCTACCTCTACCCACCATGTTTATCATGGCCTGTACCACGTGTATTAGGGATAAGCAAAAAAAAAAAAAACTCTCTTACATGGGAGATCTGAGGAAGGATGGTCTAAACTGTTGGTTTTTGACTGCTAGGACCCAGGATTGTATCCCACATTAGGCCATTTTTTCTAATTGATAAAAAAAAAATGCTCCAATGGCCCCCGATTCTTGCCAAAGTCCAACCCCACCAGTGAGTGCAAGTAACCAAATGGGGCTCTGATCGAACTGCTTTTCACATATGCAGACATGTGGTGCACTTACAGTAGTCGCCAACTTCTACCCACCATGATTATAATGGCCTGTACCACATGTACTAGGGATTAAAAAAGAAAGAAATGTAAGTATTAAACCACGAATGTTTCTTCTACCTATAAAACAAACTTCTACTGTCCTTACTGTGTGTGATATTGGGAGGGCTCTAATCTCATCAGTGGTGAACAGCAGTTTTATCAATTTGTTGTTGTTTCTTATCACCTTTGTGTAAAGATTAAGCAAATTCCATGAGTTCATGCTCCTCGAGCTGTTTTATGATAAACAGCAGCCTATCTCAAAGGTGTTTTACCAATTTAATCTATCAGACCGCTTTTTAGAGCTCTAATACTGTATTGGATGATTATGCTTATATATGCTGCAATGAAGGGTGGAATTTTAGAAATGGTATTCAATCAAACTATGGACATAAGCTTTTAGGACACTAGAATTAATATAAATATTTGCATCGAGCAATGCTCTTCCTCACTAAAATTCCTCCCCACAGTGTAGTATATACAGTTAAACCTGTCTATAGCGCCCCCTCTTGGGACTCACCAAAATAGAGTGCTATAGAGAGGGGGTGCTATAGACAGGTCACTTTTAATATAAATCGCATCGTACTACGTATTTAAAATCGGGCCCTATAGAGAGGAAGGCGCTATAGACAGGTTTAACTGTATAAGCAGAATCATCCAATACAGTATTGGAATTCTTATAAGCAGTCTGGTAGATTTGGTAGGACAAGTTCACTCTTGCACATGTATTTCATATTACAGATACTCCAGTCATGGGGCCAAGTGGTTTCAGGAATCTATGGGTAACACAAAAGACAAGACAGGTTGGATGGCATCTAAGAGAGGCTAACCTAAAGACGTGGCAAGATCCAGGAAGGTGTCTGATCTGCAAGAGTGGGAGATATGATCTGCTTTTGTTAAGCAGTGGTGTCATAAAACTCAATAACAACTTATGGAAGTTCCTTGGGAGAAAATTACATAATCTTGTACCTCGTCCTGGCTAGGGTGTGACTTTATTTAAATAAAACATTATTGTCTTAAGTTTGATTACATTATGGCCAAGCTGACGTGTTGAATTTCATCAACAATTTGGGACTATTGCACTATTTATAATTATGATACATATGAATGTATCATATGTATATTACTCTCTATGTAATACTACCACATGGTATATAACCACAAGACTGCTTAGTTCTTCAATATACAGCAAGTTTCCTTTTAAGACCGGTTTCTAGCTACAAGAAAATAAGACCTAATCCAAATAAATTAATAGTGTGTGACGTTTCTGTAACAGCGTTGTTACCATCATCAGACAAAAGAATAAATGGGTCCATTATTTTATCTGTTACTGAAACATCACACACTAATGTTGTTGTTGTTTCTCAACCCCTTGTGTAAAGATTACACGAATTCCATGAGTTCATGTTCCTCGAGCTGTTTTATGATAAGCAGTGGCCTCTCCCAAAGGTCCTGTTTAGTGCATCTAATGCAAGCCAAAATCTCACACTAATAATTTATTTGGATTAGGTTTTTTTTTTCTTGTAGCCATAATCTATAATCCAAATTGTGCTCTATCATTAAGTAAGGGTTTGTTTTAGACAGATTTATACTCTAGCTTTGAATACAAAGATCAAATAGGAGATAAATTACCTTCTCAGGTTCCTTGAAGAAGGGTTTGGCGATGGCAAAGACAATGTTGAAGATGGGCCGGGTTGTTGAGAAAGTGGCAAGCCACCAGTTTCATAGGGAAGTCTCCCTGTAGCATGGTGGAGAACCTGGCAACTATCCTAGGACCGAGGGCCTTGACATGCTTCCAGGAGAATCCAGACAGATCGTACACTACCGTAACTCCGCCCCGTTGGTTCTTCTCGCTACGGACAACATACTCCAGGAACTGGAGGTGAGTGGCTAGCAGATTCTCTGGGGACAGTTCGGAGGGCTCCCATTTACCTGGACATAGGTGTTAACCCGTTTGTTGATGAAAACACAAACTTACTAAGTGCACTATGCGGTATACAATTTTAATGATATTTCTCAATAAATCAAGGTTTAGTTTATTTTTGTTCCACTAGATGGCGCTCTGTTTTCTAAAAATGATCATGTGAGCTGTCCAGATATGTCTTTATTGTTTTTAAAAAATCTTTTTAAATATAAATATATAATTAAAAGCTATTTTTTCTACAGATCTTATATTACAATGAATAGAAATTTGAAAGCGGGAGGGCATGGCTCATCAGTGTTGAACCCTACTACTGATGATCTATGCCCCCCCCTGTCTTCAATTAAGGTCACTGTAATATCTTTCAGAATTATTGTCTATACCCGATATACATGCTGAAAGGTACAACTTCCTTAAGTTTTGTTCACACTTGGTTATCTCGTGTGTCTTCAATTAAGGTCACTGTAATATCTTTCAGAATTATTGTCTATACCCGATATACATGCTGAAAGGTACAACTTCCTTAAGTTTTGTTCACACTTGGTTATCTCGTGTGTCTTCAATTAAGGTCACTGTAATATCTTTCAGAGTTATTGTCTGAATCCCGATATACATGCTAAAAGGTACAACTTCCTTAAGTTTTGTTCACACTTGGTTATCTCGTGTGTCTTCAATTAAGGTCACTGTAATATCTTTCAGAGTTATTGTCTGAATCCCGATATACATGCTAAAAGGTACAACTTCCTTAAGTTTTGTTCACACTTGGTTATCTCGTGTGTCTTCAATAATGGTCACTGTAATAACTTTCAGAATTATTGTCTGAATCCCGATATACATGCTGAAAGGTACAACTTCTTTAGTTTTGTTCATACTTGGTTATCTCGTGTATCTTCAATTAAGGTCACTGTAATAACTTTCAGAGTTATTGTCTGAAACCCGATATACATGTTAAAAGGTACAACTTCCTTAAGTTTTGTTCACACTTGGTTATCTCGTGTGTCTTCAATAAAGGTCACTGTAATAACTTTCAGAGTTATTGTCTGAATCCCGATATATATGCTGAAAGGTACAACTTCCTTAAGTTTTGTTCACACTTGGTTATCTCGTGTGTCTTCAATAAAGGTCACTGTAATAACTTTCAGAGTTATTGTCTGAATCCCGATATACATCTTAAAAGGTACAACTTCCTTAAGTTTTGTTCACACTTGGTTATCTCGTGTCTTCAATAAAGGTCACTGTAATAACTTTCAGAGTTATTGTCTGAATCCCGATATACATGCTGAAAGGTACAACTTCCTTAAGTTTTGTTCACACTTGGTTATCTCGTGTGTCTTCAATAAAGGTCACTGTAATAACTTTCAGAGTTATTGTCTGAATCCCGATATATATATGCTAAAAGGTACAATTTCCTTAAGTTTTGTTCACACTTAGTTATCTCGTGTGTCTTCAATAAAGGTCACTGTAATAACTTTCAGAGTTATTGTCTGAATCCCGATATACATGCTGAAAGGTACAACTTCCTTAAGTTTTGTTCACACTTGGTTATCTCGTGTGTCTTCAATAAAGGTCACTGTAATAACTTTCAGAGTTATTGTCTGAATCCCGATATATATATGCTAAAAGGTACAATTTCCTTAAGTTTTGTTCACACTTGGTTATCTCGTGTGTCTTCAATAAAGGTCACTGTAATAACTTTCAGAATTATTGTCTGAATCCTGATATACATGCTGAAAGGTACAACTTCCTTAAGTTTTGTTCACACTTTGTTATCTCGTGTGTCCTCAATAAAGGTCACTGTAATAACTTTCAGAGTTATTGTCTGAATCCCGATATATATGCTAAAAGTACAATTTCCTTAAGTTTTGTTCACACTTGGTTATCTCGTGTGTCTTCAATAAAGGTCACTGTAATAACTTTCAGAGTTATTGTCTGAATCCGATATATATATGCTAAAAGGTACAATTTCCTTAAGTTTTGTTCACACTTGGTTATCTCGTGTGTCTTCAATAAAGGTCACTGTAATAACTTTCAGAATTATTGTCTGAATCCTGATATACATGCTGAAAGGTACAACTTCCTTAAGTTTTGTTCACACTTTGTTATCTCGTGTGTCCTCAATAAAGGTCACTGTAATAACTTTCAGAGTTATTGTCTGAATCCCGATATATATGATAAAAGGTACAACTTCCTTAAGTTCTGTCTCCATTAGTGTATAGTCAAGGAGACTCCCCCAATGACCAAGTATCATTTTCCAGACAACCAAGATGTCGTTGTGAACTCTCTCTCATCTCAAGGCTCGGGAAAACCTTGTAGATGGTGTTGAAATATTACACAGAGTACCAATGGCTATAGATGAGCTCCCGTATTTGAAAAAAGGATCTCTTGTATATTGTAATTATTGTTCTTTGTTTCACATATATTTCCCATCCCTGGACACTTTTATTTTTCCGTTCGTCATTACTCTTCATAATTCATCCTTTCATACCTCATCCAAAAAGGTTAGAAATAGTCGATATTTCACCTTGAAATAAAATTTTAATTTTCGTTCAAAAGAAACTCATGCGGTGTAGCTTCAAGTGTCGTTTTACATATATTCATCTAATCAACACCTGTTTTTCTTTTATCTTCTCTGGCCTGGGGAATCTAACCTTTTCTGAACAACCTTAGTGGCGTGCAGCACCTTGGTACTTTGCTATAGTGTATTGTGGTTTGTCTGTTTGCTACATTCAATTTTGGGGCTCGAAAATCATATACTTTGGTTAGTAGCCCGTTAAACCATATTCTCTCTGTTTCATTTTGTATTCTGTTTTTGTATGCTTGCTATTAATAATAAATAATATGTAAAATTAAAAGGTTACAAATTCACCTGCTGTTACCGAAACGTCACACACTATTAAATTATATGAATTAGGTCTTCTTGTATCTTTAATCCAAATTGTGTTTTATCATTTAATATAAGTCATTTTTAATATAATAGCTACAAAAGAAAAAAATAAGACCTAATACAAATAAATTAAGAGAGTGTGTGACGTTTCATCGTTGTTACCATCACGGTGTTACAGAAACGTCACACACTATTTATTTATTTATTTATATGGATTAGGTCTTATTTTCTTGTATCTTTAATCCAAATTGTGCTTTATCATTTAATATAAGTCATTTTAATATTAGCTACACAAGAAAAATAAGACCAAATCCAAATAAATTAATAGTGTGTGACGTTTCAGCGTTGTTACCGAAACGTCACACTTATTTTCTTTTGTATCTATGATCCATAATCCAAATTGTGCCTTATCATCATTTTAATAATAACAGATTTTTTTTTTTTTTTGCTTATCCCTAGTACACGTGGTACAGGCCATGATAATCATGGTGGGTAGTTAGCGACTGCTTTTTACTGTAAGTGCACCACATGTCTACACATGTGAAAAGCAGTTCGACTTTGCACTTACTAATGCCAGAGCCCCGTTTGGTTACTTGCACTCGCTGGTGGGGTTGGACTTTTGCAAGAATTGGGGGCCATTGGAGCATTTTTTTTTCTTTAAACAGAAAAAAGTGTCCAATGCGGGTTCGAACCCGGGTCCTAGTGGTCGAAAACCAAACGGTTTACCAGCCTTCCACCGACCCCCATAATAACAGATGAATATCTTGATTGACCAAAAGATAGATTCTTCGTTGTCATGTTGTTTAGAAATACGGGCGAAGATTTTACGTGACAACGGTAGAATATTTATTGATATGAATATAATTAAATTGCACAATAGGAACAAGGAATTGAATGAAAATAAGAATTGCACAAATTTTAACTATAGAAATATATTTTGTTTACTAAAACATTGTACATGTAAACTTAAACTTAACTAATTCCTATTTGAGTGATTTTGTTGAGGATAGGACGATGATAGGAGAAATATGAAATGAAAGGAAGTGTTTCTGCTGTAATGTGTCTTGCGAAAGTCAAGTCGATAGTTGTTCCTTTTAACGTAGTTGACTTAGAAACGTTTGATACGCAATCAAGATTATACGTATTTTTCATGAAATTAAGAAACGAGTTGTCAGGCTTTACGTTTTTGTTAAAATCACCACACAGAAGAATCGGTATACTAGAATCAATTTGCACGAACGGTGGCACGTACTGGCTGTTGTGAATGTACGGACTGAGTCCTTGCCATAGTAACATTCCAATATCCTGCATACTAGCTCCTGGATGAATATATACAGCACCGAGTATAAACTTGAAGCTAGTATTAGCGGCGAAGCAAGTAACTTCAGTCATGCACATGTCACCCTTGGTTTTAATGACACGAGTTACG
Source organism: Cordylochernes scorpioides (assembly GCA_030710605.1). Lineage (NCBI taxonomy): Eukaryota > Metazoa > Arthropoda > Arachnida > Pseudoscorpiones > Chernetidae > Cordylochernes > Cordylochernes scorpioides. The sequence goes on from CP092863.1 coordinate 135,089,063, forward strand.
TCTGTAATCGCAACTTGGAACACTTCCGCCGTAGATGTCGATGATAATTTACGATAGATCGCCACTCCACCAGCCGCGTTGGTATCTGAGTTAGGTCGATTATTTTCCCTGGATACGCACTCATAACCCTTGATTGGAGTTGGTTCACAAGTGTCGCGCATCCACGTTTCAGTCAATACTAAATAGTCTGATCGTGGTATCACTGTATCTGTTTCAATGTCCGCGGCATGGGCACTTAAACTTTGACAGTTGATGTTCGTTACAATAAGTGGTCCAGCGTCGGTTGCGTCGTCACAGAATTTTACGGCTTGTTTGGTAATTGTGTCATAAGGTGTTTGGTTTGCTGTGCACATGTGGTCGACATTTGGTATACCAGGTGGATTGTTCCAGTTGTATTGCTGTTTGGCTTGAAGAAGTAGTCGGTTGTACATCAGTCCGAGAAGATGCTGCTCTACGTTGTCGGAATGCACGTTGCCGTTGAGCGTTAGTTAGGGGAACGCTCGTTCTCTCCGCCACGACAGGAACGCTTGTTCTCTCCACCACAGAACAAGACGTTGAAGCAGGTGACTCTGACGTACCGCTGGTGAGGGCTATGTTAGCAGATTTACGTAGCTTGAACCTGCGTTGCCTCTCCGCAGCGCTTTTGCAAAGGCTCTTACTTGTTCAGGAGTTCTGGTCAATGCTTTTCGTAGTCTGTACTCACGTTGTCGCTGAGCATTCGTTCTGGCGGTAGAGGTGGTGTGTGGAACAACGAAAGGTACTGCAGACGTTGACGGCACGATATCCTCCGTCTCCATTGAAGTACTGGAAGTTGAAGGCACCGTTTCCATTGTTTTGAGAGTGGTGATTCCTGTTGAACATTTGAAATTGAATGGATGAATTTTTAATTTTAAAGAATCAATTTGAAAATCAAAACACTTATTCAGATCGAAGGTTCAAATTTTTGCTAAATAAATTTGAAATTAAATAAAATTTGTAATTGTAAATGATGAAGTTGAAATTAAAACATTTACTTATATTAGATGTTAAAATTCTTGCTCAACACAGTTTAAATAAAGTTTTCTTATATCTGCCACTTTTTCTTAATATTTGTTAATTTTAAATAATCAATTCGAAAATCAAAACATTTATTCAGATCGAAGGTTCAAATTTTTGCTAAATAAATTTGAAACTATTTAAAATTTGTAAATAATAATTAATTAATTAATTAATTTTAAACTGATAATTTACTTAACACTATCAACATTTATCAATAGTATGACATAGCCTATAAACTCAGTTTCTCAACTTTTGTGTCAATCTAACAATTAATCAATCAATCATAGTTTACGATAATGAAATATCAGTGTACAATTATTTACCTTTATTGTTGTAGTTGTTGTAAATGACGAATCTAAGCACTCCACATTTTCACTACAGACACAGCTGACGATACTTTAACCACACGTGTGAACTTGTATTATGACGCTTTCTTGTTTTTCCAACGCCAAGAACGTTCGAGAAAGACAAAGACAGAGACAAGCATGCGCCGATTCAATGCGCCTAATTCTCTAGCGCTGCGCGCGCAGCACTCTCGTTCGGTGACTCATCGTAACGTTACCGGGCGTTACACTTTTTCATAAGTGACTCCCAGCCGCAACCTAATTTAAGACGTTGTCACGTCAATATATATATTTTTAGAGGTAACCCGGGCTCCTGGAGCGTAAATCGCCAACTACCCGGGCTGTACAGCAGTCTAGAGGAGAAGTCTAGTCATGGGGGGGGGGGGGGGGGGGGGGGCAGATTGCTGAGGTGAACCAGGTAACCAGGTAGTTCCAGGCCGGCAGGGAGTCAGGAAGTAGGGGCAGACGGTCGGGACTGAAGTCTTGTACTCCAAGCAGAAGGGCTGTCTGTAGTCTGTGTAGGATAAAAGCTGGACAGGAGAAGAGGAGGTGATCCACAGTCTGTGACTCATCCCGGCAGTGAGGACAAGTTGGATCTAGATATCTATGCCAGAGCGCTAGATCTACCAGAACGTGGCCGTGACCGGTAAGGATGGTAGTGGTGGCCATCCCAAGGACGTATTTTGGACAGGAATGACCTTAAGGCGGATTGAGGAGGTCGCAAATCTTTTTAGTTTTCTGTTATGGTAATCCTGGATGTAGACTAAGGTCTAAGGTCCAAGCTTCCATAGCATATGAGTGGGCACGGCTGCGGGCAAAGCTTTGGGGAAGGATGGAGTAGGAATGTTCCAGGTTAGAGATTGCTGCAGTCTTTGCTGCCTGGTCAGCCAGTTCATTGCCTGAAACTCCACTGTGGCCCTTTACCCAACAGAGGCTGACCTGAGGTGCTTGGTCTAGGGCTAGAATTATCTCCGCAATCAGCTTATTAATTTTTAATATATTCAATTATTATTTTCAAATAATATTTGACCAATCTCCCCTTCTCTGAAAAACAATACAACATTAACGACAGTTAAAATACCACTTTCTCAAGTCAATATAATAAAAAGTAATAACTTTTAACCGTTTTTTTTTTTCACATTTGAGAATTGGGTATAATTATAATAGTATAGGAACGACGCTCAGTTTGAGCTCGTGCCCCTGATCTTTGAAGAGTTCTGCATGTCCTCCGGGGTGGCTATCAACTTCAAGAAGAGCTGCGGGCTCTGGTGCGGTTCCTGGAAGCACCGGACGGATTCTCCTCTGGGAATATTCTGGACGTCCGAGTCGCTGACCGTCCTGGGCTGCACCATCACCACCAGAAACACCGTCGCCTTCCAGGCCTCACACCAGATGGGGCTGGTGGAGCGAGCCATCGCGAGGTGGTCACCCTTCACCCGCGGCCTGTCGCTGGTGGGTCGTGCTCGCGCGGCCAACAGCCTGGTCCTGGGTTCCATCTTGCACCACCTCCATGGCTACCTTCCACCTGAAACCACCATCGGCCGGCTGCAGGCGCGGTTGGCGCGCTTCGTGTGGGGTACGAGCCGAGTCTCGTGGCTCCCCGGGCGCATCCTGGCTCCTACAGTCTCCGATGGTGGCGTCGGCCTGCTTGACATCGCGGGCCAGCTTCGGCTCGCCTGCCTGAAGGGGGTCCAGGCCTCTCTTCGCGGCGCCGCCAACGGCTACTCTTGGCTGGTCCGCAGTCGGGCGTGGCTGACACCGCTGGCTCCTGACGCCTGGCACTCGCCTAGGAGGAGGAGGCTACTGAGCCTGTGGGAGGCCGCGTCCAGCGTCTTCGAGCTTGACCACCGGGTTCTTCATCCCGCCAGCCTGAGGTCCCTGCGTCTTCGAGGTGACAACAGGTTCCTGCGGCCGCCAGACCTGCGGCCGCCAGACCTGCTGGCTACAGGCGACTGTCGGGGACTTCTCCGATGGCGCCCCTGAACTTGCGCGCTCAACGCGGGCCGCGCTCCTAGATGCGCAGCACCTGGGGGGCCTTCTGCCAACCTCTCCTGCGGGAAAACGCAAGCTCCAGCTATCATGCGGAGTACGAGGCGGAGACAATCGTCCTGCGGGGATCGGCGACCCCCATCACCCGCCTACCCAGCCAGAGGGCGCGCCGGGCATTGGACTCGGCACGGCTCCAGGCCCCATCCTACTGCAGAGCTGGCTGCCCGGTGGACCCTCACCGTGGATGTGCCCCGCTCCATCCCCTGGGCCGACCTGCGTCGAAACTGCTTCTCGGGGCACGACGCAGATGTCGCCCTACGGCTAGCCTTCCACGCCTTACCCCATCCTGACCATCCTGCCTTGAGACGTGCCAACTGTGCCGCCTGTGGGTCCAGCGACGGGTCGCTGACCCACAGATATTGGAGTTGCCGAGCCGTGCGCCCCCTGCTCCGGGAGGTGTTCGCCTCCTGCAAAATGCCCCTGGATTTACAGGCCTGGCTCTTCGGCCGTCGGCCTCCATCCCGAGGCAGTGAAGCTAACAAGTGTGGCGAAGGCTATCATCTACAAGTACCATCTTGGTCTTGAGTTGGGTAATGCCAGCCAACACATCGACCTGCCCACTCTGTGGGAAAGAACTCTCGCAGTCCATCGGTGGCGGAGTCTTTCCCGCGGTGGGCGCCACCAATGAAGACCTTGTATATATTTTATATATATGTATATTTATAAATTATTTTTATCTATTTATATCTATTTTTTTCTATATTTATCATTATATAATCATATTTATTCATATTTATGTATTTAATCTTATATAATCTTATATGGACGTTATAATAAATCAGTTTCAATCTCAATCTTACAAGAAATATTTACAAAAACATACGCGCGTAGCGTGGATATTTACAACTGAAATTTTAAAATTGAAATGTAATTTAACAATGATATGGAATATGTCTATTTATGTTTTTATATAACCAGAACCTATAAAATTGATCTATTGATTTCTTCTAAGATATCTAAGGTATTGTGATGATATCTTCCTGTTTATGCTGTTATATTCATTAGATATTTCTTGTAAGATATAGTCGATGTTTTTTAAATAAGCCCGTTGAAGAGTGATTATCCCTAGTGTGGAATAATGGAGATCCACTTCCGGACGTCGTCCAGACGGCTCGGGTGACTGTAAACAAACAAGCCCCAGCTGCGTCAGCCGGCAATAAAAAGAGGGAGGGGAGAACACGGCCTGGTCTGCTGCTGACCAGTTGGATGTTTTCCTCTGTCCTCTTAAGATGTTTTGAATAAAGTTAGTTTGAAGGAGACTTTTGCCCTCTCCTTTCTGCTATTTAGTGATCTGATTTAATTCCTTGCAACAGCCCACAAAAGAATCATCACTGCGAATTCTTCTACCGAATTTCGCATCAGTGTTTTGTGAAACGATTACCCGACATTTCTTCACAACTAGAAAGCTAGCATTTTATAATAAAAAGAAACTCATTGTGAGAAAATATTTTTGTATTTTTGAACGTTTTTCACAATTTCATCATGAATAGGTTATTCTCAACTTACCCATGAACAAGATGAATAAAGGATGACCATTCTGATCTCCTCGAGGCATAATTCCCATGATATTCTTGCCAAAGAATTCCTTGTAGGCTGAGGGTCTGTAGTCAGGTACCGGCTTGTTGCATTTGGCCTTGTAGTAGCTCTTGAGGAACATCGAAGGACTTGCAAACGTCGAAGTCACAGTACCTCAGGAAGGACAAGAGAAAAAGCTTCGTCCGTACGAGGTACGAGGTTCTTCTCCCCTGGACCATACAGGAATCTGTTAGAATGGAAACAACAGAAATAGATTAACACAAAGCAATAACGCGCCATCTATACATAGAGAATGAAAGAATTTATAAGCACGAATGTTTCTTTTATACATAATACAAACTTCTACTGCCCTTACTGCGATGAAAAAATATGTATTGGAAGGGCTTGGCTCATCAGTGGTGAACCCTTCCAGCGGTTTCGCCAATTTAATCCACCAGACCGCTTCTCAGAGCTCTAATACTGTATTGGAGGATTCTGCTTATATACGCAGCACTGAAGGGTGGAATCTCAGAAATGGTTTTCAAGAAAACTATGGACATAAGCTTATAGGACAGTAGAATTACATTCAAATATTTGCATCGAGCAATGCTCTTCCGCAAACAATAAAGACAAGGTCAGTTAGACATAAATTAACACAAAGCAATAACGCGCCATCTATACATATAGAATGAAAGAATTTAAAAGCACGAATGTTTAATATAATAGATTAATATAATATTAAATTGCGGAAGGAGAATGAGGTTTGATCAAGGTCTTTGGTTTATATAAATTCTACAAGACCGCAGTCACCGCTCGGAGATTAATAGAATCGCTGAATGTCGTGGTCCATTTGGATGAGGAAAGTGAAGACTGGAACAAGGCTGAATCCATACTAGCCTTTCAGTGATACGCTAACCTTGACGTAAGCACGAAGAATGTGTTGCTACTGGACATGTGTCGGACCTGGAGGCTGTTGTTGGATGCTGCGCTGCCTGGAGTATAGGAGCTCTATCTATGCTTTCTTCCTGTGGTGAATCTGTATAAGACTGGTGGTCTTAATAAACCTGTGTTATTGTTGCTGTTAAAAATATTGCGGTAAGATATCGTATTCAAGTACAAAAGTGGTACATCCCTCTTCAGATAGGCATATTAAAACAATGAATTTAGTTCATTAAGCCCTGTATAAAATCGTAGGATGTTATGAAATTGAAGCCTGTACTGATGAGGATCAAAGAACCATGGTATCCAGGTTAGCCTTATATCTGAATTTGCCAAAACTGGTGCTGTGGCTCATTCTTTATCTTTATGTATTGTATTGGATCGATAAACAAAGTCTTCTTCTTCTTTCTTATCTCCACTCAATCATATTAAAGTATCAAGCTTGTAAAGCTTGAGATCTGACAACCATCATGACTGGGTGAAGTAGAATGTGTCTGCCTTTGTCATTAAGACTGGGAGCACTACTCAGTGGCAGGCCGACTTAGCTCCAAAAGAAATGGCCGCCTCTGACATGAGGAACAGACGCCATGTGCAGCCGCTCCTAACTTGGAGTACAAACGCTGCTCATCCTGTATCCCTGGAGCCCTTACAGGGTATTATCAGCCGTGCCAGTTGAGCCCAAGTTTTTTAGTGAGCTTGTTACTGCTCCGCCTCCTCCTTTTTCATTCGGACTTGGGACCGGCAAAGGCGGAGTTGATAAACAAAGTGCATTACTTTAATGCACATGTTAAGGAAGATGTACCACGTTTGGTATATATATTATGAGATGTAAATAAGGAGTATGTAAAATTTTCCCACTATTAAAGAATAAGGAAATTTGTAACATCGTTATTTTTATGATTGAGTTATTTTATATTTCTTTGGAGATACAATAAAGCTTTTGTTCTCCAAGACTTTGAGTCACCTATCATTTCCTACTCTACAATATTATACAGCCTACTCCAGGTTGACGAGCGCCAACAGCGCGAAACGCGTTCGTGGATGGCTTTTCTTGATTTATCAAGAAATTGAGCTGCCCAAATATCAGGGAACAGGCTAAATCAACGTTTAGTTGATTTCTGTTCCACTAGATGGCGCTCTGCCATTTAAAAAGCACATGTGCTTATGGTCAGGATATGTCTCCTTTATTTTTAATATCAACACCTGAGAATTTTATTTTTTCTATTATTTTTCACACTTATATATATTAATTAAATGGCATATTTTGGATCTAAAATAAAGCAAAACATTTTATTTATTACAAAATGCCAATATTTCAATAGGCTGTACGCCTAACTTCGTCAGGGATTTTCTTGTTTTTGAACTGCTTTGGATGATCACGCGATGCCTTCACGTGACGATATATAAATATATACAACTCTGGGGCTAAAATTTAAAATATATACACACAAATGATATGATTCTTAATTAGTATAATAAAAGAATTTTAAATCGATTTGAACTGTAAATATAACGGAGGGATATATATATGACACACAAACTTCACATTATAGAATAAAAAAAAGTTTCCATTGCGTCAAACCCTCTTGTTTCTTTGACGATAAAACAGGAGATTTCAAAGAAAATCTTTAATCCATACCACACATTACAAGATATAGTAGTTGATGACGTATATTAAAGGGATTCTACAAAACCTCATCTTTTTGTTTTCGTTTTAAGGAAATAAAAAAATAGAGGGAATGGAAACTATGTCTTTATTTCTATAATGTGAAGAGCCGCGTATCGTACACATTTTGAAATACAGTAGAACCTCCATGAGAGGACACTCGCGCTAGAGGACACCTCTCTATAAAAGACAGTTTTCATTTGCAAAATTACCATTTTACTATTTTGCAACTCTACGGTAATAGGACACCTCTCTCTGAGGGATACTTTGGTTCTGCAATTAGGTGTTCTTTACAGGGAGGTTTTACTGTAGTAACTCTCTGGTAAGAGGACATCTCTCCCTAGAGGATACTTAGGCTCTGTAATTAGGTGTTATCCTTTACAGAGAGGTAGTTCTACTGTAGCTGCTCTCTGGTAAGAGGACACCTCTCCCTAAAGGACAGTTTGGCTCTGTAACTAGGTGTTGTCCTTTACAGGGATGTAGTTCTACTGTAGCTGCTCTCTGGTAAGAGGACACCTCTCCCTAAAGGACACTTTGGCTCTGTAACTAGGTGTTGTCCTTTACAGAGAGGTAGTTCTACTGTAGCAACTCTCTGGTAAGAGGGCACCTCTCCCTAAAAGACACTTAGGCTCTGCAATTAAGTGTTGTACTTTACAGGGAGGTAGTTCTACTGTAGCAACTCTCTGGTAAGAGGACACCTCTCCCTAAAGGACACTTTGGCTCTGTAACTAGGTGTTGTCCTTTATAAAGAAGTAGTTCTACTGTAGCAACTCTCTAATAAGAACACATCTCCCTAAAGGACACTTTGGCTCTTTAACTAGGTGTTGTCCTTTACAGGGAGGTAGTTCTACTGTAGCAACTCTCTGGTAAGAGGACACCTCTCCCTAAAGGACACTTTGGCTCTGTAACTAGGTGTTGTCCTTTATAAAGAAGTAGTTCTACTGTAGCAACTCTCTAATAAGAACACATCTCCCTAAAGGACACTTTGGCTCTTTAACTAGGTGTTGTCCTTTACAGGGAGGTAGTTCTACTGTAGTAACTCTCTGGTAAGAGGGCACCTCTCCCTAAAAGACACTTAGGCTCTGCAATTAAGTGTTGTACTTTACAGGGAGGTAGTTTCACTGTATATAAATATGTTATGTAGAAGTTTGACAGCAATGCACGTTGTTGTTAAGATGAGAATTTGACATCCGGGAGATAAGCTCACCTTTTATAGCGCCCGTGTTTATGTCGAGTCGTTCAGTACCTCCTGTTTATGTCGAGTCGTTCAGTACCTCCTGTTTATATATTCAGTAGAACCTCCATGAGAGGACACGTCTCTACAAAGTAGAGAGTATTACATATTAAAAAAAAAAAAAAAAAGATTAGTATTCAGCATTTCTGTAAAAAAATAGACACTTTGTCCAGGTAGAGTTTTATTTTCTCAACGTTTCAACAAAAATCTTTTTTTTTTTTTTCGTCAGGAGAAATAAATTAAAATAAAGCATTTGGCAAGGCGTTAAAAATTGTTTTAAAATCACCTCTCCTTAAAGGTCACTTTGGCTCTGCAACTAGGTGTTGTCCTTTATAGAGAGGTTGTTCTAGTGTAGAAACTCTCTGATAAGAGAACATCTCTCCCTAAAGGACACTTTGGTTCTGTAACTAGGTGTTGTCCTTTACAGAGAGGTAGTTCTACTGTAGCAACTCTCTGGTAAGAGGGCACCTCTACCTAAAGGACACTTTGGCTCTGTAACTAGGTGTTGTCCTTTACAGAGAGGTAGTTCTACTGTAGTAACTCTCTGATAAGAGAACATCTCTCCTAAAGGACACTTTGGCTCTGTAACTAGGTGTCGTCCTATACAGAGAGGTAGTTCTACTGTAGTAACTCTCTGATAAGAGAACATCTCTCCCTAAAGGACACTTTGGCTCTGTAACTAGGTGTCGTCCTATACAGAGAGGTAGTTCCACTGTAGCTGCTCTCTGGTAAGAGGACATCTCTCCCTAAAGGACACTTTGGCTCTGTAATTAGGTGTCGTCCTATACAGAGAGGTAGTTCTACTGTAGCTGCTCTCTGGTAAGAGGATACCTCTACCTAAAGGACACTTTAGCTCCGTAACTAGGTGTTGTCCTTTATAGAGAGGTTCTATTAGTTCTTGAAAAATGTTATTAAATCTATAAATATGTCTCAGGGGAAATACCTGTATATACCTTCCTGGTATATACATTATATAAGGGAGGGAAAACGTAATCAGTAATTTTCACAAAGGCAAATACAGCTTGCATCTCAGCATACAAACAGTAGAGAGTTGTCCTCTTACCAAAGTGTTGCTATATAGTGAAGATGACAACTTTGACGATTGAAACTATCCTTTAGAAAAATAAAACGGAAATTAAAGAGGAGTATCTTGTGCGAATTTTCTATTTTAACTCGAAGAGTTTATTTTAGTCGATTTTACTAGAGATTTTCTACCTTCTGTTCAAGATGCCCTTATCAGATAATGAACTCCGACACTATATATTTCACTTAAAGAAAAATGATAGTAAATTCGCACAAGATCCGTTTAATTTTCCGTTTTATTTTTCTATTTTAAATCGAAGAGTTTATTTTAGTCGAAACTATACTTTGTTGAGAGGTGTCTTCTAGAGAGTGTCCTCTCATGGAAGTTCTAATCTATAAATATGGAATTTAAAATAATTAATGAATCTCTTTACTAATTAATACAAAACAATAACACGCCATATATATATCGGAAATGAAAATATTAAGACACGAATGTTTTTTTTACATATAAAAAAGACTTCTACTGTCTTTATTGCGATGAAAAAATATTGGGAGGGCTTGTCTTATAAATGGTGAACCCTCACAGCAGTTTCGTCAATTTAATCTACCAGACTGCTTCTCTTAGAGCAGGCATGTCAAACTTGCGGCCCGCGGGCCTCATGCGGCCCACAACGAATAAATTTGCGGCCACCAGACAATATATCAGGGAGAAAATATTAACTTTACCTTCTTTTTTCTTATTAGTATTTTTTAAAATAAACCTACATAAATGTTACTATAAAAATTTAACACAAAGCAATAACGCGCCATCTATACATATAAAATAAAAGGACTTAAAAGCGCGAATGTTTCTTTTATACATAAAACGAACTTCTACTGTCCTTACTGCGATGAAAAAATATATTGAGAGGGCTTGGCTCACCAGTGGTGAACCCTCCCAGCGGTTTCGCCAATTTAATCCACCAGACCGCTTCTCAGAGCTCTAATACTACATTGGATCATTCTGCTTTTATATGCTACACTGAAGGATGGAATCTTAGAAATGGTTTTCAAGTAAACTATGGACATAAGCTTATAGGACAGTAGAATTACATTCAAATATTTGCTTCGAGCAATGCTCTTCAGCAAACTATAAAGACAAGGCCAGTTGGGAATAAATTAACACAAAGCAATAACGCGCCATCTATACATATAAAATAAAAGGACTTAAAAGCGCGAATGTTTCTTTTATACATAAACGAACTTCTAATATATTTTTTCATCGCAGTAAGGACAGTAGAAGTTCGTTTTATGTATAAAAGAAACATTCGCGCTTTTAAGTCCTTTTATTTTATATATAAAAATTTAATTACTTGTTTTCTTTTTTCGCGGCCCACATAATCTTATTACTTTTTTATTTGGCCCGTGTTAGGATTTGAATTTGACATGCTTGTCTTAGAGCTCTAATACTGTATTGGATCATTCTGCTTTTATATGTTACATTAAAGGGTGGAATCTCAGAAATGGTATTCAAGCAACTTATGGACATACGCTTTAAGGACAGTAGAATTACATATAAATATTTGCATCGAGCAATGCTCTTCCGTAAACAATAAGGACAAGTTAGACATAAATTAATACAAATCAATAACACGCCATCTATATAAATTTACTAATAGTAAAGATAGAGGTTGCCTGACCGGCATTCATATTTCTTTAAAAAAATAGACACTTCGTACAGTTAAAGTTTTATTTTCTTTCCTTGCCAAATGTTTTCTTTTTATTTATTTCTCCTGACGAATATTTAATTGAAACGTTGAAAAAATAAAACTTTAACTAGCCGTAGTGTTTATTATTTAAAGAAAATTTTATTAATGTTAATAAGACATCTAATGTACATTCTAATGACCCCCCGATTCTTGAAAAAGTCCAACCCCACCAGTGAGTGCAAGTAATCAAACGGGGCTCTGGCATATTTGTAAGTGCAAAAGTCGAACTGCTTTTCATATGTGTAGACATGTGGTGCACTTACAGTAAAAGAAGTCGTCTAGCTCTACCCACCATGATTATCATGGCCTGTACTATGTGTACTATGTTGGGAATCTCTTATGGTTCAGACAATGAAAAAACCAAAAACAACAAATAAAAAGTTTACTTACAGCTGAAGTGGTTTTAAAGAATTAGGCAATTTACCTTTTAAGAAAGTATTTTAAATTTATTATTTTCAAAGAGAGAGAGAAAAGAACATTCAACAATTTACATTATAATTACTAATTTTGTAAAACAAAACAAAACACTCCTTTGTTCTCGTTTTTATATTACAGTGTTGTCAGTCTAAAAGTATTTCAAGATCATTGATTTACTATTATCTTTTTTTCCAACATACTAGGGATAAGCAAAAAAAGAAGAAATCTAATCATGGAACTTGATAGTACAAGAGGAGCTATGCCAAATCCAAAATATCGGTTGAAACCTTTCTCATTAAAATCAAACCCAGACAAATTTCCCATGTGGTCTAGTGGCATAATATCTGGCTCTCACCCAGAAGACCTCGAGTTCGATTCCCGGCGTGGTTACTTTTTTTTGTGCAAAGTTGAACTGCTTTCCACATGTGTAGACATATAGACGTGTACTAGGGGCACTTACAGTAAAAGCAGTCGTCTACACCTACCCACCATGATTATCATGGCCTGTACCACGTGTACTAGGGATAAGTAAAAAAAAATATCAATAGAATATTTAAAGACTCCGAGATTTTCTATCGGTTTTTGCAATAATTAAGTTTCCGTGAAACGTTCAGACTTGAACCTAATTTGGAATTTTCCTTTAGCATTAAGGAAAATAATTAAAAACCTATAAGGATAATTTAAGACAATTTCACCTGATGCAATAGCAGATGTCATTACACTAGGAACGTCGTTAATTTAAAAGTTAATGTAAAAGTAGGAATTCTAAGGTTTTATAAGGTTTTAATTTCCTTGGAGAAGTTGTGGAGGTAACTAGAGATTTAATGGCCTTAAATTCCCATTTTTTGATTTCTAAGGAAACCTCTGGGACTAAATTTTGGTCGTTGAGGTACAGTCTACACCACGCTGACGAGGGCCAACAGCCCGAAACGCGTTCGTGGTTGACTTTTCTTGATTTATCAACGTTTAGTTTATTTTTGCTCCACTTTGGCGATCTGCCATCTAGAAAAGCTCATGTGAGCCTGGTCAGGATATGCCTCTTTTGTTTTTATTTTTAATATCTATATATAACAAACAACAACAACAAAAGCCTTTATTTAGGGCATTCCGCCCCATACAGGATTCGCCGTATTTACACGTCAACAAGAGGAGAGGGAAGAGGAAACATTTACAACAAAATAAGGTTTGTCTCACATTCAGTTACTTATTTACAGATAGGTCATCCTTCAGTATCCTTTGCCCTGCATTCTTTCTAATGCGCTCAGCTTCTGTGCAGAACTTAAAGTATCTAACAATCAGTAATTCATCATTCAGAGCTGAAGAGAGAAGTTGACATATGCGATGGTATCTAAATTGACCAGAGTAAGGGGCTTGGAATATTTCAGTACGTTTTTCTGTTAAGAGAGGGCATTGGAAGAAATAGTGAACCAAATTATCATCCATGAGATCCTCACAAAGTATACAGTTCCGGCCATTTTCTTTCCAGAAGTCTTTTCTTTCTTCCCTGAAAAATTGCCATAAAAACTCTATGTTGTGCAACTAGTCTTTTGTTGGGAAGCGAGATATTTAATCGTAGGTACTCCTCTGTCATGAATGATTCACTCAAAATTTGTAGTGAGCAAAGTGGGTTGAATCAGTGATTTTCATCTGATCGTTTTGAATTAGTTGGTCTGTGGTGGTTCTAATTATGCCTGGCAATTCTTTCTGTATGGCTAAGTAGTCTTCGCAGCCCTTAAGAAAGGAATATCCCTTAGAGTCTAGAATTTTTATTAAATTTTGAGTAAAACTGTTTTCTATTTCTTTTTCGCGGTGACTTTCCAGAGATAGTTTAAGCAAGCATGTGGTAATCTGCTCGTCTCCATTTTTAAAATCCTGACCCAAAACTTTAATGTGAGTTTTACAGCATTAATCTCAGTTGATATTCTTCCACATTCTCTTCTGAGGATATATCCTGGTGTGAAGTTTGGTAAGTCTAAGTGACGACGAAGAAATGCATCTTGGGTATTATTGACTGTCTTCAGCTGGTTAATTGCCCACATTGGTGCCGCATATAGTAACGTAGGAAGAACAATAGTGTCAAGAAGTTTCATCACTGAGGTAAAGGACTTTATTCGCGCCTTTGTAAGGATTCTCCAAAGTGCATTAATTGCATTCAGTGCTTTGTTTCTAAAGTATTGGGAAGCATATTGGGTCGAGATTTTTGTAGTCAGAGGGTAACCCAGATATGTATACTTAGCCACTATTGTCAGGGGTAATATCTATATATATATATACTAGACGAATGACCCGGGCAACGCCCGGGTATACCCGATTAAATGTTTTATTCAAACACTATGCGTTACAATTATAATTTGGCGCCGTGGATGTCACTCTTGTGAAACGTCCCGTCCAAACTTTATATGTACATTAGGTCAGCTGATATTACCTCCATCTTCACCGTAGAGGCGCTGCTCGCGAGCAAAAGGGCAACTCGACGAATATTCGGGAAAGAGACCTGAAAATTTCACTATAAGTTTTTCCAGATTCTACTCTATATACTGTTAAAATTTCAGTCAGATTAGTTACGATATAAATCTTCAAATCGAGCGAGCGTCTATAAATATTTCGATTTAGATCAACCTATTCTAATTATTAAGCGAACTATTATTAAGAATTATTTTAGAAGATTTCAATTTTAAACGTATTTATAACCTTGATAGAGGGCGCTGTTCGTGAGCTAAGTAGATAATTTGAATATAGAGTTTAATATTTAATTTATATATAATTTAAAATAGCCTATCGTTTTCCTCGTATTTTTTTACCTATGTATGGAAATTTAGGTACTGTAAAAAAAATCTTTGCTTCAATAATAATTAAAAAAAAAAAAACCCAGGCTAAGTTTCGAACCAAGGTTGTGGAAATACGAAGCCGTACACCTTACCATTAAGCTACGCTTGGCATTATAAATATTCGCATGTGAAGCTATTTCAGGCCTTACATATTTCTAACGACCTTTTTGAAATAGGTTTTTGATACATAGAAATTATAATACTTCAAATAAATAGAAATAGAGTGAACACAAATAAAACATACCAAATATTTCGAATTAGAGCAGGTATTTTAAACAGGCGAATTAGATAAGTTATATCTAAAAATGAAAATATATAAATAAATAAAACCTACCAAATATTTCAAATTAGAGCAGTTATTATATAAATATTTTTATTATATGTGTTATTAAGCGAACTATTATTAATAAAATATTGAGAAGATTTAGATTTTAAACGTATTTATAACCTTTTAGTACTTGATAGAGGGCGCTGTTCGTGAGCTAAGTAGAATAATTTGAATATATAGTTTTAATGATTGATTTATATATTTTTTAAAAATAGCCTATCGTCTTCCCCGTTATTTTTTACCTATGTATGGAAATTTTGGTTTGAATTAGTGAACTACTGCGAATTTGTATACCGGACATACAAACCAACAAACATACAAACATTCATTTTTATATATATCGATATATACATAGATAACCTCTCCCGTCAAAATAGCGAATTTATTTTATCAAAGTCGAATATTTACACACGTAGAGAGATTACAAATTCATGTTACCTTCTAAAATGGTAGAAAACTTATTTTGTTCAAGAACTCCCTAACAAACAGTATAAAATCTAGAAGGAAATTTTGTCGGGAGGATATATATATATCTATAAAGGTCACCTCTCTTGTCAAAATAGACGTCAAAACTAGACGCCACTTCTGACCATCGCCGCCAAAATAGCAGATTCAGGTTGGTAACAAAGCCACAACACCAGCTTTGGTAAACTGAGAAGCGTCCTCCAGGAGACCAGGGTTTCGGGCTAATGGCCCTCGTCGGCTTTTCTTAATTCTTAATCAAGAATGGGTATTTGGCCAATTCTGGGATATAATTTAAAACCAACGAATAGTTGATATTTATTCCGATAGATGGCGCAAGCTATCAGCAACTTTCAATTACCCGATAAGTAGATACCTTTTCTTTTCTTTTCTTAATTAGAAATACAGTTTCCTGTTTTATTTAACTTATACTGAAGAGAATAATTTCCAAAAGAATATCCAGAAATATCGACTGTTCTATATATGAGGTTTCTGTTGGGAGGTTTTATTAATAACTTTGAGGTTAGAAGTAAAAAAAAAAAGGAACTTGTTTACTAAAGTGGGATCTTTTTATCAGACGATAAGAGTTTCTTAGGAAGTGTAACTTTCTTTCTGGTCACTGGGGCAAGGCTGGTTGATGGCGGTTGATTAAGAGACATTAAAAGGTCACGTGATCCTGGTTATGTCACAGAATGGACCAGACTGGTCGCGAGATAGAACATATCATCATAAATGAAGCCATCTATCGGTAAAAATAGAAATCCACTCATGGATAAAACCTAAATGGAAAGTCCTATTATAGAGGGGTATGCTTCTTTTAAAAATAAAACAATTTCTACTGCCCTTATTGCAATGGAAAAATATATGGGAGGGCCTGGCTCATCAGAAAGTTCCAAAAATGCAATATAACAGCGATATGGTAGATTAAACTGGCGAAACCGCTGGGAGGGTTCACCACTGATGAGCCAGGCCCTCCCATTAATTTTTTCATTGCAGTAAGGGCAGTAGGAAATTGTTTTATTTTTAAAAGAATCATACGCGTCTATAATAATTTCGAATTTTGATAACAGATGGCTCGCTAATGCATCATAATTTAAATGGAAAGTATTTGATGTCGTCGGTCGTCTCTATGTTTTTTTTTTTTTTAGGGAGACAAAAACTGTTCACACTTGGTTATCTCGTGTGTCTTAATAAAGGTTATTGTGTATCTCCTTGTTGCTATGCATAGTTGATGGCTAGGGTTAAATAAGGATGTATTTTTATATTCCAGAGGCATCAGTGCTACCTACGGAATAATGATACATAAAATATATTCTCAAACGATTCCATATGGAGCACATCTGTCTAACACATGTGTAATACTGGGAGATATGCAGATAGAATTGTTGCATTTTTGAATACCTAAACAATCCTAAATACATATTTCTTTTTGAAATATTGCAATACATAATATTTTATTTTGAAAATAGAGCAATCCATAAATAAATCTTTAAATAAAAAGGCATATATTGGATCAAAATATCATTTATTTTACCAATATTTCAGTTGGCTGAACGCCAACCTTTATCAACCTTTAAACACACTTCAAAATATTATAATACCTTGATATGGGTTGGCGTTCAGCCAACTGAAATATTGGTAAAATAAATCTCGTGTGTCTTCAATAAAAATTACTGTAATACCTTTCAGAGTTATTGTCTGAATCCCGATATACATGCTAAAAGGTACAACTTCCTTAAGTTTTATTCACACTTGGTTATCTCGTGTGTCCTCAATAAAGGTCACTGTAATACCTTTCAGAGTTATTGTCTGAATCCCGATATACATATTAAAAGGTACAACTTCCTTAAGTTTTATTCACACTTGGTTATCTCGTGTGTCCTCAATAAAGGTCACTGTAATACCTTTCAGAGTTATTGTCTGAATCCCGATATACATGCTAAAAGGTACAACTTCCTTAAGTTTTGTTCACACTTGGTTATCTCGTGTGTCTTCAATAAAGGTCACTGTAATATCTTTCAGAGTTATTGTCTGAATCCCGATATACATGCTAAAAGGTACAACTTCCTTAAGTTTTGTCCATGAGTGTAATCATGTTCTGGATTCGCCAGCTTGTTGAAGGTAGTTGCTTATCAATTAGAGCGGAAGCCCTTCCTGGGTGCTACTCTTCGAATGTTCCTTCAACATCCAGCTAGATGTCCCCAACTCCTATGATACCTCACAGTTTTCTGTAACTGGTGTTTTTACTTTATCAAACTGTTTACATACACAGACCTTTATTAAGATATTCTGTCTTATACAGACGATTATCCTGTTAGGAATGGATCTAAAAAGATATGAAAAGCAGTGGAAGAAATTGAATCCTCGCTCAGAAAAGAGAAAAAGAATAAAGAATATCTATGTACAAAAGTTGAGAATATATACATCCTTTTTCGTGCATAGAACACAGTGAAGAAGTAGATTATTGAGTAAATGGTCAAACTGTTTACACACAGTAAACTAAAATGAAACCAAAACTTCTCTACTATATGTCCTTCTTTTAACTTCCTCCTAGATTTTCACCAACTTCCATTACATCCTAGAGTCCCTCGGTATAACTGGCGCTTTTACATTGTCAAATTGTTTACAGTGACCTTGTCTTAAGATCGGATATTTTATATACAGAGACAAAATGGTTCATATACAGAGACAAAATCTCTTTTAAAAGGGTTCAAGTATTCAGTTATCTCTCCTCTACGTGGCGGGCGGGAGAAGCAGCACAAGTAAGGCCCCGTTGGGTGAAGTACAGTGTCGTGAGCCCCGAGCCGCTACGGTAACAGTAAACAGGGAACTCTGACATGTGGCTGACTAACAGGGAAATGGCACTCCCCATTCCATGGAGCAAAAAAAAAAAGAGAAATTGACCTTTGTTGGCTGATATTGTGATCAGGGTGCATGGACCGATCAGATCTGCTCCATGGACAAGACACCACCACCACCACCTCAGTTGGCCGGTGTTGTGATCAGGGTGCACGGACCGATCTGATCTGCTCCATAGACAAGACACCACCACCACCTCAGTTAGCCGGTATTGTGATCAGGGTGCACGGACCGATCTGATCTGCTCCATGGACAAGACACCACCACCTCAGTTGGCCGGTATTGT
The DNA here is from genome assembly GCA_030710605.1 of Cordylochernes scorpioides. NCBI lineage: Eukaryota > Metazoa > Arthropoda > Arachnida > Pseudoscorpiones > Chernetidae > Cordylochernes > Cordylochernes scorpioides. Next base: position 135,107,802 of record CP092863.1, read on the forward strand.
GATCAGGGTGCATGGACCGATCTGATCTGCTCTATAGACAAGACACCACCACCACCTCAGTTGGCCGGTATTGTGATCAGGGTGCACGGACCGATCTGATCTGCTCCATGGACAAGACACCACCACCTCAGTTGGCCGGTATTGTGATCAGGGTGCATGGACCGATCTGATCTGCTCTATAGACAAGACACCACCACCACCTCAGTTGGCCGGTATTGTGATCAGGGTGTATGGACCTATCTGATCTGCTTCATGGACAAGATACCACCACCACCTCAGTTGGCCGGTATTGTGATCAGGGTGCATGGACCGATCTGATCTGCTCCATAGACAAGATACCACCACCAAGTATTCAGTTAACTACGAGAGAAACTATGTGATTGTATAAAAGAAACGCACTTTAGAGAATAGAATAGAAGAGCACAAACAAGTACTATGAAATCATTAGGAATCTTACAAGTATAGGTTGATATATATTGAAGCAGAATCATAACACCAAATGAGGCGAAACACATATATCATATACGGTAATCAAAAACAAATTGGAAATACTTTTTTCTAGAGTCGGGAGTCTGAGGAAACAAACCGAATTTTTTTCTAGTGATGTACATACATGGACAAAACTTAAAGAAGTTGTACTTTTTTAGCATGTGTAATCGGGATTCAGACAATAACTCTGAAAGATATTACAGTGACCTTTATTAAAGACACACGAGATAACCAAGTGTAAACAAAACTTAAGGAAGTTGTACCTTTTAGCATGTATATCGGGATTCAGACAAAACCTTGAAAGATATTACAGTGACCTTTATTGAAGACACACGAGATAACCAAGAGTGAACAAAACTTAAGGAAGTTGTACCTTTCAGCATGTATATTGGGATTCAGACAATAACTCTGGAAGATATTACAGTGACCTTTATTGAAGACATAGAAGATAGCCAAGTGTGAACAAATTGCCTCTTTCTCCTTTAAAAAGACAGACGACCGGCGATATCAAAGACTTTCCATTTCTATAAGTTTTGCTAATGAGTATTTATGACGGGGAGATTAAGAAGGCATCCACCTTTCTGGGCATGTGGTAAAGACCCTAACGAAGAACTGTTTGTTCCTTATTGTCTATGTTTGTAGAGAACTTACAGTACAGGAAATGCACACATTATATGCAACTATGTTCACCCTTAGGCCTACTCCGAAGTTCGCGATATAAGTGGGGCAGACGAAAATAAACGTAATTAGAATTCGCATAAATCAGGGTACAACTTTGCATATTTTCATAAAATTTTAGAAAACGTCTAACAAAAACAATCTTTATAAATAACGAAAAAATTGGTATAGATTAGATTTAAAATGGAAATTAAACCAATTATATTATGATGCATTAGCGCACCATCTGTTATCAAAATTCAAACTATTATAGACGTGTATGATTCTTTTTAAAAATAAACAATTTCTACTGTCCTTACTGCAATGGAAAGATTAATGGTAGTGCCTGACTCATCAGTGGTGAATTGTTTATTTTTAAAAGAATCATACGCGTCTATAATAGTTTCGAAACTAAACCAATAGTAAACGATAGAAAAAATATTACAAATGTGATATTGTACTGGGATAAGGTGCATAAATTAAGAAAAAGGCATCCTTATAGTGCAACTGAAAGTTGCTGATGGCTGACGTCTTCAGTAACTTTCAGTTGCACGATAAGGAGATGTCTTTTTCTTAATAAACGATAGGCCTGATTATAAACATGAGTCGTTAAAAGGAATGGTAATCAATTGACAATACTTAGATTTTTTATTTGCATATTGAAATTCTCCCTGGTAGTTAATGATATATGTACACTTCATGAACCTGGGTTAATAAGATATTACATGAGAAATTTAAATTCTTTTGATGCGTATGATTCTTTTTGAATGAATTTTTTTTACTGCCCCCCCTTACTGCAATGATAAATTAATTGAAAGGCCTGGCTCATCAGTAATGAACCCTCCCAGCGGTTTCGCCAGTTCAATCTACAAATGGTAGATCACACGCGTCAAAAATAGTTTACAATTTTTATAACTGATGGCGCGTTGAAGTATCAAAAATATTGCATGTATAAAAAGAGGAACCTCTCCCTTTAAAATGCATCAAAACAATGTATTTGTTTGACTAAAATAAACTCTTCGAGTTAAAATAGCAAAATAAAACGGAGATTGAAGAGGAGTATCTTGTGCAAATTTTATTAGCAAGCTTTCGAACGCATGTGTCCTTCTACAAGCTTTTTTACGATAACTAAACAAAAGACCGAGATGAGTTCTCGTCTTGTCTTATATAAACTCAACTCGTTCTTTTGTTTAGTTATCGTAAAAAAGCCTGTAGAAAGACGTCCGAAAGCTTGCTAATAAAATTCGCACAAGATACTCCTCAAGATTGAAGAATCTCCGTTTTATTTTTCAATGTATTTGTTAATCATCCCAGTACAAAACGGTTGTAACAAAAAAATGTCCTACAACGCCATTTACGACAAATTCAGACCAAATTCTAACTTGTATACCATTGGTTTCAATCTATGGGCTCGCTATATCAATACAGGGGCGGCTTCAATTTCATAACATCAATCTAGAGAATTATGAAATCGGTCGAATTAGCTAAAAAAATTTAAGCTGATGAAGTAGCAAGACCGATTTTCAAGACAGAATACAGCATAAGTTACGGGAATATTGTATTCAGATGTACCAAAAATGTACATTAAAAAATGCCTCACAAAGTTTTGACAAATTCAGACCAAAATCTAACTTGTATACCATTGGTTTCAAGCTATGGACTCGCATCAGTACAGGGGGCGGCTTCAATTTCATAACATCAATTTAGAGAAGTTATGAAATCGGTCGAATTGGCTAAATATTTTGTTAAGCTGTGGTGAAATGGCAAGGCCGAATTTTTGGCCAAGATACAATATAAAGTTGCGGGAAGATTGTATTCAGATGTACCAAAAGAGGTAACTCTCCCTTTAAAAAATGCCTCACAAAGATCTCAAATGTAACCATAGAAAATACGCATTGTAAAATATTCAGCTTAGATACGCAAATACGTTGTTGTTGTCATATCCAATGAAGAGCATCAGATGTCTCCATGCATCTCTATCACAGCAGCAGCAATGTCCACTATCTTGGGTGTGTAAAGCTGCTGCTCTGAGTCTATGTCAATTTTCTGCAAGGCTGCGGCCATTTCTGGGCATGCAAATGCATATTGAGTCTATATGTTGTCCGTTTCGTATTTAGAGCCCAAATTTATAGATGGGCCTTTTTGCTCAAAACCTCGCCTTGTTGCATAGATTAAAAAAGAAACTTGTAGGAATATCTATTTCAAAAATGTCTTCTCTTCTTCTTCTTCCTTATCTCCACTCAATCATATCAGGGTATCAAGCTTGTAAAGCTTGAGACTTTTGATGGTGTCTGCCGGGGATGAGTAGAGCTCATCAATGGATGAGTCAATAGAGTTTAAAAAATATAATAAATAAGTACAATTTATTGTAAAAAACGAGCAGTTCTTTGATCGACACGTCTCCCTTCTATTGGTTTATTAAGGATATAAGAGGAAATAATATTTGTTTTATTATTATTATTATCCCTAGTACACGTGGTACAAGCCATGATAATCATGGAGGGTAGAAGTAGGCGACTGCTTTTATTGTAAGTGCACCACATGTCTACACATGTGAAAGCAGTTCGACTTTGCGCTTACAAATGTGCCAGAGCCCCGTTTAGTTACTTTCACTCGCTGGTGGTGTTAGACTTTTGCAAGAATCGGGGGTCATCAAAGCATTTCTTTTTTTATCAGAAAAAAGTGCCCAATGCGGGAATCGAACCCGAGTCGTACCGATCGAAAACCAACGGTTTAGACCATCCTTCCACCGACCCCCTAATAATATTTGTTAAATGTTGCAATAAACATTTGCTATTATATCTTTGATAAGCCAGTCGTAAAGTGACTTTCTTGAAGATTCACTTGTCTTCACAATAAATTTATAATATATATAATCATACGCGTCTATAATAGTTTCAAAATTTCATAACAGATGACGCGCTAATGTATCATCATATAAATTGATATTAATTGCTAAATTTTTGTATTGAACGTTTTTATAAAACCTTTAACAGTTCTCAGTTCTTTAAATAGCAAACACTTTTCGTTAAGAAGCGTTTTTTTATTAATTTTATTTTATTTTTTTAACTGAAAAGATTACATAAAAGAACGTCCTAATACCTAAAAACATATTTAACGTCTTTCCATAATTTATTTTTAATTTTTCCTTATGAGAGAGTGAAAGGACAAAGATTTTTGTTGAAACGTCGAAAAAAAAAACTCTTCTAGCAAAAAGAAATTCTTCTAGGTAGCCAAGTATCTGTTAAACATAATGAATACCGGCCAGACAATCTCTATCCTCAAGACCTTTAACAGTTTCAAATAAAAAGAAAATTTTCAGTTGTAAATTTCCACGCTGCGCGCGTATGTATTTGTAAATATTTCTTGTAAGATATAGTCGATGTTTTATTAAGCCCGTTGAAGAGCGATTATCGCTTGAAAGCTACCGTTTTGTATTAAAAAAAAACTGATTGTGAAAAAATATTTGTAATTTTAAAACTTTTTTTCCCAATTTTATCACGAATATAAATAAAATGATCACTTATCATTAATCTACCTTCGATTTATAAACAATTTCAACATTGGTAGATTACAGAATCTCGTGCAAGTTGACTTCACCTTGAAACATCTCTCAATCGAAAAAGAAACATTGATAATTGAATGCGCATCACGAAAAACACTCAAAAAAACCGTAAAGCTTCAAGTTCGTGTAAGTTAAGGCACTGTTAGGATGATTAAAATAACTTTTTAAATACCTCTATGTACTATATAGAATCTTGCAGTCTTAGAATAATTTTTAACGTTTTGCCAAATGTTTTAATTTTTGTTTGCTCCTGACGAGGACAATTTTTGTCGAAACGTTGAGATAATAAAAAGATTTACTGGCCGAAGTTTTCAAGAACTATAGAGAACCAGTTCTTAAATTTAAAGATACTTCTGCCAGTAAATCTTTTTATTATCAACGTTTCGACAAAATATGTTGTTCTCGTCAGGAACAAACAAAAATTAAAACATTTGGCAAGGTGAATAATGTGTTGACAACCATCATGACTGGGTGAAGTAGAATGCGTCTGCCTTTGTCATTGAGACTGAGAGCACTACTCAGTGGCAGGCCGACTTAGCTCCAAAAGAAATGGCCGCCTCTGACATGAGGAACAGACACCATGTGCAGCTGCTCCTAACATGGAGTACAAACGCTACTCATCCTGTATCCCTGGAGCCCTTACAGGGTACTATCAGCCGGGCCAGCTGTGATAATAAAAAGATTTACTGACCGAAGTATCTTCAAATTTTAAGAACTATGAATGCCAGCCAGGCAACCGCTATATAGAAACAAACCTCATAGTTCACAGATCATATTAGAAACACACACACAGCCACCTACCGTTTGCTAAGTCCCTCAGATGTCCTACAAGTTGATCCACATTTGGCGGGTCCATGGCGTGTTCTGTAGCGGCCGCCAGGAGGTCACGTGATTATAAGATGATCTCAAGTACGGCCGCCACCGCTAGTTCCAGCCAATCAGAATAAATTCGCTATTGGTGAAAGTTACCGACGTCATTAGTAATTTCTCTTTATGTTGTTTACTCCAAACCTTCAAATAAATCTCTATTAGAGGTATAAATATATATTATATAATCTAAAATGCAAATATATATATTTTTTAAACATTTATTTTATTTTCATCATTGACTATTCTTTTATTTTTGACCATAGATTTAGAAAATAACATTTTTTGATTGTTGTTGTAAATATGTATAGTTAACCTACCTATTTTTTTAATTCACGAATATAGGGATTCATTTTATAAATTCTATATTACTGTGAAAAATATTTAATGTGTAATTCTTTTCAAGTAATTGAAAATAAAAACTACTTGATAAGTAAATAACTATCTTTCCTGTTTTAACTACTATACCTTCAATTATTTATCATTCCAACATCAAAAAACATTATAATCATAACATATATATTTTTTAAGTATCAACTCCGCCTTTGCCGGTCCCAAGCCTGGATGAAAAAGGAGGAGGGGGAGCAGTAACAAGCTCACTAAAAAAACCTGGGCTCAGCTGGCCCGGCTGATAGTACCCTGTAAAGGGCTCCTAATCCAGGGATACAGGATGAGTCTGTACTCCATTTTAGGAGCGGCTGCACATGGCGTCTGTTCCTCATGTCAGAGGCAGCCATTTCTTTTGGAGCTAAGTCGGTCTGCCACTGAGTAGTGCTCCCAGTCTTAATGACAAATGCAGACTATTCTACTTCACCCAATCATGATGATTCTCAACACATAATTGACTGTATTGATTCATCCATTGATTTGCTCTACTCGTCCCCGACAGACACCATTAACAAGCTTTACAAGCTTGATACCCTAATGTGATTGAGTGGAGATAAGAAAGAAGAAGACTTTAAGTATCTTAAAGAGAATATTTTAAACATCATATTTGTCCTAACAATCCTATATTCTGTGTGACATTGAAAATGCAATATTACGAAGTAGTGGTCCGAAAAGAGTAGTGATGAAGCTTGGCATAGTAAACGATCGGATATGAATAGAACGTCCGATTTTCCAAAACTATAACGCAGGTTTTTCCCGTTTATAATTCCAACATTTTTCCGTTCCAATTTTTATAATACCCAGTTTATAACGAACCATGGAAAATTTAAGGGATTTTTATCAAAATTGGCGCGATTGAAGACTCTAGCTGTCATTGTGGCAATGAATTCCAGGACTCGAGACACCTACTGCTGGAATGCCCACTCTTCTTTACCGCTAGACAACAGACAATAAATAATGTTGTAGATCTATATCAATTTGTAAATAGCAGAGAGAATTAATATAGATTTAACTTTTTTTGTAAATATATTTATGATTATCTTTCAAACCTAAAAGGTTCAGGTTCCTAATGTATATTATTGTTTCTCTTTTTATTTTTTATTACCTTTTCTTGTATAATATGTTTATAAATGTTTCTATTTAAAAAATTTAAATCGACGCAATTATCCCTAGCCGGGATATCGCGTTTTGTGTGTTGAAATAAATAACGCAGGTATCTGAAGCACAGAACGCTAACTACCCGGTCAACAAGAGTACAGATGTTCATGGTAAACGGTTTGCGGATTTCGAACAAATTAGAAAGAAGGAATCATATATCGCCGCAACTCTTTTTTTTTTTTTTTATTAACGCGATAAAAGAAGCTTTCGGGCAAGCCCTTCTTCAGCTAATTATAGTGTACAAACAAGGAGAGATTATATATCGTTTTTAATATAAAAAAAAAGAGTTGCGGCGATATATGATTCCTTCTTTCTAAAGAGTACAGATGGTTTCCTGAAGAATGACTTTCCATTCCTTGTCAACCAATTTTTCTGAAAGCGGCTGTGGCAAGATGTGCAAATATTATCCATTTACGTCATAGACATGTTGCTTGATTGTAATTAAGTTTTCCTGTATGTAAATTTCATCATTACCATTAAATGTTATAAGCTTTTACTTCATTTTTTCCCCACCTGCGAGTGCAAGTAACCAAACGGGGCTCTGGCACATTTGTAAGTACAAAGTCAAACTGCTTCTCATATGTATAGACATGCGGTGCACTTACAGTAAAAGCAGTCGCTAACTACCCATCATGATTATCATGGCCTGTACCACGTATACTTTGGATAAATTTAACACCTCCCTCTCTGTTTATAAGACAATATGTTTTAATAAAGGTTTTGTGTGTATGTCCTAGACAGGTTAGATTGGGTGAGAGTTCTGTGTTGTATGGTAGCTATGCAACTATACACTTTAAAGAACAAGTTGACTGATGCAGGCAGTGTATGGTTAGTCGTTATCCTGTTGAAACAGGACATTGGGCAGCCCCTAAAGGTAGGGGAATAACAATTTACCGCAGTATACCATCAAAGTATCATTGGACCCTCAAAGTGCCCATGAATAACCAACCAGATATGACCTTCTATCTTACGCAATGACATTCCATAATGTCGCGCTATCATTAGCGTTCCACGGTTGGTGACAGATTAGATTTGTCACCACGTCAATCGTAAACAGCGATTGTTTGACAAACAGAAGCGTGACTCTAATCCGAGAACATTACAAACGTTTGTGCTATGTGCTCAATCGCTGTCTTCATAACAACGTCATGAGTGTAGGACACTCGCAACTAATTGATATTAAATGGTTCTGGTCGAGATATGGACACCAATTTATTGATTAAGACCACCAGTCTTATACAGATTCACCACAAGAAGAAAGCATAGATGGAGCTCCTATACTCCAGGCAGCACAGAACCCAACAATATTTGATACACACATACAGCTTTATTAAGACCACCATTCTTATACAGATTCACCAGGAAGCATAGATAGAGCTCCTGGCAGCACAGAACCCCAACAATATTTGATACAAACATACACCTTTATTAAGACCACCGGTCTTATACAGATTCACCACAGGAAGGAAGGAAGCATAGATGGAGCTCCTATACTCCAGGAAGCACAGAACCGAACAATATTTGATACATACATATAGATTTAGTATTCTATAAATTTTTTATAGAAAAACCCTGTTTTTATTAATACATACATATACAACTTTATTAAGACCACCGGTCTTATACAGATCCACCAGGAAGCATAGATAGAGCTCCTATACTCCAGACAGCACAGAACCCAACAATATTCTCCTGTCCGACACATGTCCAGTGGCCACACCGTGTAAAGGTTAACGTATCACTGAAAAGGCGATTGTGGAATCAGCCACGTTCAAGTCTTCACTTTCCTCATCCAAATGGACCACGATATTCGGCGATTCTATTAATCTCCTCCGAGCGGTGACTGTGGTCTTGTAGAATTCATATAAACAAAAGAGATTATCTAGCATCATTGTATTCATCCAGTTATATATTTGTTGACTGTCGGATTGAGATTTTTCTCAATACAATTTATATCCGTCAGTATTTTTTCTGAATTTGACTATAACTGGGAGATGGTCCGAGTGTAGCATACAGCATATATAGAGAATTTATGGATCATGAAATAACTTGATTGACAATATAATTAATAATATGGTCAAGTTGATCAAAAAATTCAATGTTAAAAAATGGTATGAAAATTAAGATAAAAACAGATAACCCAATGTCGAACCCTTGGTTTGATCATGATTGCTACATATCGGAAAAGACCAGGAAAGAAACTCTGTCAAAATATACTAACCGAACAACGATTTAGACCGTTTAGAATATGTTAAAACAAGGAATAAATATACTTCGATTATCAATATTGAAATGGAAAGAATACGCTAACCTATGTACAGTGTGGCCATTGGACATGTGTCGGACTTTGGAGACTGTTGTACTCTGCGCTGCCTGGAGTATAGGAGCTCCATCTAGATTTCTTCCTGTGGTGAATCTGTATAAGATTGGTGGTCTTAATAAAGCTGTATGTGTGTATCAAATATTGTTGGGTTCTGTGCTGCCTGGAGTATAGGAGCTCTATCTATGCTTCCTTTCTGTGGTGAATCTGTATTAAGACTGGTGGTCTTAATAAAGCTGTATGTGTGTATCAAATATTGTTGGGTTCTGTGCTGCCTGGAGTATAGGAGCTCCATCTAGGATTTCTTCCTGTGGTGAATCTGTATAAGATTGGTGGTCTTAATAAAGCTGTATGTGTGTATCAAATATTGTTGGGTTCTGTGCTGCCTGGAGTATAGGAGCTCTATCTATGCTTCCTTCCTGTGGGTGAATCTGTATAAGACTGATGGTCTTAACAAAGCTGTATGTGTGTATCAAATATTGTTGGGTTCTGTGCTGCCTGGAGTATAGGAGCTCTATCTATGCTTTCTTAATAAAGCTGTATGTGTGTATCAAATATTGTTGGGTTCTGTGTTGCCTGGAGTATAGGAGCTCCATCTAGGATTTCTTCCTGTGCTGAATCTGTATATGACTGGTGGTCTTAATAAAGCTGTATGTTTTATATCAAATATTGTTGGGTTCTGTGCTGTCTGGAGTATAGGAGCTCTATCTATGCTTCCTTCCTGTGATGAATCTGTATAAGACTGTTGGTCTTAACAAAGCTATATGTGTGTAGTAAATATTATTGGGTTCTGTGCTGCTGGAGTATAGGAGCTCCATCCTATGCTTCCTTCTTGTGGTGAATCTGTATAAGACTGTTGGTCTTAATAAAGCTGTATGTGTGTATCAAATATTGTTGGGTTCTGTGCTGCCTGGAGTATAGGAGCTCCATCTATGCTTCCTTCTTGTGGTGAATCTGTATAAAGACTGTTTGTCTTAATAAAGCTGTATGTGTGTATCAAATAATTGTTGGGTTCTGTGCTGCCTGGAGTATAGGAAGCTCCATCCTATGCTTCCTTCTTGTGGTGAATCTGTATAAGACTGTTGGTCTTAATAAAGCTGTATGTGTGTATCAAATATTATTGGGTTCTGTGCTGCCAGGAGCTCTATCTATGCTTCCTGGTGAACTCTGTATAAGACTGTTGGTCTTAACAAAGCTATATGTGTGTATCAAATATTGTTGGGTTCTGTGCTGCCTGGAGTATAGGAGCTCTATCTATGCTTCCTTCTTGTGGTGAATCTGTATAAGACTGTTGGTCTTAATAAAGCTGTATGTGTGTATTAAATATTATTGGGTTCTGTGCTGCCTGGAGTATAAGAGCTCCATCTATGCTTCCTTCTTGTGGTGAATCTGTATAAGACTGTTGGTCTTAATAAAGCTGTATGTGTGTATTAAATATTATTGGGTTCTGTGCTGCCTGGAGTATAGGAGCTCCATCTATGCTTCCTTCTTGTGGTGAATCTGTATAAGACTGTTGGTCTTAATAAAGCTGTATGTGTGTATCAAATATTGTTGGGTTCTGTGCTGCCCTGGAGTATAGGAGCTCCATCTATGCTTCCTTCTTGTGGTGAATCTGTATAAGACTGTTGGTCTTAATAAAGCTGTATGTGTGTATCAAATATTGTTGGGTTCTGTGCTGCCTGGAGTATAGGAGCTCCATCTATGCTTCCTTCTTGTGGTGAATCTGTATAAGACTGTTGGTCTTAATAAAGCTGTATGTGTGTATCAAATATTATTGGGTTCTGTGCTGCCAGGAGCTCTATCTATGCTTCCTGGTGAATCTGTATAAGACTGTTGGTCTTAACAAAGCTATATGTGTGTATCAAATATTGTTGGGTTCTGTGCTGCCTGGAGTATAGGAGCTCTATCTATGCTTCCTTCTTGTGGTGAATCTGTATAAGACTGTTGGTCTTAATAAAGCTGTATGTGTGTATTAAATATTATTGGGTTCTGTGCTGCCTGGAGTATAAGAGCTCCATCTATGCTTCCTTCTTGTGGTGAATCTGTATAAGACTGTTGGTCTTAATAAAGCTGTATGTGTGTATTAAATATTATTGGGTTCTGTGCTGCCTGGAGTATAGGAGCTCCATCTATGCTTCCTTCTTGTGGTGAATCTGTATAAGACTGTTGGTCTTAATAAAGCTGTATGTGTGTATCAAATATTGTTGGGTTCTGTGCTGCCTGGAGTATAGGAGCTCCATCTATGCTTCCTTCTTGTGGTGAATCTGTATAAGACTGTTGGTCTTAATAAAGCTGTATGTGTGTATCAAATATTGTTGGGTTCTGTGCTGCCTGGAGTATAGGAGCTCCATCTAGGATTTCTTCCTGTGGTGAATCTGTATAAGATTGGTGGTCTTAATAAAGCTGTATGTGTGTATCAAATATTGTTGAGTTCTGTGCTGCCTGGAGTATAGGAGCTCCATCTATGCTTCCTTCCTGTGGTGAAACTATATAAGACTGGTGGTCTTAACAAAGCTGTATGTATGTATCAAATATTGTTGAGCTCTGTGCTGCCTGGAGTATAGGAGCTCCATCTATGCTTCCTTCCTGTGGTGAAACTATATAAGACTGGTGGTCTTAATAAAGCTGTATGTGTGTATGCATAGAGAGAATTTACCAAAATATCCTAGCATAAATATAGATACAATCAGTAGATTGAAGAAATCAACAATTAAAGGTAAAAGTGAAATTTTCCTTATTTATTGATTTTCCATATCTCTCTTATAGTTTGAAAGTAATTGTCAGGGAAGTCTTTCAGATATTTCGAAAGAACTAAATATATCCTTAGAAGTGCGAATAATTGCAATTAAATAAATTATTTCAGGTTGATTATGTAAATTTCCAATATTACCAATCTGAGCATTTAAATCAATAACACTGGTCAACAACATTTTTGCCCAAGAGAACCTGATGGTGTTTCTACTGTAACTTTTCATGCTGAACTCAAAATTCTAATCAGAAATTTTCCATCACCCATGATTTTTGCGTGACAGCCTTTTTTTTGGTATTGGGATAAATACAGCAAAAATAATATGTAAGCATTTTTGCATAATCCTTATTACATTACACTGGTTTATCAAAAATTATTTTTCTTCGTCCCAAAAGAAACAGCATCTTATCTAAATTTAACTCTTTGTGCTGATTCCAAATATACCATTAGTTTTTTTCTATTACGCAAGATTTTTGAGATACACCTACTTGAAATTTGGACACGCTTGTTCGGCGGTACATATACTAAAATTGGAACGATACAGAGAAGATTAGCATGGCCCCCTGCGCAAGGATGACACGCAAAATCGTGAAGCGTTCCATACTTGAAATTTGGAAATGTTTTTTAATATATATGCCTTTATGAAGGAAATATATTTATTTTATTGAAAAGTAGTGACAGTGGATTTTCTTCTCTACTTTGCTTGTGGTACATCCCTCTTGAGTGTCCAGCAGTAGTCAGCAAGCATACCGGGACTCCATTTACCTTGGTACCGTTTCTCCATGCTTGATATATCTTGATGAAACCTCTCACCATGCTCATCGCTAACTGAAACAAGATTGTCTGGAAAGAATCCAGATGTGAATGCAGGAAATGGATCTTGAGAGACATGTTACATCCCAGTGCCTCTGTAGGAAAGCAACATATCATTAACTAGGTCTCGGTAATTTTCAACCTTGACACTTCCTAAGAAGTTCTTGCAAACGTTTCTAAAGGAATTCCCATTCTGCTGCTTGAACTTCATTCAAACTATTTAGAAAATTTCCATCCTGCAGCAATTCTCGAATCTGAGGTCCAACGAAAATGCCCTTCTTTAATTTTCGAATCACTTATGCTAGAACATTTTAGTTTTAGGTAGGCAAATCCACTGGCATTTCGATTCATTGCCTTGACAAAGTTCTTCATTAATCCCAGTTTAATATGTAATGGTGGTAAGTAAATATTTTCTGAATCGCTCAGGGGAGGATTTACAATATTTTTATATCCTGGAGTAAAGATTTCACGGTTTGGCAAGATTTTTTAATGTAATGCCTTTCCCTATCTCTGCTATCCCACTCACACAGAAAACAACAAAATTTTGTATATCCAAGCTGTAATCAACGCAAGAGAGCAATGACTTTCAAATCGCTGCATATTTTCTAACCGTATATTTCATATTCTATCTTTTTCAAAATCAGTTTCATGTTTTCGTAAGTCTCTTTCATGTTGGATGCATGTGCTGTTGGCACTGATGGTAACTTATTTCCGTTGTAAAGGAGAACAGCTTTCAAACTAATTTTTGAAGAATCAACGAATAAACGCCACTCTTCTGTATCATGGTCATGACCAAGCGCTTCCATTAGACTAACAACATCATTGCAATATACTAAATCATGCTCTTGTGAAAAGAAGTCTTGGAATTCATCTTGGCGCTTGCGAAAAAAGCATACTTTTGTGCCTTTATGCAGCAGATTCCAGCCTTTTAACCTATAGCCTAAAAGTTCACTCTGTTTTTTGGATAAATCTAAATCACATACGAGGTCGTTCAAATCTCCTTGGGTTAACAAATGAGGTTCAGATGAAGCACCTGCTTCAAATTTGCGTCATCCGACTGTTGCTCTCGTCTATCTGAATCATCGTCACTAAATATTACATTTTCAGGAGAATGTGGCACGGGTAAAATATCACTATGAGGAACCGGTCTCATAGCAGAAGGTAAATCTGGATATTCAACTGTATGTCTTGATTTGGATGTAATACCAGTAGTCTTTGTCAAACAAAATAACAGTCTTAAGAATGGTCTTTAGGTTCCCTCCATATCATTGGAATCGTAAAAGGCATATGACGTTCACCTTTAATCCATCCTGTAAGACGTCGAGCACAAATTTCACAACAATGATGTCTTATCTTGGTCACAGACTTTACAGCCAAAATAAAGTTGATATCACTTTTTGATGAGTGGTGTAAAGTTTCGCCTTTGAACTTTGGAAGTTAATCCCCCACAAATGTAACAGAAAATATCAGGAATATTAATGCAAAGCCTCGGCATATTGACACAGTCTAGGGCACACGATTTATAAAAGCAAATCGATAGAGAAGAATAAACAGATCACTTCAAATTTACCTGTCACTTCTGATGCAAATCTATTCAAAAAATCGTTAGGTTCAATTTAAATATATATACGTATATTAAAACTTATTCAGCAAATAGCATTCCAGAGCTTGTCGTTATTTTTGAGTTGAAAGCAAAACATATTGCATTATAAAATAAGCACATTTATTTAAAATTCAATAATTTGTTATTTAATTAATATTTATGATTCTTAAAGAGCAAAATTTAATTAATAACAAATAAAATAAAACTTTTGGCTCCACCATATCAACTCTTCTTGTCAAAAATAAAGCGCTAGCTAATGTAATGATGTTTACTTTAAAAATGCTTACGTAACATTTTCTGCATTATTACTGTGTATACCAATTTATAGAAAAATGGTTATCCTGCAAGAACTATGGGTGATGGAAAACTTCTGATTTTATATTTGAATTCAGCATGAAAAGTTACACTAGAATCAACATCAGGTTTTCTCCGGCAAAAAAAAAAAGTTTTTTTTGTAGACCTATGTAATTATTATTAATTCATAGTCATCTTAAATATTCAGGTTTTTAACATACACTCATGGACAAAACTTAAGGAAGTTTTACCTTCTAGCATGTATATCGGAATTGAGACAATAACTCTGAAAGATATTACTATGACCTTTATTGAAGACATACGAGATAACCAAGTGTGAATAAAACTTAAGGAAGTTGTACCTTTTAGCATGTACGAGTATATTGAGATTCAGACAATAACTCTGAATTTTTTAGCGCTCTGCCATCTAGAAATCACATGTGCTCGTGGTCAGGATATGCTTTATTTATTTTTAATATCAACACCTGACCCACTTATTTATTATTTTTTCTATTGTTTTTTTTTCATGTTTTAAGCGTAATTTACGCAAACTGGCCATAAATACCCATTTCTTGGTTTCTCAAGAGGACTCTTGGACCAAAAATCTTTTTGGTCGCAGTGGTACAGCTTACTCCACGCTGACGAGCGCCAACAGCGCGAAACGCGTTCGTGGTTGGCTTTTCTTGATAAATCAAGAAATTGGGTTGGCCAAATATCACGGAGCAAGTTAAATAAACGTTTAGTTTATTTTTACTCCACTAGATGGCGCTCTCCATCTAAAAAGCACATGTGCTCGTGGTCAGGATATGCTTTCTTTATTTTTAATAACTCTGAAAGTTATTACAGTGATCTTTATTGAAGACACACGAGATAACCAAGTGTGAACAAAACTTAAGAAAGTTGTTCTTTTATCATGTATATCGGGATTCAGACAATAACTCTGAAATATATTTGATACACAGTGACCTCTATTGAAGACACACGAGATACCCAAGTTTGAACTAAATTGTCTCTTTCTCCTAAAAAAAAACAGACGATATGACATCATAGACTTTTTATTTAAAGTTGTGTTTATGAGTGTATAGGGATGTCTTGCTGAGATATTCTGTTTGTGTTTCATTTTTGAGGTATATATGCAAATAATTTGGTAGCCACCCATGATTCTCATGATCTGTGTTACATATACTAGGGATAATAATAAGAAATGTTGTCTAGATATAATCAAATCATAACAAAAATACATTTCAGAGAATGAAGATGTTAGTGGATAATGAGAAAAGAAATGAGATGCGACCATGCAGTGGTTGCGGTGATTCGATAATGGTACTGAGGGTGTAGAGATGTGGTGTGGGACATGGCGAAGATTTGATGAGAAAGTGACGGAAGAAAGTACTAAGGAGGAAGCTAGATGAGGTCAACGGGAAATGGCCAAAGAAGGTTTGACCTGTACCCTCAGGCTGTCTAGTGGTATGGAACGGGTTTATGGGGGAGGTGTTCTATATTTATTGTTGAATTTATTTATTTTATTCAAAGACAGAGATTTAAGGGATTTGTGAATGATATTTGTAATAGATTAGGCTGAGAGATATTCCAAGAAAAGAGGAAAGGATTTATTCAATATGGTTGGCCATCTGCTACATGTAGGTGTTGGTGGTGTCGGAGTCGGTGAAACTGGAGATGTAGGTATGTAAATGATGATGTAATGTTTGTAGAGTTGGTGCTTAGGGAGGCTGTAGTTATGTAGATGGTAATGGCATGTGTGTAGAGTCGATGTAGATCTGTAGATTGTCTCTTCTAGATTTTCTTGATAGATCTTCTTCAGGTACTTCCTCTTTTATGATCATATAACATTTACCATATTTGATAATTTCCTGTATAGAATTTTAGATGTTGTAGGCCACAGGTTGCAAGGACCTATCCTTGATGCGATAGAATGACGTCGCTGACCACAGAACTGAATTTTTCCTGGATGAAACTGGACTATTGAATGCTGATATCATGTGGCAGCTGTGCTTAGCTTGAACGTAGCCACGGAGCAATGGCGCTGTTCCCAATGTATGGCCGGGCCTGTTTGTATAGGAACTCCCCAACTTGTTCCTAACCCGGCGGGTGATCAGCGGCTACTCAGATAGAAGAATCCAGAATAGAGAATGCAGACTGTGCTTAGCGTGAACGTTAAACGGAAGAAACGACACTGTCCCTAATGTAGTACCGGGCCTATTTGTATAGGAACTCCCCAACTTGTTCCTCACCCGGCGGGATATCAGTGGATACTCAGATAGAAGAAGCCAGAATAGAGAATGTAGACGTCTTGTGGAAGTTTTGCTCTAGCTGTAGTGTAGTCGTGGAGAGGTGACGCTGTTCCTGATGTAGTACCAGGTATTTGTGCATAGGATCTCCCCAACTTGTTCCTCACCTAGTGGAGATCAGAGTATATATTGGTTGATGAATCTGTATTAGAAAATGAAGACGTCCAGGACATGTGGAAGCTGTGCTTAGCTTGAACGTAGCCACAGAGCAGTGGTGCTGTCTCTGATGTAGTACCGGGCATGTGTGCATAGGAACCCCCAACATGTTCCTTGCCCGGTTGAGATCAGCGGATACTCAGATAAAGAAGCCAGAATAGAGAATGCAGACGTCATGTGGAAGTTGTGCTTAGCTGTAGTGTAGCCATGGAGAGGTGACGCTGTCCTTAATGTAGTACCAGGCCTTTGTGCATAGGAACTCCCCAACTTGTTCCTTGCCTGGTGGAGATCAGCGTATATAAGGTCGATGAAGCCGGATTATAGAATGAAGACGTCCAGGCCATGTGGCAGCTTTGCTTAGCGAGAACATAGCCACAGAGCAGTGACACTGACTCTAAAGCAGTACCAGGCTTGTTTGTATAGGAACTCCCAGCTAG
>CP092863.1:135125705-135176329 GCA_030710605.1 Cordylochernes scorpioides
ACCACGAATGTTTCTTCTACGTATAAAACGAACTTCTACTGTCCTTACTGTGTGTGATATTGGGAGGGCTCTAATCTCATCAGTGGTGAACTCTCCCAGCAGTTTTATCAATTTGTTGTTGTTTCTTATCACCTTTGTGTAAAGATTAAGCAAATTCCATGAGTTCATGCTCCTCGAGCTGTTTTATGATAAGCAGCAGCCTATCCCAAAGGTGTTTTACCAATTTAATCTATCAGACTGCTTTTTAGAGCTCTAATACTGTATTGGATGATTATGCTTATATATGCTACATTGAAGGGTGTAATTTTAGAAATGGTATTCAATCAAACTATGGACATAAGCTTTTAAGACACTAGAATTAATATAAATATATGCATCGAGCAATGCTCTTCCTCACTAAAATTCCGCCCCACAGTGTAGTATATACAGTTAAACCTGTCTATAGCGCCCCCTCTTGGGACTCACCAAAATAGAGTGCTATAGACAGGTCACTTTTAATGTAAATCACATCGTACTACGTATTTAAAATCGGGCCCTATAGAGAGGAAGGCGCTATAGACAGGTTTAACTGTATAAGCAGAATCATCCAATACAGTATTGGAATTCTTATAGGCAGTCTGGTAGATTTGGTAGGACAAGTTCACTCTTGCACATGTATTTCATATTACAGATACTCCAGTCATGGGGCCAAGTGGTTTCAGGAATCTATGGGTAACACAAAAGACAAGACAGGTTGGATGGCATCTAAGAGAGGCTAACCTAAAGACGTGGCAAGATCCAGGAAGGTGTCTGATCTGCAAGAGTGGGAGATATGATCTGCTTTTGTTAAGCAGTGGTGTCATAAAACTCAATAACAACTTATGGAAGTTCCTTGGGAGAAAATTACATAATCTTGTACCTCGTCCTGGCTAGGGTGTGACTTTATTTAAATAAAACATTATTGTCTTAAGTTTGATTACATTATGGCCAAGCTGACGTGTTGAATTTCATCAACAATTTGGGACTATTGCACTATTTATAATTATGATACATATGAATGTATCATATGTATATTACTCTCTATGTAATACTACCACATGGTATATAACCACAAGACTGCTTAGTTCTTCAATATACAGCAAGTTTCCTTTTAAGACCGGTTTCTAGCTACAAGAAAATAAGACCTAATCCAAATAAATTAATAGTGTGTGACGTTTCTGTAACAGCGTTGTTACCATCATCAGACAAAAGAATAAATGGGTCCATTATTTTATCTGTTACTGAAACATCACACACTAATGTTGTTGTTGTTTCTCAACCCCTTGTGTAAAGATTACACGAATTCCATGAGTTCATGTTCCTCGAGCTGTTTTATGATAAGCAGTGGCCTCTCCCAAAGGTCCTGTTTAGTGCATCTAATGCAAGCCAAAATCTCACACTAATAATTTATTTGGATTAGGTTTTTTTTTTTTTTGTAGCCATAATCTATAATCCAAATTGTGCTCTATCATTAAGTAAGGGTTTGTTTTAGACAGATTTATACTCTAGCTTTGAATACAAAGATCAAATAGGAGATAAATTACCTTCTCAGGTTCCTTGAAGAAGGGTTTGGCGATGGCAAAGACAATGTTGAAGATGGCCGGGTTGTTGAGAAAGTGGCAAGCCACCAGTTTCATAGGGAAATCTCCCTGTAGCATGGTGGAGAACCTGGCAACTATCCTAGGACCGAGGGCCTTGACGTGCTTCCAGGAGAATCCAGACAGATCGTACACTACCGTAACTCCGCCCCGTTGGTTCTTCTCGCTACGGACAACATACTCCAGGAACTGAAGGTGAGTGGCTAGCAGATTCTCTGGGGACAGTTCCGAGGGCTCCCATTTACCTGGACATAGGTGTTAACCCGTTTGTTGATGAAAACACAAACTTACCAAGTGCACTATGCGGTATACAATTTTAATGATATTTCTCAATAAATCAAGGTTTAGTTTATTTTTGTTCCACTAGATGGCGCTCTGTTTTCTAAAAATGATCATGTGAGCTGTCCAGATATGTCTTTATTGTTTTTAAAGAATCTTTTTAAATATAAATATATAATTAAAAGCTATTTTTCTACAGATCTTATATTACAATGAATAGAAATTTGAAAGCGGGAGGGCATGGCTCATCAGTGTTGAACCCTACTACTGATGAGTATGCCCCCCCCCCCGTCTTCAATTAAGGTCAGTGTGTATCAAATATCGTTCAGAATTATTGTCTATACCCGATATACATGCTAAAAAGTAAAACTTCCTTAAGTTTTGTTCACACTTGGTTATCTCGTGTGTCTTCAATTAAAGTCACTGTAATAACTTTCAGAGTTATTGTCTGAATTCCGATATATATGCTAAAAGGTACAACTTCCTTAAGTTTTGTTCACACTTGGTTATCTCGTGTGTCTTCAATAAAGGTCACTGTAATAACTTGCAGAGTTATTGTCTGAATCCCGATATATATGATAAAAGGTACAACTTCCTTAAGTTTTGTCTCCATTAGTGTATAGTCAAGGAGACTCCCCCAATGACCAAGTATCATTTTCCAGACAACCAAGATGTCGTTGTGAACTTTCTCTCATCTCAAGGCTCGGGAAAACCTTGTAGATGGAGTTGAAATATTACACAGAGTAGCAATGGCTATAGATGAGCTCCCGTATTTGAAAAGGATCTGTTGTATATAATAATTATTGTTATTTTTTTCATATATATATCTAATCAACACCTGTTTTTCTTATATCTTTCCTGGCCTGGGGAATCTAACCTTTTTGAACAACCCTGGTGGCGTGCAGCACCTGGGTACATTGCTATAGTGTATTGCGGCTTGTCTGCTTGCTACATTCAATTTTGGGGCTCGAAAATCATACAATTTGGTTAGTAGCCCGTTAAACCATATTCTCTCTATTTCATTTATATACTAAGTTTGTTTTGTATGCTTGCTATTAATAATAAATAATATGTAAAATTAAAAGGTTACAAATTCACCTGCTGTTACCGAAACGCCACACACTATTAAATTATATGAATTAGGTCTTCTTGTATCTTTAATCCAAATTGTGTTTTATCATTTAATATAAGTAATTTTTAATATAATAGCTACAAAAGAAAAAAATAAGACCTAATACAAATAAATTAATAGTGTGTGACGTTTCATCGTTGTTACCATCACGGTGTTACAGAAACGTCACACACTATTTATTTATTTGGATTAGGTCTTATTTTCTTGTATCTATAATCCAAATTGTGCTTTATCATTTAATATAAGTCATTTTAATATTAGCTACACAAGAAAAATAAGAACTATTCCAAATAAATTAATAGTGTGTGACGTTTCAGCGTTGTTATCGAAACGTCACACTTATTTTCTTTTGTATCTATGATCCATAATCCAAATTGTGCCTTATCATCATTTTAATAATAACAGATAGATTCTTCGTTGTCATGTTGTTTAGAAAAATAATATATATATATATTTTTAGAGGTAACTCGAGCTCCTGGAGAGTAAATCGCCAACTACCCGGGCTGTACAGCAGTCTAGAGGAGAAGTCTAGCAGATTGCTGAGGTGAACCAGGTAGTTCGTAGTTCCAGGCCGGCAGGGAGTCAGGAAGTAGAGACAGGGGTGTCGTGCTGAAGTCTTGTACTCCAAGCAGAAGGGCTGTCTGTAGCCTGTGTAGCATAAAAGCTGGACAGGAGAAGAGGAGGTGATCCACAGTCTGTGACTTTTCCTGGCAGTGAGGACAAGTTGGATCTAGATATCTATGCCAGAGCGCTAGATCTGCCAGAACGTGGCCGTGACCGGTAAGGATGGTAGTGGTGGCCATCCCAAGACGTATTTTGGACAGGAATGACCTTAAGGCGGATTGAGGAGGTCGCAAATCTTTTTAGTTTTCTTTTATGGTAATCCTGGATGTAGACTAAGGTCTAAGGTCCAAGCTTCCATAGCATATGAGTGGGCACGGCTGCGGGCAAAGCTTTGGGGAAGGATGGAGTAGGAATGTTCCAGGTTAGAGATTGCTGCAGTCTTTGCTGCCTGGTCAGCCAGTTCATTGCCTGAAACTCCACTGTGGCCCTTTACCCAACAGAGGCTGACCTGAGGTGCTTGGTCTAGGGCTAGAATTATCTCCGCAATCAGCTTATTAATTTTTAAATATATTCAATTATTATTTTCAAATAATATTTGACCAAATCTCCCCTTCTCTGAAAAACAATATAACATTAACGACAGTTAAAATACCACTTTCTCAAGTCAATATAATAAAAAGTAATAACTTTTAACCGTTTTTTTTTTCACATTTGAGAATTGGGTATAATTATAATAGTATAGGGACGACGCTCAGTTTGAGCTCGTGCCCCTGATCTTTGAAGAGTTCTGCATGTCCTCCGGGGTGGCTGTCAACTTCAAGAAGAGCTGCGGGTTCTGGTGCGGTTCCTGGAAGCACCGGACGGATTCTCCTCTGGGAATATTCTAGACGTCCGAGTCGCTGACCGTCCTGGGCTGCACCATCACCACCAGAAACACCGTCGCCTCCCAGGCCTCACACCTGATGGGGCTGGTGGAGCGAGCCATCGCGAGGTGGTCACCCTTCACCCGCGGCCTGTCGCTGGTGGGTCGTGCTCGCGCGGCCAACAGCCTGGTCCTGGGTTCCATCTTGCACCACCTCCATGGCTACCTTCCACCTGAAACCACCGTCGGCCGGCTGCAGGCGCGGTTGGCGCGCTTCGTGTGGGGTACGAGCCGAGTCTCGTGGCTCCCCGGGCGCATCCTGGTTCCTACAGTCTCCGATGGTGGCGTCGGCCTGCTTGACATCGCGGGCCAGCTTCGGCTCGCCTGCCTGAAGGGGGTCCAGGCCTCTCTTCGCGGCGCCGCCAACGGCTACTCTTGGCTGGTCCGCAGTCGGGCGTGGCTGACACCGCTGGCTCCTGACGCCTGGCACTCGCCTAGGAGGAGGAGACTACTGAGCCTGTGGGAGGCCGCGTCCAGCGTCTTCGAGCTTGACCACCGGGTCCTTCATCCCGCCAGCCTGAGGTCCCTGCGTCTTCGAGGTGACAACAGGTTCCTGCGGCCACCAGACCTGCTGGCTCCCGAGCGCTGGCTACAGGCGACTGTCGGGGACTTCTCCGATGGCGCCCCTGAACTTGCGCGCTCAACGCGGGCCGCGCTCCTAGATGCGCAGCACCTGGGGGCCTTCTGCCAACCTCTCCTGCGGGAAAACGCAAGCTCCAGCTATCATGCGGAGTACGAGGCGGAGACAATCGTCCTGCGGGGATCGGCGACCCCCATCACCCGCCTACCCAGCCAGAGGGCGCGCCGGGCATTGGACTCGGCACGGCTCCAGGCCCATCCTACTGCAGAGCTGGCTGCCCGGTGGACCCTCACCGTGGATGTGCCCCGCTCCATCCCCTGGGCCGACCTGCGTCGAAACTGCTTCTCGGGGCACGACGCAGATGTCGCCCTACGGCTAGCCTTCCACGCCCTACCCCATCCTGACCATCCTGCCTTGAGACGTGCCAACTGTGCCGCCTGTGGGTCCAGCGACGGGTCGCTGGCCCACAGATATTGGAGTTGCCGTGCCGTGCGACCCCTGCTCCGGGAGGTGTTCGCCTCCTGCGAAATGCCCCTGGATTTACAGGCCTGGCTCTTCGGCGTCGGCCTCCATCCCGAGGCAGTGAAGCTAACAAGTGTGGCGAAGGCTATCATCTACAAGTACCATCTTGGTCTTGAGTTGGGTAATGCCAGCCAACACATCGACCTGCCCACTCTGTGGGAAAGAACTCTCGCAGTCCATCGGTGGCGGAGTCTTTCCCGCGGTGGGCGCCACCAATGAAGACCTTGTATATATTTTATATATATGTATATTTATAAATTATTTTTATCTATTTATATCTATTTTTTTTCTATATTTATCATTATATAATCATATTTATTCATATTTATGTATTTAATCTTATATAATCTTATATGCACGTTATAATAAATCAGTTTCAATCTCAATCTTACAAGAAATATTTACAAAAACATACGCGCGTAGCGTGGATATTTACAACTGAAATTTTAAAATTGAAATGTAATTTAACAATGATATGGAATATGTCTATTTATGTTTTTATATAACCAGAACCTATAAAATTGATCTATTGATTTCTTCTAAGATATCTAAGGTATTGTGATGGTATCTTCCTGTTTATGCTGTTATATTCATTAGATATTTCTTGTAAGATATAGTCGATGTTTTTTAAATAAGCCCGTTGAAGAGTGATTATCCCTAGTGTGGAATAATGGAGATCCACTTCCGGACGTCGTCCAGAAGGCTCGGGTGACTGTAAACAAACAAGCCCCAGCTGCGTCAGCCGGCAATAAAAAGAGGGAGGGGAGAACACGGCCTGGTCTGCTGCTGACCAGTTGGATGTTTTCCTCTGTCCTCTTAAGATGTTTTGAATAAAGTTAGTTTGAAGGAGACTTTTACCCTCTCCTTTCTGCTATTTAGTGATCTGATTTAAATCCTTGCAACAGCCCACAAAAGAATCATCACTGCGAATTCTTCTACCGAATTTCGCATCAGTGTTTTGTGAAACGATTACCCAACATTTCTTCACAACTAGAAAGCTAGCATTTTATAATAAAAAGAAACTCATTGTGAGAAAATATTTTTGTATTTTTGAGCGTTTTTCACAATTTCATCATGAATAGGTTATTCTCAACTTACCCATGAACAAGATGAATAAAGGATGACCATTCTGATCTCCTCGAGGCATAATTCCCATTATATTCTTGCCAAAGAATTCCTTGTAGGCTGAGGGTCTGTAGTCAGGTACCGGCTTGTTGCATTTGGCTTTGTAATAGCTCTTAAGGACATCGAAGGACTTGCAAACGTCGAAATCACAGTACCTCAGGAAGGACAAGAGAAAAGCTTCGTCCGTACGAGGTACGAGGTTCTTCTCCCCTGGACCATACAGGAATCTGTTAGAATGGAAACAACAGAAATAGATTAACACAAAGCAATAACGCGCTATCTATACATATAGAATGAAAGAATTTAAAAGCACGAATGTTTCTTTTATACATAATACAAACTTCTACTGCCCTTACTGCGATTAAAAAATATGTATTGGGAGGGCTTGGCTCATCAGTGGTGAACCCTCCCAGCGGTTTCGCCTATTTAATCCACCAGACCGCTTCTCAGAGCTCTAATACTGTATTGGACGATTCTGCTTATATACGCCGCACTGAAGGGTGGAATCTCAGAAATGGTTTTCAAGAAAACTATGGACATAAGCTCATAGGACAGTAGAATTACATTCAAATATTTGCATCGAGCAATGCTCTTCCGCAAACAATAAAGACAAGGTCAGTTAGACATAAATTAACACAAAGTCATAACACGCCATCTATACATATAGAATGAAAGAATTTAAAAGCACAAATGTTTAATATAATAGATTAATATAATATTAAATTGTGGAAGGAGAATGATGTTTGATCAAGGTCTTCGGTTTATATATATTCTACAAGACCGCAGTCACCGTTCGGAGATTAATAGAATCGCTGAATGTCGTGGTCCATTTGGATGAGGAAAGTGAAGACTGGAACATGGTTGAATCCACACTTAGCCTGTTCAGTGATACGCTAAACCTTGACGTAGCACGAAGGAATGTGTTGCTACTGGACATGCGTCGTACCTGTAGGCTGTTGTTGGGTTCTGCGCTGCCTGGAGTATAGGAGTTCTATCTATGCTTTCTTCCTGTGGTGAATCTGTATAAGACTGGTGGTCTTAATAAAGCTGTATTGTTGTTGAAAGAAATTGCGGAAGGATATCGTATTCAAGTACCAAAAGTGGTACATCCCTCTTCAGATATGCATTAAAACAATGCTATTTGTTCATTAAGCCCTGAATAAAATTGTAGAATATTATGAAAACGAAGCCGTCCCTGTACGGATGAGGACCACAGCCTGAAACCATGGTATATAGGTTGTTGGATTTTTGTCTGAATTTTCCAAAACTGGTGTTGTGGCTCATTCTTTAACACTATGTTTACGAATTGTATTGAATTGATAAATTTAATGCATATGTAAAGGAAGGATTCTCCAAAAACTCATATTTTTGTTTTCGTTTTAAAGAAATAAAAAAATAGACGAAATGGAAACTTTGTCTCTAATTCGATAATGTGAAGAGCCGCGTATCGTATACATTTTGAAATACAGTAGAATCTCCATGAGAGGACACTCGCGCTAGAGGACACCTCTCTATAAAAGACGGTTTGCATTTGCCTAATTACCATTTTTACTATTTAGAAACTCTCTGGTAAGAGGACATCTCTCCCTAGAGGATACTTAGGCTCTGTAACTAGATGTTGTCCTTTACAGAGAGGTAGTTCTACTGTAGCTGCTCTCTGGTAAGAGGACACCTCTCTAAAGGTCACTTTGGCTCTGTAACTAGGTGTTATCCTTTTCAGAGAGGTAGTTCTACTGTAGCTGCTCTCTGGTAAGAGGACACCTCTCCCTAAAGGTCACTTTGGCTCTGTAACTAGGTGTTGTCCTTTACAGAGAGGTAGTTCTACTGTAGCTGCTCTCTGGTAAGAGGACACCTCTCTAAAGGTCACTTTGGCTCTGTAACTAGGTGTTATCCTTTTCAGAGAGGTAGTTCTACTGTAGCTGCTCTCTGGTAAGAGGACACCTCTCCCTAAAGGTCACTTTGGCTCTGTAACTAGGTGTTGTCCTTTACAGAGAGGTAGTTCTACTGTATATAAATATGTTATGTAGAAGTTTGACAGCTGATGCACGTTGTTGTTAAGATGAGAATTTGACATCCGGGAGATAAGCTCACCTTTTATGGCGCCCGTGTTTATGTCGAGTCGTTCAGTACCTCCTGTTTATATACACAGTTGAACCTCCGTGAGAGAACACCTCTCTACAAAGTAGAGAGTTGAGTAAAATCAATCATTCCTCCAGGGAAAAGTGTCTTTTCGAAAACATTTTTATTGTTCTCTAGCTTTCGGGCACGTACGCCCTTCTACAGTAGAAAACATGGTATAATGATACGCCAATAGAACACGACTTAAATATAATCGGATACTATTTTACATATTTTTATGAAGATAAAAATATTACTTTTTACATATTAACTATTGTCGCATACCTCGAGATATTTGCATAGTATTGTTTTGTTTTATATATTTTTACATTTTGTTTCTTATGAAAGGATGATATATTTGCATGTCCGCGAGAAGCGCGATGTATATATATAGGTCAAGAAAGTAATAAAGTTAGAGTTTCTTTTGCTATGAAGCTTCTCATGTCTCGTAAAACTCGTTCTTCTAAAATAGAACATCACAATATGGCGCAGCCGACAGGATCCTCAAATTCGACCATTGAAAGCCTCATCAGGACGATGGTGGACCAGCAGCGCTTGATGGCGGACCAGCAACGCTTGATGATGGACTTGCTTCTTGAAAAGAAGATTGAAATGGTAGATGAAGAGGATTTCTATGAACAAAATGAAATGGTAGATGAAGAAGAAGATGAAGAAGAAGATGAAGATGAAGAAGAAGTTGAAGATGAAGAAGAAGTTGAAGAAAGTCAAAAAGCTCAAGTTGATAAAAAGTCAGTTCTAGAAACTGAAAGTGCAGAGCCTCTTACGAAAGAGGTAGATGTTATTGCTGATAGTGGAATGGAGCCTAAGGGCGACGTAGTAAAGGATTCTGAAGCGGAGCCTAAGGGCGACGGAGTAAAGGATTCTGAAGATGAGCCTAAGGGCGACGGAGTAAAGGATTCTGAAGCGGAGCCTGAGGGCGAAGGTGTAAAGGATTCTGAAGCGAAGCCTAAGGGCGATGGAGTGAAGGATTCTGAGACTGCAATTAAAGGTTATGAATCGGTGAAAAATACAGAAAAACCTTTGGTTGATGGTCTTGATGTCTCTAGCCCTCAAGCTGCTGGTATTGATGCAGATAATGCAGGACTTTGTGATCCTGATGATGCCCCTTTCACCCAAGCTGGGAAAATTTATAAAGATGCAAAACTCGCAGAAGAACATTGTACAGAGTCAAAGAACTTGGAAGAGGAGAAAAAGCTGGATGTGGAACAAGGAATGAATTCAAAGGTGGCAGAAGAAAAGCAAGATGCAGAACAAGGTACTGATTATAAGGTTGAAAAAAATTCAGTTGTAGAAACGGAAGAAAGTGAAATAGCCGAAGTTGAGAAAAAATCCGTTGAAGCAGATGAAAGAAGAGGCATAATGAGATTTGACGAGCTCTTCTGGGGTAGAAAGTTAGTCCCTGTTGGAAAAGGCATATGGCCAAAATGTTTTTTGAGGGATGTTACTGATAATGGCGGATCTTCTGTTTATAGAATTGAACAGATTTCTGAATATAGGAATCCAAATATTGATCATAGAAAGAATTGGTCTTATATTTCTCCTAGAATGATTAAAAAGGAAATAAATATTTTTGATGCTTTAAGGACCTTACAAGGTAGTGCTCAAGCCAATCTTTGTTATCCTAAAGATTTTTGGATTGTTCGTGATTTGAGATCTAAACATTTTTCAAATATTATTGAAGATAGTGAAAAGAATAATTGGGATTTGAATGATATGAATTTAACTCATTTTGTCGTTTTTCATCCTGAATATGGAGGGAAATCTCTAAAGAAAGTATTGGAAAATAGAAAACTTTTGCCAGAACAATTAATGAGCATTCTTTGTCAGATTTGTATTTTGATGAGTCATGCTGAGCAAAACATCGGGTTGGTTCACAATGATATAAGTCCCAGAAATATTCTGATACGTCCGACTGCTCAAAAGGTTTTGAACTGCGACATTGGAGGAGAGAATTATGAAATCCCAACCAACAACTGCATTGCCAAGTTGAAAGATTTTGAGATATCTTGACTTGCAAAGAATGATGATCCTAATCCGAATGTTTTTTTACGAGAATATTTCTCAGCTAATTTGGACCCATAATGAAATGCGAGAATTTAACTCTGCTTGTGAAATACATACTGAATTCATTGAGGAGACATCCACGCAGGATATAACCATCACCAAGTGGCCGGAGGACAATTTCATCATAGACCACCAGGAGTCCCATCACGGGAGTGATGAGAGGTCATGGAGGGGGAGTCTGTCGCATACCTCGAGATATTTGCATAGTATTGTTTTGTTTTATATATTTTTACATTTTGTTTCTTATGAAAGGATGATATATTTGCATGTCCGCGAGAAGCGCGATGTATATATATAGGTCAAGAAAGTAATAAAGTTAGAGTTTCTTTTGCTATGAAGCTTCTCATGTCTCGTAAAACTCGTTCTTCTAAAATAGAACATCACAACTATTATACAAATTTGGACAAAATATTTTAAATATATATATCTCTAATAAGAGGACAAACAAATGAATAAATATAGGCTACTATAAAAACCAAGGAAGCAAGGAATACATAGTTAGGCTGTAGTTATCATTATTAGGAGTGGTCTACTTGGTTCCCACCGCTGCTATTCTGAGACGATTTCTGTATTTGGATGATTTGGGGTGAGCTCAGGGAATAGTATATTATAAACTTCCGGAATGTTTATTCTTCTGTTGATACTATTGTGCTTTCTTGATATTATGGATTCTATGATGAGTCTCTGTTGTTTATTGGGGATGTTGGAGTAATGGGTTCTTGGTTCGGATAGTGCGAAGGAATGACCTGTTTCTCTTACATGATGATATACTAGAGATCTATTGTCCTGGTTTTCGATATTTCGTTGATGTTATGATATTCTTATATTTAAATATCTACTTGTTTCACCTACGTATTTGGTTCTGCATTCGTTGCATTCTATAGAGTATATGGTATTCTTAATATTGGAAGGATAATTAAGGCTATTGCTTTTTGTTATAGGGTTTCTTAGTAGTGAACTTAAACTGGGTGAGTTGCAAAAGAATGTTTTAACGCCGAATTTTTTCAGATGACGAGCTATTGATATGGATACAGGTGAGTAAGGAATACTACAAATATATTTGTAAACTGGGGGGTTTCGCATTTCAGACGGGCTATGGAAATGTCTTAAAATAAATGACAAAGGATATTGGCAGGTTTTTACGTGTCTATAGCCACTGCTCACTTCAGACCTTCAAACCAGAATAGACCTAGAACATCTTAAGGAATCTAAAAACCTGCCAATATCCTTTGTCATTTATTTTAAGACATTTCCATAGCCCGTCTGAAATGCGAAAAATCCCCCAATTTACAAATCTATTTGCAGTATTGCCTACTCACCTGTATCCATATCAATAGCTCGTCATCTGAAAAAATTCAGCGTTAAAACCTTCTTCTGCAACTCACCCAGTTCAAGTTCACTACTAAGAAACCCTATAACAAAAAGCAATAGCCTTAATTATCATTCCAATATTAAGAATGACATATACTCTATAGAATGCAACGAATGCAGAACCAAATACGTAGGTGAAACAAGTAGAAATTTAAATATAAGAATATCATAACATCAACGAAATATCGAAAACCAGGACAATAGATCTCTAGTATATCATCATGTAAGAGAAACAGGCCATTCCTTCGCACTATCCGAACCAAGAACCCATTATTCCAAAACATCCCCAATAAACAACAGAGACTCATCATAGAATCCATAATATCAATAAAGCACAATAGTATCAACAGAAGAATAAACATTCCGGAAGTTTATAATATACTATTCCCTGAGCTCACCCCAAATCATCCAAATACAGAAATCGTCTCAGAATAGCAGCGGTGGGAACCAAGTAGACCACTCCTAATAATGATAACTACAGCCTAACTATGTATTACTTGCTTCCTTAGTTTTTTATAGTAGCCTATATTTATTCATTTGTTTGTCCTCTTATTAGAGATATATATTTTAAAATATTTTGTCTCAATTTGTATAATAGTTAATATGTAAAAAATAATATTTTTATCTTCATAAAAATATGTAAAATAGTATCCGATTATATTTAAGTCGTGTTCTATTGGCGTATCATTATACCATGTTTTCTACTGTAGAAGGGCGTACGTGCCCGAAAGCTAGAGAACAATAAAAATGTTTTCGAAAAGACACTTTTCCCTGGAGGAATGATTGATTTTACTCAATATTTATGCAAGGGATTATTTTATAGAAAGTAGAGAGTATTAAACAAAAAAAAAAAAAAGATTAGTATTCAGACTTTCTTTAAAAAGTAGACACTTCGTCTAGAGTTTTATTTTCTCAACGTTTCAACAAAAATATTTTGTCTTAATCAGGAGAAATAAATAAAAATAAATCATTTGGCAAGGCGCTAAATATATTTTTTAAGATCACCTCTCTCTAAAGGTCACTTTGGCTCTGTGACTAGGTGTTGTATTTTACAGGGAGGTAATTCTACTGTAGCAACTCTCTGGTAAGAGGACAACCTCTCTCTAAAGGTCACTTTGGCTCTGTGACTAGGTGTTGTATTTTACAGGGAGGTAATTCTACTGTAGCAACTCTCTGGTAAGAGGACAACCTCTCTCTAAAGGTCACTTTGGCTCTGTGACTAGGTGTTGTCTTTTACAGGGAGGTAGTTCTACTGTAGCAACTCTCTGGTAAGAGGACACCTCTCTCTAAAGGACATTTTGTCTCTGTAACTAGGTGTTGTCCTTTACAGAGAGGTAGTTCTACTGTAGCAACTCTCTAGTAAGAGGACACCTCTCCCTAAAGGTCACTTTGGCTCTGTTACTAGGTGTTGTCCTTTACAGAGAGGTAGTTCTACAATAACTGCTCTCTATTAAGAGAACACCTCTCTCTAAAAGACACTTTAGCTCTGCAAATAGGTGTTGTCCTTTACAGAGAGGTTCTATTAGTTATTGAAAAAATGTTATTAAATCTATAAATATATATATGTACTTATAAATGACTGCAGCGTATAATTATAAAGCTATACAAACAGTTTTACCGCATAAGTTTCTTTTTTATTTATGAAAAATCATTTTTAATTTCAAAGAGAAATATTTAATATTTCTAACTTTTGGATGACGTATGAAAAGGTTGAATACATGAAGAGTGATGGTCTATATATGAAGGGATGACGTATGGAAGGGTGAAAAATATGAAGAGTAATGGCGAACGGAAAAAATAAAAGTGTCCAGGAGCGGGAATCGAAGGCAACTACAGCTTGCAATCTCAGTATTCAAACAGTAGAGAGTTGTCCTCTTACCAAAGTGTTGCTATATAGTGAAGATGACAATTTTGACGATTGAAACTATCTTTTAGAAAAATAAAACGGAAATTGAAGAGGGGTATCTTGTGCGGAATTTCTATTTTAACTCAAATAATTTATTTTAGTCGATTTTACTAGAGATTTTCTACCTTCTGTTCAAGATGCCCTTATCAGATAATGAACTCTGACACTATATACTCCAATTAAAGAAAAATGATAATAAAATTCGCACAAGATACTCATATTCAATTTCCGTTTTATTTTTCTATTTTAAATCGAAGAGTTTATTTTAGTCGAAACTATCCTTTGTTTAGAGGTGTCTTCTAGCGAGTGTCCTCTCATGGAAGTTCTACTCTATAAATATGGAATTTAAAAATAATTAATGAATCTCTTTACTAATTAATACAAAACAATAACACGCCATCTATATATCGTAAATGAAAATATTAAGACACGAATGTTTATTTTATATATAAAAAAGACTTCTACTGTCTTTACTGCGATGAAAAAATATTGGAAGGGCTTGTCTTATAAATGGTGAACCCTCCCAGCAGTTTCGTCAATTTAATCTACCAGACTGCTTCTCTTAGAGCAGGCATGTCAAACTCGCGGCCCGCGGGCCTCATGCGGCCCACAACGAATAAATTTGCGGCCCACCAGACAATTTATCAGGGGGAAAATATTAACTTTAATTTCTTTTTTCTTATTAGTATTTTTTAAAATAAACCTACATAAATGTTACTATAAAAATTTAATTACTTGTTTTCTTTTTTCGCGGCCCACATAATCTTATTACTTTTTTATTTGGCCCGTGTTAGGATTTGAATTTGACATGCTTGTCTTAGAGCTCTAATACTGTATTGGATCATTCTGATTTTATATGTTACATTAAAGGGTGGAATCTCAGAAATAGTATTTAAGCAACTTATGGACATACGCTTTAAGGACAGTAGAATTACATATAAATATTTGCATCGAGCAATGCTCTTCCGTAAACAATAAGGACAAGTTAGACATAAATTAATACAAATCAATAACACGCCATCTATATAAATTTACTAATAGTAAAGATAGAGGTTGCCTGGCCGGCATTCATATTTCTTTTTAAAAAATAGACAATTCGTACAGTTAAAGTTTTATTTTCTCGCCTTGCTAAATGTTTTCTTTTTATTTATTTCTCCTGACGAATATTTTAATTGAAACGTTGAAAAAATAAAACTTTAACTAGCCGTAGTGTTTATTATTTAAAGAAAATTTTATTAATGTTAATAAGACATCTAATGTACATTCTAATGACCCCCCGATTCTTGAAAAAGTCCAACCACACCAGCGAGTGCAAGTAAACAAACGGGGCTCTGGCATATTTGTAATTTCAAAAGTCGAACTGCTTTTCATATGTGTAGACATGTGGTGCACTTACAGTAAAAGAAGTCGTCTAGCTCTACCCACCATGATTATCATGGCCTGTACTATGTGTACTATGTTGGGAATCTCTTATGGTTCAGACAATGAAACAACAAATAAAAAGTTTACTTACAGCTGAAGTGGTTTTAAAGAATTAGGCAATTTTACCTTTTATGAAAGTATTTTAAATTTATTATTTTCAAAGAGAGAGAGAGAAAAGAACATTCAACAATTTACATTACAATTACTAATTTTGTAAAACAAAACACTCCTTTGTTCTCGTTTTTATATTACAGTGTTGTCAGTCTAAAAGTATTTCAATATCATTGATTTACTATTATTCTTTTTTTCCAACATACTAGGGATAAGCAAAAAAAGAAGAAATCTAATCATGGAACTTGATAGTACAAGAGGAGCTATGCCAAATCCAAAATATCGGTTGAAACCTTTCTCATTAAAATCAAACCCAGACAAATCTCCCATGTGGTCTAGTGGCATAATATCTGGCTCTCACCCAGAAGACCTCGAGTTCGATTCCCGGCGTGGTTACTTTTTTTTTGTGCAAAGTTGAACTGCTTTTCACATGTGTAGACATGTGGTGAACTTACAGTAAAAGCAGTCGTCCACATCTACCCACCATGATTATCATGGCCTGTACCACGTGTACTAGGGATAAGTAAAAAAAAATATCAATAGAATATTTAAAGACTCCGAGATTTTCTATCGGTTTTTGCAATAATTAAGTTTCCGTGAAACGTTCAGACTTGAACCTAATTTGGAATTTTCCTTTAGCATTAAGGAAAATAATTAAAGACCTATAAGGATAATTTAAGACAATTTCACCTGATGCAATAGCAGATGTCATTACACTAGGAACGTCGTTAATTTAAAAGTTAATGTAAAAGTAGGAATTCTAAGGTTTTAATTTCCTTGGAGAAGTTGTGGAGGTAACTAGAGATTTAATGGCCTTAAATTCCCATTTTTTGATTTCTAAGGAAGCCTCTGGGACCAAATTTTGGTTGTAGAGGTACAGTCTGCACCACGCTGACGAGGGCCAACAGCTCGACACGCGTACGTGGTTGACTTTTCTTGATTTATCAACGTTTAGTTTATTTTTGCTCCACTTTGGCGATCTGCCATCTAGAAAAGCTCATGTGAGCCTGGTCAGGATATGCCTCTTTTGTTTTTAATATCTATATATATATATATACTAGACGAATGACCCCCCGGGCAACGCCCGGGTTTACCCGATTAAATGTTTTATTCAAACACTATGCGTTACAATTATAAATTTGGCGCCGTGGATGTCACTCTTGTGAAACGTCCCGTCCAAACTTTACATGTACATTAGGTCAGCTGATATTACCTCCCATCTTCACCGCTAGAGGCGCTGCTCGCGAGCAAAAGGGCAAACTCGACGAATATTCGGGAAAGAGACCTGAAAATTTCACTAAAAGTTTTTCCAGATTCTACTCTATATACTGTTAAAATTTCAGTCAGATTAGTTACGATATAAATCTTCAAATCGAGCGAGCGTCTATAAATATTTCGATTTAGATCAACTATTCTAATTATTAAGCGAACTATTATTAGGAATTTTTTTAGAAGATTTCAATTTTAAACGTATTTATAACCTTGATAGAGGGCGCTGTTCGTGAGCTAAGTAGAATAATTTGAATATACAGTTTTAATATTTAATTTATATATAATTTAAAATAGCCTATCGTTTTCCTCGTATTTTTTTTTACCTATGTATGGAAATTTAGGTACTGTAAAAAAAAAAAACTTTGCTCCAATAATAAAAAAAAAAAAACCCAGTCTAAGTTTCGAACCAAGGTTGTGGAAATACGAAGCCGAACACCTAACCATTAAGCTACGCTTGGCATTATAAATATTCGCATGTAAAGCTATTTCAGGCCTTACATATTTCTAACGACCTTTTTGAAATAGGTTTTTGATACATGGAAATTATAATACTTCAAATAAATAGAAATAGAGTGAACACAAATAAAACATACCAAATATTTCGAATTAGAGCAGGTATTTTAAACAGGCGAATTAGATAAGTTATATCTAAAAATGAAAATATATAAATAAATAAAACATACCAAATATTGCAAGAGAAGTTATTTTAAACGGCGAATTAGATCAGTTATAGCTAAAAATGAAAATATATAAATAAATAAAACCTACAAAATATTTCAAATTAGAGCAGTTATTATATAAATATTTATATTATATGTGTTATTAAGCGAACTATTATAATAATTATTTTAAACGGCGAATTAGATCAGTTATATCTAAAAATGAAAATATATAAATAAATAAAACATACCAAATTTTTCAAATTAGAGCAGTTATTATATAAATATTTATATTATATGTGTTATTAAGCGAACTATTATTAATAAAATATTGAGAAGATTTAGATTTTAAACGTATTTATAACCTTTTAGTACTTGATAGAGGGCGCTGTTCGTGAGCTAAGTAGAATAATTTGAATATATAGTTTTAATGATTGATTTATATATTTTTTAAAAATAGCCTATCGTCTTCCCCGTTATTTTTTACCTATGTATGGAAATTTTGGTTTGAATTAGTGAACTACTGCGAATTTGTATACAGGACATACAAACCAACAAACATACAAACATTCATTTTTATATATATAGATATTTTTGTTTTGAAAATAGAGCAATCCATACTTAATTCATTAGATAATAAAAGGCATATATTGGATTTGAAAAAATATTTATTTTGCCAATATTTCGGCTGGCTGAACGCCAACCTTTATTTAAAATTTATTTTCAAATGTTTTAATAGATGCATACATTTTTTACATTTATCTCTTTATGAGTTATTAATGAATTATTTTTATGTACTTATTACAATTTTTTTAAATATAAGATAGAACTTTTTTCCTTTTATTTTTTAAGATATTTTACATTTTTTAGTTGCATTTTTAATTTTTTATAATAATTTTTTCATGCACAAATTTCTCCCACCTACTCTGTATTTTAATTGATTTCAACTGTGATATTATAACACTATGCGGCGCTGAGTTTGTGTATACAAAAATGTAATGCCTCGATAAAGGTTGGCGTTCAGCCAGCCGAAATATTGGCAAAATAAATATTTTTTCAAATCCAATATATGCCTTTTATTATCTAATATATAGATATATACATAAATTCCCTCTCCCGTCAAAATAGCGAATTTATTTTATCAAAGTCGAACATTTACACACGTAGAGAGATTACAAATTCATGTTTACCTTCTAAAATGGTAGAAAACTTATTTTGTTCAAGAACTCCCTAACAAACAGTATAAAATCTAGAAGGAAATTTTGTCGGGAGGATATATATATCTATAAAGGTCACCTCTCTTGTCAAAATAGACGTCAAAACTAGACGCCACTTCTGACCATCGCCGCAAACTAGCGGCTTCAGTTCGGTAACAAAGCCACAACACCAGCTTTGGTAAACTGAGAAGCGTCCGCCTGGAGACCAGGGTTTCGAGCTAATGGCCCTCGTCGGCTTTTCTTAATTAATCAAGAATGGGTATTTGGCCAATTCTGGGATATAATTTAAAACCAACGAATAGTTGATATTTATTCCGATAGATGGCGCAAGCCATCAGCAACTTTCAATTACCCGATAAGTAGATACCCTTTTTTTTTTTTTTTCTTAATTAGAAATACAGTTTCCTTGTTATCCAACTTATACTGAAGAGAATAATTTACAAAAGAATATCCAGAAATATCGACTGTTCTATATATGAGGTTTCTGTTGGGAGGTTTTATTAATAACTTTGATGTTAGAAGTAAAAAAAAAAGGAACTTGTTTACTTAAGTGGGATCTTTTTATCAGACGATAAGAGTTTCTTAGGAAGTGTAACTTTCTTTCTGGTCACTGGGGCAAGGCTGGTTGATGGCGGTTGATTAAGAGACATCAAAAGGTCACGTGATCCTGGTTATGTCACAATAGATGAGACTGGTCGCGAGATAGAACATAAATATCATCATCAATGTAGCCATCTATCGGTAAAAATAGAAATCCACTCATGGATAAAACCTAAAAGTAAAGTCCTATTATAGACGCGTATGATTCTTTTAAAAATAAAACAATTTCTACTGCCCTTACTGCAATGGAAAAATATATGGGAGGGCCTGGCTCATCAGAAAGTTCCAAAAATGCAATATAACAGCGATATGGTAGATTAAACTGGCGAAACCGCTGGGAGGGTTCACCACTGATGAGCCAGGCCCTCCCATTAATTTTTTCATTGCAGTAAGGGCAGTAGGAAATTGTTTTATTTTTAAAAGAATCATACGCGTCTATAATAGTTTCGAATTTTGATAACAGATGGCTCGCTAATGCATCATAATTTAAATGGAAAGTGTTTGATGTCGTCGGTCGTCTGTATTTTTTTTTTTTTTTTTTTTGAGGGAGACAAAGGTTGTTCACACTTGGTTATCTCGTGTGTCTTTAATAAAGGTTACTGTGCATCTCCTTGTTACTATGCATAGTTGATGGCTAGGGTTAAATAAGGATTTATTTTTATATTCCAGAGGCATCAGTGCTACCTACGGAATAATAATACATAAAATATATTCTCAATCGTTTCCATATGGAGCACATCTGTCTAACACATGTGTAATACTGGGAGATATGCAGATAGAATTGTTGCATTTTTGAATACCTAAACAATCCTATATACATATTTCTTTTTGAAATATTGCAAATACATATTATTTTATTTTGAAAATAGAGCAATCCATAAATAAATCTTTAAATAAAAAGGCATATATTGGATCAAAATATAATTTATTTTACCAATATTTCAGTTGGCTGAACGCCAACCTTTATCAACCTTTAGACACACTTCAAAATATTATAATACCTTGATATGGGTTGGCGTTAAGCCAACTGAAATATTGGTAAAATAAATCTCGTGTGTCTTCAATAAAGTTCACTGTAATATCTTTCAGAGTTATTGTCTGAATCCCGATATACATGGTAAAAGGTACAACTTCCTTTGTTCACACTTGGTTATCTCGTGTGTCTTCAATAAAGATCAATGTAATATCTTTCAGAGTTATTGTCTGAATCCCGATATACATGGTAAAAGGTACAATTTCCTTAAGTTTTGTTCACACTTGGTGATCTCGTGTGTCTTCAATAAAGGTCACTGTAATATCTTTCAGAGTTATTGTCTGAATCCCGATATACATGCTGAAAGGGACAACTTCCTTAAGTTTTGTCTATGAGTGTATCTTTCAGAGTTATTGTCTGAATCCCAATATACATGCTGAAAGGTACAACTTCCTTAAGTTTTGTCCATGAGTGTAATCATGTTCTGGATTCGCCAGCTTGCTGAAGGTAGTTGCTTATCAATTAGAGCGGAAGCCCTTCCTGGGTGCTACTCTTCGAATGTTCCTTCAACATCCAGCTAGATGTCCCCAAATCCTATGATACCTCACAGTTTTCTGTATCTGGTGTTTTTACTTTATCAAACTGTTTACATACACAGACCTTTATTAAGATATTCCGTCTTATACAGACGATTCTCCTGTTAGAAATAAATCTAGAAAGAAATGAGAAGCAGGGGAAGAAATTGAATCCTCGACCAGAAAAGAGAAAAAAAGAAGAAAAGAATATCTATGTACAAAAGAATATATACATCGTTTTTTGTGTGTAGAACACAGTGAAGAAGTAGATTATTGAGTAAATGGTCAAACTGTTTACACACAGTAAACTAAAATAAAACCAAAACTTCTCTACTATATGTCCTTCTTTTAACTTCCTGCTAGATTTTCACCAACTTCCATAACATCCTACAGTACCTCTGAATAACTGGCGCTTTT
The DNA here is from genome assembly GCA_030710605.1 of Cordylochernes scorpioides. NCBI lineage: Eukaryota > Metazoa > Arthropoda > Arachnida > Pseudoscorpiones > Chernetidae > Cordylochernes > Cordylochernes scorpioides. The sequence continues at coordinate 135,147,172 of CP092863.1, forward strand.
ACATTGTCAAATTGTTTACAGTGAGCTTGTCTTAAGATCGGATATTTATATACAGAGACTAAATGGTTCAAATACAGAGACAAAATCTCTTTTAAAAAGGTCAAGTATTCAGTTATCTCTCCTCTACGTGGCGGGCGGGAGAAGCAGCACAAGTAAGGCCCCGTTGGGTGAAGTACGGTGTCGTGAGCCCCGAGCCGCTACGGTAACAGTAAACAGGGAACTCTGACATGTGGCTGACTAACAGGGAAATGGCACCCCCCCCCCCCATTCCATGGGCAAAAAAAAAAAAGAGAAATTGACCTTTGTTGGCTGGTATTGTGATCAGGGTGCATGGACCGATCTGATCTGCTTCATGGGCAAGACACCACCACCACCTCAGTTGGCTGGTATTGTGATCAGGGTGCACGGACCGATCTGATCTGCTTCATAGACAAGACACTACCTCCAGCTCAGTTGGCCTGTATTGTGATCAGGGTGCATGGACAGATCTGATCTGTTTCATGGACAAGACACCACCACTAGCTCAGTTGGCCGGTATTGTGACAGGGTGCATGGACCGATCTGATCTGCTTCATGGACAAGACACCACTACTAGCTCAGTTGGCCGGTATTGGGATCAGGGTGCACGGACCGATCTGATCTGCTCCATGGACAAGACACCACCTCAGTTGGCCGGTATTGTGATCAGGGTGAATGGACCGATCTGATCTGTCTCATGGACAAGACACCACCACTAGCTCAGTTGGCCGGTATTGTGATCAGGGTGCATGGACCGATCTGATCTGCTTCATGGACAAGACACCCCTACTAACTCAGTTGGTCCGTATTGTCCTGAGGGTGCACGGACCGATCTGATCTGCTCCATGGACAAGACACCACCACCTCAGTTGGCCGGTATTGTGATCAGGGTGAATGGACCGATCTGATCTGTCTCATGGACAAGACACCACCACTAGCTCAGTTGGCCCGTATTGTCATGAGGGTGCAAGGACCGATCTGATCTGCTCCATGGACAAGACACCACTACCTCAGTTAGCCGGTATTGTGATCAGGGTGAACGGAACGATCTGATCTGCTCCATGGAAAAGACACCACCACCAAGTATTCAGTTAACTACGAGGGAAACTATGTGATTGTATAGAAGAAATGCACTTTAGAGAATAGAATAGAAGTGCAAAAACAAGGGCTATGAAAGCATTCTGGAGAATTGGGAGTCTGAAGAAACAAACGGAAATTTTCTCAATAAGTAATATACACTCATGGACAAAACTTAAGTAACCAAGTGTGAACAAAACTTAAGGACGTTATACCTTCCAGCATGTATATCGGGATTAAGACAATAACTCTGAAAGATATTACAGTGACCTTTATTGAAGACACACGAGATAACCAAGTGTGAACAAAACTTAAGGAAGTTATACCATCCAGCATGTATATCGGGATTAAGACAATAACTCTGAAAGCTATACAGTGACCTTTATTGAAGACACACGAGATAACCAAGTGGGAACAAAACTTAAGGAGGTTATACCTTCCAGCATGTATATCGGGATTAAGACAATAACTCTGAAAGATATTACAGTGGTGGTGTCTTGTCCATGAGACAGATCAGATCTGTCCATGCACCCTGATCACAATACAGGCCAACTGAGCTGGAGGTGGTGTCTTGTCTATGAAGCAGATCAGATCGGTCCGTGCACCCTGATCACAATACCAGCCAACTGAGGTGGTGGTGGTGTCTTGCCCATGAAGCAGATCAGATCGGTCCATGCACCCTGATCACATAGGTAGTAGTATAGGTTGACCTATATTGAAGCAGAATCATAACACCAAATGAGGCGAAACATATATATTATATACGATAATCAAAAACGAATTGGAAATACTTTTTTTCTGGAGAATTGGGAGTCTGAAGAAACAAACGGAAATTTTCTCAATAAGTAATATACACTCATGGATAAAACTTAAGTAACCAAGTGTGAACAAAACTTAAGGAAGTTATACCTTCCAGCATGTATATCGGGATTAAGACAATAACTCTGAAAGCTATTACAGTGACCTTTATTGAAGACACACGAGATAACCAAGTGGGAACAAAACTTAAGGAAGTTATACCTTCCAGCATGTATAACGGGATTAAGACAATAACTCTGAAAGATATTACAGTGACCTTTATTGAAGACACACGAGATAACCAAGTGTGAACAAAACTTAAGGAAGTTATACCTTCCAGCATGTATATCGGGATTAAGACAATAACTCTGAAAGCTATAACAGTGACCTTTATTGAAGACACACGAGATAACCAAGTGTGAACAAAACTCAAGGAAGTTATACCTTTCAGCATGTATATTGGGATTCAGACAATAACTCTGGAAGATATTACAGTGAACTTTATTGAAGACATAGAAGATAGCCAAGTGTGAACAAATTGCCTCTTTCTCCTTTAAAAAGACAGACGACCGGCGATATCAAAGACTTTCCATTTCTATAAGTTTTGCTAATGAGTATTTATGACGGGGAGATTAAGAAGGCATCCACCTTTCTGGCATGTGGTAAAGACCCTAACGAAGAACTGTTTGTTCCTTATTGTCTATGTTTGTAGAGAACTTACAGTACAGGAAATGCACACATTATATGCAACTATGTTCACCCTTAGGCCTACTCCGAAGTTCCGCGATATAAGTGGGGCAGACGAAAATAAACGTAATTAGAATTCGCATAAATCAGGGTACAACTTTGCATATTTTCATAAGATTTTAGAAAACGTCTAACAAAAACAATCTTTATAAATAACGAAAAAATTGGTATAGAATAGATTTAAAATGGAAATTAAACCAATTATATTATGATGCATTAGCGCACCATCTGTTATCAAAATTCGTAACTATTATAGACGCGTATGATTCTTTTTAAAAATAAACAAAATCTACTGTCTTTACTGCAATGGAAAGATTATTGGTAGGGCCTGGGTCATCAGTGGTGAATTGTTTATTTTTAAAAAGAATCATACGCGTCTCTATAATAGTTTAGAAACTAAACCAATAATAAACGATAGAAAAAATATTACAAAAGTAAAATTGTACTGGGATAAGGCTCATAAATTAAGAAAAAAGGCATCTCCTTATCGTGCAACTGAAAGTTGCTAATGGCTGACGTCTTCAGTAACTTTCAGTTGCACGATAAGGAGATGTCTTTTTCTTAATAAACGATAGACCAGATTATAATCATGAGTCGTTAAAAGGAATGAAAATCAATTGACAATACTTAGATTTTTTTATTTGCATATTGAAATTCTTCCTGGTAGTTTTTTAATGATATATGTATACTTCAGGAACCTGGGTTAATAAGATATTACATGAGACATTTAAATTCTTTTGATGCGTAAGATTATTTTTGAGAGAAATATTTTTGCAATGATAAATTAATTGAAAGTCCTGGCTCATTAGTAATGAACCCTCCCAGCGGTTTCGCCAGTTCAATCTACAAATGGTAGATCACACGCGTCAAAAATAGTTTACAATTTTTATAACTGATGGCGCGTTGAAGTATCAAAAATATTGCATGTATAAAAAGAGGCACCTCTCCCTTAAAAAATGCATCAAAACAATGTATTTGTTTGACTAGAATAAACTCTTCGAGTTAAAATAGCAAAATAAAACGGAGATTGAAGAGGAGTATCTTGTACAAATTTTATTAGCAAGCTTTCGAACGCATGTGTCCTTCTACAAGCTTTTTTACGATAACTAAACAAAAGACCGAGATGAGTTCTCGTCTTGTCTTATATAAACTCAACTCGTTCTTTTGTTTAGTTATCGTAAAAAAGCCTGTAGAAAGACGTCCGAAAGCTTGCTAAGAAAATTCGCACAAGATACTCCTCAAGATTGAAGAATCTCCGTTTTATTTTTCAATGTATTTGTTTATCATCCCAGTACAAAACGGTTGTAACAAAAAATGTCCTACAACGCCATTTTTGACAAATTCAGACCAAATTCTAACTTGTATACCATTGGTTTCAATCTATGGGCTCGCTAAATCAGTACAGGGGCGGCTTCGATTTCATAACATCAATCTAGAGAAGTTATGAAATCGGTCGAATTAGCTAAAAAATTTAAGCTGATGAAGTAGCAAGACCAATTTTCAAGACAGAATACAGCATAAGTTACGGGAATATTGTATTCAGATGTATCAAAAGAGGTAACTCTCCCTTTAAAAAAATGCCTCCCAAAGTTTTGACAAATTCAGACCAAAATCTAACTTGTATACCATTGGTTTCAAGCTATGGGCTCGCTATATCAGTACAGTGGCGGCTTCAATTTCATAACGTCAATTTAGAGAAGTTATGAAATCGGTCGAATTGGCTAAATATTTTGTTAAGCTGTGGTGAAATGGCAAGGCCGAATTTTTGGCCAAGATACAATATAAAGTTGCGGGAAGATTGTATTCAGATGTACCAAAAGAGGTAACTTTCCCTTTAAAAAATGCCTCACAAAGATCTCAAAACTAACCATAGAAAATACGCATTGTAAAATATTCAGCTTAGATACGCAAATATTTTGTTGTTGTTGTTGTTGTCATATCCAATGAAGAGCATCAGATGTCTCCATGCATCTCTATCACAGCAGCAGCAATGTCCACTATCTTGGGTGTGTAAAGCTGCTGCTCTGAGTCTATGTCAATTTTCTGCAAGGCTGCGGCCATTTCTGGGCATGCAAATGCATATTAAGTCTATATGTTGTCCAAAGATCCTCAGTCTTTATAGCGTTTCGTATTTAGAGTTAAATTTATGGATGGGCCTTTTTTGCTCAAAACCTTTTTGAATAGAATCTAAAAGAAACTTGTTGGAACTTCCATTTTAAAATATGTCTTCTCTTCTTCTTCTTTCTTATCTCCACTCAATCATATCAGGGTATCAAGCTTGTAAAGCTTGAGACTTTTGATGGTGTCTGCCGGGGATGAGTAGAGCTCATCAATGGATGAGTCAATACAGTTTAGAAATGTAATAAATAAGTACAATTTATTGTAAAAACGAGCGGTTCTTTGATCGACACGTCTCCCTTCTATTGGTTTATTAAGGATATAAGAGGAAATAATATTTGTTTTATTATTATTATTATCCCTAGTACACGTGGTACAGGCCACGATAATCATGGAGGGTAGAAGTAGGCGACTGCTTTTATTGTAAGTGCACCACATGTCTACACATGTGAAAAGCAGTTCGACTTTGCGCTTACAAATGTGCCAGAGCCCCGTTCAGTTACTTTCACTAGCTGGTGGGGTTAGACTTTTGCAAGAATCGGGGGCCATCAAAGCATTTCTTTTTTTATCAGAAAAAAGTGCCCAATGCGGGAATCGAACCCGAGTCGTAGCGATCGAAAACCAACGGTTTAGACCATCCTTCCACCGACCCCCTAATAATATTTGTTAAATGTTGCAATAAACATTTGCTATTATATCTTTGATAAGCCAGTCGTAAAGTGACTTTTCTTGAAGATTCACTTGTATTCACAATAAATTTGATAAAAACAATCATACGCGTCTATAATAGTTTCAAATTTTCATAACAGATGACGCGCTAATGTATCATATAAATTGATATTAATTGCTACATTTTTGCATATAGAAAGTTTTTATAAAACCTTTAACAGTTCTCAGTTCTTTAAATAGCAAACGCTTTTTCGTTCAGACGCGTTTTTTTAAATTAATTTTATTTTATTTTTTAACTGAAAAGATCGCATAAAAGAAGGTCCTAATACCTAAAAACATATTTAACGTCTTTCCATAAATTTATTTTCAATTTTTCCTTATAAGAGAGTGAAAGGACAAAAGATTTTTGTTGAAACGTCGAAAAAAAAAACTCTTCTAGCAAAAAGAAATTCTTCTAGGTAGCCCAAGTATCTGTTAAACATAATGAATACCGGCCAGACAATCTCTATCCTCAAGACCTTTAACAGTTTCAAATAAAAAGAAAATTTTCAGTTGTAAATTTCCACGCTGCGCGCGTATGTATTTGTAAATATTTCTTGTAAGATATAGTCGATGTTTTATTAAGCCCGTTGAAGAGCGATTATCGCTTGAAAGCTAGCGTTTTGTATTAAAAAAAAAAAACTGATTGTGAGAAAATATTTTGTAATTTTAAAACTTTTTTTCCCAATTTTATCACGAATAAAAAGAAAATGATCACTTATCATTAATCTACTGTCGATTTATAAACAATTTCAACATTGGCAGATTACAGAATCTCGTGGAAGTTGACTTCACCTTGAAACATCTCTCAATCGAAAAAGAAACATTGATAATTGAATGCGCATCACGAAAAACACTCAAAAAACCGTAAAGCTTCAAGTTCGTGTAAGTTAAGGTACTGTTAGGATGATTAAAATAATTTTTTAAATACCTCTATGTACTATATAGAATCTTGCAGTCTTAGAATAATTTTTAACGTTTTGCCAAATGTTTTAATTTTTGTTTGCTCCTGACGAGGACAAAATCTTTTGGTCGAAAATTTGAGATAATAAAAAGATTTACTGGCTGAAGTATCTTTATTTTCAAGAACTATAGAGAACCAGTTCTTAAATTTAAAGATACTTCTGCCAGTAAATCTTTTATTATAATGACGTTTCTGTTAGTTTTGATATTTAATTAATTTTCTAGAAATTTATATCAAACAGAAGAAGTCTGCACTTATAAAAAAAAAGAAGTTTATTTTTCTTCCTTAAGAATATTTACATGCAACTCAAGCAAAACTAAAATTAAAATTAAAATTGAACGAACAAAATTTACATAACTTTTGATAGATTGAATTTACCTTTTCTTGGTCAAAAAACAATAGAAAAATAAATTAATTAATATTCAATCACTCATATTTAATTATTTTTTTTAAGTTCATCCACATCAACTCCCCCTTTTTTAAGATAGCAATACTCATTAAGGTACATATCTATCCGGTGGTCTCCTCTCTCGTAGTGGATATCTCCGGGAAGGTGTAGATTCAGTCGGTGGTCCAGGTGTAAATTCTGCTACTATTGTAGCAGGAGTCAGGGGACTTGACGTCTGAGGCCTTGGGTAGCTTATTCCTTCTTCTGATGACGAAACATCCTTTCTCTCCATACTTCTCCTCATATAGTTAGTGTGTACTTTCCTTTCTATTCCATCAGTTTCTATCATACAGCTGTTGCTTCCCACTATTCTCTTTACAATCCCAAACATCCATTTCGGTTTTCCTCTTTCCATCCATCTGTATCTTACTCTATCATTTACTTTGTAGCTATTGTTCTGTTTTTTATTTTTCAATCTCCCCACTCTTACTGATTTCTTGCTCAACATGGAAATCTTCGTTCTAATCTCGCGATTTAAAAATATTCCAGCCGGGGATTTCTCCGTTCTAGTCAAAGGACTCAGTCTATATGCATATAAAGCCTTAATCAAAGCAAACTCAAGGGGCAATTCCCTTTCCTCCGAAATAATTCTTTTCATAGTTTTTTTTTATCTCTCTTACAGACACTTCCGCTAGTCCGTTGCTCTCCGGATGGTAAGCGGGGCTGAACATCGCATGTATGCCATTTCTTTCGAAAAATGTCTTTATTTCATAACTTCTAAACGGGGGCCCATTATCCATTACCGCCACCTCCGGGATACCATATCTCGCCAAACATTCTCTCAAAAAGTCTATGCAGAATCCCGCCGATGTATTTGGAACCATTTGACATTCTATCCAATTAGAATGCGCATCCACCAATATCAAAAAAGTTTTTCCCGCAAAATAGAAATAGTCAAGATGAATTCTCTTCCAAACTTTGTTTGGTGGAGTCCACTCGGTAAATTCCTGTTTTGGCAGCTTTGATGTGTTTTCCATACAAGTGCTACAGCTTTTAGACAGTTTCTCAATTTGCTCATCCATTCCCGGCCAATAGACAGAACTTCTGGCCAGAGTTTTCATTTTATTTACTCCAATATGATTTTCATGGATGATTTTCAAAACATATTCTCTTAAGGAATCGGGGATGATCATTCTATTTCCGAAAAACAGGCAATTTCTTACTATTGTTATCTCGTTTTTAATTCTATTATAAGGTTTTATATCTACCTCTGAGTCAACATCATACCTATCGTACTTGACTAACTTATATAGTTTTCTAAGAGTTGGATCTTCTTGGGTTTTGTACGATACCAAGACGTAATCTAATATCGAATTTTCTATTAATAATATTTCTCCCATTTCCTCTTCCTTCTCCCCTTTTTCAGGATTTGGAAATCTTGAAAGAAAATCTGCAAGAGGTATTTCACTTCCCTTAGTATACTTAATTTCAAAATTAAAATTTGATATTGAGAGTGACCATCTATGTAATCTATTTGCCACTAAGGCTGGTAAATTATTTTTATCGCCAAAAATGGCTAGTAATGGTTTGTGATCTGTATTAATAATAAATTTTCTTCCGTAAAGGAATTGTTTTAGCCTGTTTAAGGTAAAGAATATTGCTAATCCTTCTTTTTCTATTTGGGAATATTTCTTTTCTGTGTCATTTAGTGTTCTTGAAACAAAAGTAATTGGTTTCTCAGTGCCGTCTACAATATGGGAAATATATCCTCCAATACCATAATTTGATGCATCACAAGTAACATAAAGAGGTAAATCTTGCGAATAATGCGTCAAACAAGTTTTTGTACTAATCAAATTTTTACATTTTTCGAAAGCCTGATCATGTTCATTTTTCCAATTCCAATTATAACTTCTTTTCAATAGAGAGAATAAAGGATTTGCATGTATGGATAAATTTCTAACGAATTTACTGTAGAATGACAACATGCCCAAGAAAGATTTCAATTCTGAAATGTTACTCGGTTTAGGACATTTTTTTATACTGTCCAGTTTATCCTCAAGGGGATAGATTCCATTTTTATTTATTTTATGTCCCAAATAATCGATTTCATCAACAAAAAACAAAGATTTTTCTTTATTAATTGAAAAATTAAAATCCGATAATTTATTCATGACTGTTTCAATATCTGAAATATGCTCATTTACATCAGACGATGCTACAAGAATATCGTCTAAATATATTATTACATTTTTAAGACCGGAAAAAATATTGTCCATAGTTCTTTGGAAAATAGTTGCTCCGGACTTGATACCGAAGGGCAGCCTTTTATATTTAAAAAGGCCTTTATGGGTAGAAATAACTGTCAATTTTTGAGATTCCTCGTCTAGAAGTATCTGATGGTATGCGCTTGAAAGATCAATTTTACTAAATATACTTTTACCAAAAAATGAATGTAAAACATTATCGATGTTCGGTATCGGATACTTTACATCCTCGATAAATGGATTTAAGGTTCTTTTAAAGTCCGCGCAAATTCTAATTTTGCCGTTTTTCTTAGGGACGCATACTAGCGGTGAAGCTATTGGGCTATCCACTATATTTTCAATAATATCATTATTCAATAAAAATAATAGTTCTTCCTCAATTAAATTTCTAATAGCAAAGGGAGCAGGTCTAAATCTATAAAATTTTGGTGCAAAATTATTTTTTACATTAATGTGTACGGAAATATCCTTTATTGGCAAGACTATATCTTTGAAAAGTTTACAATATTTATTAAAAATAAAATTAGTATCAAAATTATTATTTTGTTGGACATTAATTTGTACCATATCAAAATATACTATCCAGTCTTTTCCTATGAGAAATTTATTATTTTCAATATTTGTTACTATTAAGTTTAAATGGCCTATTTTATTTTTATATCTTACTTTTACTTTACATTCTCCAATAGAGGAAATGCCCTTTCCTTGATAATCGGTTAAATAACATTTAGACGGAAATAATTTAACATGTTCAAAATATTTTAAAAATAGATCTTTTGACATAGTTGTTAAAGCTGCACCCGTGTCAATTTCTGCTAAGAATTTTATGTCGAAGACATACAAAATACTTTCAAATTTATTAGCCAGATATTCTATGTTATTGATGGACTCACCATTCTTTCCCGAAAATGATTCTCCGTGGGCAGATGCTTCGCTCTTTCTTGGTTGAAAATATCCATTCTTAGATTTTGAATGACAAACAGTCGATATATGTCCCAAATGTTTACAAGAATAGCAGAAAGAATTTCTAAAAAAACATCTGTCCGAATGATGATTCATCTTTCCACAATGTTTGCATTTAGAATGTAATTTGTTTATTTCTTTAGTTTCAGCATAAGACTTCATTTTCAACACATTACAATCTACCGATTCTATTGTGGTAGCAATATTTACTGCCATATTAAAAGTGAGCTCAGGCTCTTGAAGTAATCTTTTCAAAATAACTTGATTAGAAACGCCTGCAATGAATTTATCCCTTAGGTGTTCTTCAATATTTAAGCCAAAATTACATTTATTAGCTTGTTTTTTTAATTTAAGGACATATTCTTCTATTTTTTCTCCATGTTCCTGAATCAATTGGCTGAACTCATATCTTTCAAAAATAATATTTAGCTTAGGTGTAAAATGAGTAAGTAGAACACTAACAATTTCTTCAAATTCTAATGCACAAACATCTCTAGGTGAGATCAATTCTTTCAGAATTCCATAAGTATTTGGTCCAATAGACATAATAAAAAAAGGAACAATCTTCTTACCTTCAATTTCATTCACAAAAATGTACTGTTTGAATCGTTGAATATAGTTTTCGAAAGGTTCTTCTTTCATTACATAAGGTTCGAACGAAAGCCTCGTCGCCATTGTTAGTTTTGATATTTAATTAATTTTCTAGAAATTTATATCAAACAGAAGAAGTCTGCACTTATAAAAAAAAAGAAGTTTATTTTTCTTCCTTAAGAATATTTACATGCAACTCAAGCAAAACTAAAATTAAAATTAAAATTGAACGAACAAAATTTACATATCTTTTGATAGATTGAATTTACCTTTTCTTGGTCAAAAAACAATAGAAAAATAAATTAATTAATATTCAATCACTCATATTTAATTATTTTTTTTAAGTTCATCCACATCAGTTTCGACAAAAAATATTTTCTCCTCGCCAGGAACAAACAAAAATGAAAACATTTGGCAAGGCGATTAATGTATTGACAACCATCATGACTGGGTGAAGTAGAATGCGTCTGCCTTTGTCATTGAGACTGAGAGCACTACTCAGTGGCAGACCGACTTAGCTCCAAAAGAAATGGCCGCCTCTGACATGAGGAACAGACACCATGTGCAGCTGCTCCTAACATGGAGTACATCCTGTATCCCTGGAGCCCTTACAGGGTACTATCAGCCGGGCCAGCTGAGATAATAAAAAGATTTACTGGCCGAAGTATCTTCAAATTTTAAGAACTATGAATGCCAGCCAGGCAGCCTCAATCTTTGCGCTATATAGAATCAAACCTCATAGTTCACAGATCATATTAGAAACAGTCACCTACCGTTTGCTAAGTCCCTCAGATGTCCTACAAGTTGATCCACATTTGGCGGGTCCATGGCGTGTTCTGTAGCGGCCGCCGGGAGGTCACGTGATTATAAGATGATCTCAAGTACGGCCGCCACCGCTAGTTCCAGCCAATCAGAAGAAATTCGCTATTGGTGAAAGTTACCGACGTCATTAGTAATTTCTCTTTATGTTGTTTACTCCAAACCTTCAAATAAATCTCTATTAGAGGTATAAATATATATTATATAATCTAAAATGCAAATATATATATTTTTTTAAACATTTATTTTATTTTCATCATTGACTATTCTTTTATTTTTGACCATAGATTTAGAAAATAACATTTTTTGATTGTTGTTGTAAATATGTATAGTTAACCTACCTATTTTTTTAATTCACGAATATAGGGATTCATTTTATAAATTCTATATTACTGTGAAAAATATTTAATGTGTAATTCTTTTCAAGTAATTGAAAATAAAAACTACTTGATAAGTAAATAACTATCTTTCCTGTTTTAACTACTATACCTTCAATTATTTATCATTCCAACATCAAAAAACATTATAATCATAACATATATATACTTTAAGTATCAACTCCGCCTTTGCCGGTCCCAAGCCCGGATGAAAAAGGAGGAGGGGGAGCAGTAACAAGCTCACTAAAAAACCTGGGCTCGGCTAGCCCGGCTAATAGTACCCTGTAAGGGCTCCTAATCCAAGGATACAGGATGAGTCTGTACTCCATTTTAGGAGCGGCTGCACATGGCGTCTGTTCCTCATGTCAGAGGCAGCCATTTCTTTTGGAGCTAAGTCGGTCTGCCACTGAGTAGTGCTCCCAGTCTTAATGACAAAGGCAGACGCATCCTACTTCACCCAATCATGATGGTTGTCAACACATTATTGACTGTAATGTCTCATCCATTGATATGCTCTACTCGTCCCCGACAGACACCATCAAAAGTCTCATGCTTTACAAGCTTGACACCCTAATATGATTGAGTGGAGATAAGAAAGAAGAAGACTTTAAGTATCTTAAAGAGAATATTTTAAACATAATATTTGTCCTAACAATCCTATATTCTGTGTGACATTGAAAATGCAATATTACGAAGTAGCGGTCCGAAAAGAGTAGTGATGAAGTTCGGCATAGTAAACGATCGGATTTGAATAGAACGTCCGATTTTCCAAAACTATAACGCAGGTTTTTCCCGTTTATAATTCCAACATTTTTCCGTTCCAATTTTTATAATACCCATTTTATAACGAACCTTGGAAATTTTAAGGGATTTTTATCAAACATAGGAGTCGTTGAAGACTCTAGCTGTCATTGTGGCAATGAATTCCAGGATTCGAGACACCTACTGCTGGAATGCCCACTCTTCTTTATCGCTAGATAATAGACAGTATGTTGTAGATCTATATCAATTTGTAAATAGCAGAGAGAATTATCATAGATTTAACTATTTTGTAAATATATTTATGATTATCTTTCTAACCTGAAAGGTTCAGGTTCCTAATGTATATTATTGTTCCTCTTTTTTTTATTACCTTTTCTTGTATAATATGTTTATAACTGTTTCTGTTTAAAAAAATGTAAATCGACGCAATTATTCCTAGCCGGGATATCGCGTTTTGTGTGTTGAAATAAATAACGCAGGTTTCTGAAGCACAGAACGCTAACTACCCGGTCAACGAGAGTTCAGATGGTTCCCTGAAGAACGACTTTCCCTTCCTTGTCAACCATTTGTTAATTTTCTGAGGCAAGATGTGCAAATATTATCCATTTACGTCATAGACATGTTGCTTGATTGTAATTAAGTTTTCCTGTATATACATTTCATCATTACCATTAAATGTTAAAAGCTTTTACTTTTTTCCTCACCAGAGAGTGCAAGTAACCAAACGGGGCTCTGGCACATTTGTAAGTGCAAAAGTCAAACTGCTTCTCATATGTGTAGACATGTGGTGCACTTACAGTAAAAGCAGTCGCTAACTACCCATCATGATTATCATGGCCTGTACCACGTATACTTTGGATAAATTTAACACCTCCCTCTCTGTTTATAAGACAATATGTTTTAATAAAGGTTTTGTGTGTATGTCCTAGACAGGTTAGATTGGGTGAGAGTTCTGTGTTGTATGGTAGCTATGTAACTGTACACTTTAAAGAACAAGTTGGCTGATGCAGGCAGTGTATGGTTAGACGTTATCCTGTTGAAACAGGAAAATGGGCAGCCCCTAAAGGTAGGGGAATAACAATGGCCCGCAGTATACCATCAAAGTATCATTGGACCCTCAAAGTGCCCATGAATAACCGACCAGATATGACTTTCTATCTTATGCAATGACATTCCATAATGTCGCGTTATCATTAGCGTTCCACGGTTGGTGACAGATTAGATTTGTCACCACGTCAATCGTAAACAGCGATTGTTGGACAAACAGAAACGTGACTCTAGTACGATACTATTACAAACGTTTATGCTATGGGCTCAATCACTGTCTTCTTAACATACGAGGTGTGTTCAAAAGGTATCGCGACTTTTGTGTTTTTTCAAAAATTATTTATTTATTCATGAATACCTATTTTGTCCCCTTCAAAGTAATCCCCATGAGATATTATACACTTGTGCCAACGGTTTTTGCAATCTTCGAAGAACTTCAAAAAATCATTTTTAAAAATCTTTTTCAGCTCCTCCTTCGATGCCGTCTTTATCTCGTCAAGCGTAGCGTAACGTCGTCCTTTCATGGGCCTCTTCAGTTTAGGGAACAAGAAAAAGTCACAGGGGGCCAGATCTGGGGAATACGGTGGCTGCGGCATCATTAGTGTGTTGTTTTTGGCCAAAAAGTCACGCACAAGCAACGATGTGTGAGCAGGGGCGTTATCGTGGTGCAAAAGCCAATTTTTGTTCTTCCACAAATCCGGGTGTTTCAGGCGGATTGCTTCGCACAAATTGCGCATAACTTGCAGGTAATATTCCTTATTGACCGTTCTACCCTGTGGCAAGAACTCATGATGCACTACGCCCCTGCAATCGAAGAAAACTGTCAGCAAAACTTTCACATTCGACCGAACTTGGCGCGCTTTTTTCGGTCTTGGTTCGTGCGGCAGCTTCCATTGGGATGATTGAGCTTTGGTTTCCACGTCATAACCATAAACCCACGCTTCGTCACCAGTTATGACCCTCTGGAGCAAATTTGGGTCGCCGCGGACAGAGTCCAACATCTCATTAGCAATGTTCATGCGATGCTGTTTTTGGTCGCAATTGAGCAATTTTGGTACGAATTTCGCGGCGACCCGTCTCATGCCCAAATCATTGATAAAAATCGAATGGCACGAGCCAATCGATATGTTTAGGTCCTCATCAACTTCTCTAACAGTGATTCGACGATTGGCCAATATCATTTTCTCCACTTCATTAACTTTTTTGTCTGTTGTTGAAGTGCTCGGGCGTCCGGCACGCTCTTCGTCGTTCACATCTTCTCGGCCTTCTGAGAACATTTTGTACCACCGATAAACGTTGCTTCGGTCCAAGGTAGCTTCTCCGTATGCCACAGTCAACATTTGGAATGCATCCGCGCACTTAATTTCGTTTTTCACACAAAATTTGATACAGGTTCTTTGATCCATTTTTTTAATAGGTAAAAATCGAATACGATCCAAAACACCTGCAAGCAAAGCAGCTGTCAACAATTAAGTGAACATTCAAAATGGCCGAGCTTGTCGGCATAAGTGAGAGACATGAGTACCAACATAAAGCCACAAAAAGATCGAAATTCGAATATACGTAACCCGCGAAAATTCAAAAGTCGCGATACCTTTTGAACACACCTCGTACGCCATTAGTGTAGAACACTCGCAACTAATTGATATTAAATGGTTCTGGTCGAGATATGGACATCCATTTATTGATATATTGATTTATTTTCTATCACACACACAACACACAAATTTATTGATAGAAAACCCCTGTTTTTCTTAATACACACACATACAAATTTATTAAGACCACCAGTCTTATACAAATTCACCATGAAGGAAGCATAGACGAAGCTCCTATATTCCAGGTAGCACAGAACCCAACAATATTTGATACACACATACAGCTTTATTAAGACCACTAGTCTTATACAGATTCACCACAGGAAGAAAGCATAGATGGAACTCCTATACTCCAGGCAGCACAGAACCCAACAATATTTGATACATACACAGCTTTATTAAGACCACCAGTCTTATACAGATTCACCACAGGAAGGAAGCATAGATAGAGCTCCTATACTCCAGGCAGCACAGAACCCAACAATATTTGATACACACACATATAGCTTTATTAAGACCACCAGTCTTATACAGATTCACCACAGGAAGGAAGCATAGATAGAGCTCCTATACTCCAGGCAGCACAGAACCCAACAATATTTGATACACACACATATAGCTTTATTAAGACCACCAATCTTATACAGAATCACCACAGGAAGGAAGCATAGATAGAGCTCCTATATTCCAGGAAGCACAGAACCCAACAATATTTGATACACACACATATAGCTTTATTAAGACCACCAATCTTATACAGAATCACCACAGGAAGGAAGCATAGACGAAGCTCCTATACTCCAGGCAGCACAGAACCCAACAATATTTGATACACACACATATAGCTTTATTAAGACCACCAATCTTATACAGAATCACCACAGGAAGGAAGCATAGATAGAGCTCCTATATTCCAGGCAGCACAGAACCCAACAATATTTGATACACACAGACACAGCTTTATTAAGACCACCGGTCTTATACAGATTCACCACAGGAAGGAAGCATAGATGGAGCTCCTATACTCCAGGCAGCACAGAATTCAACAATATTTGATACACACATACAGATTTATTAAGACCACCAGTCTTATACAGATTCACCACAGGAAGAAAGCATAGATAGAGCTCCTATACTCCAGGCAGCACAGAACCCAACAATATTTGATACATACATACAGCTTTATTAAGACCACCGGTCTTATACAGATTCACCACGGGAAGAAGCATAGAGGAGCTCCTATACTCCAGGCAGCACAGAACCCAACAATATTTGATACATACATACAGCTTTATTAAGACCACCGGTCTTATACAGATTCACCACGGGAAGAAGCATAGAGGAGCTCCTATACTCCAGACAGCACAGAACCCAACAATATTTGATACACACATACAGCATTATTAAGACCACCAGTCTTATACAGATTCACCACAGGAAGGAAGCATAGATAGAACTCCTATATTCCAGGAAGCACAGAACCCAACAATATTTGATACATACATACAGCTTTATTAAGACCACCGGTCTTATACAGATTCACCACGGGAAGAAGCATAGAGGAGCTCCTATACTCCAGACAGCACAGAACCCAACAGCAGCCTACAGGTTCGACGCATGTCCAGCGGCCACACCGTACATAGGTTAGCGTATTCTTCATTTTTATTATTGATAATCGACATATATTTATTACTTGTGTTAACATATTCTAAACGGTCTAAATCATTGTTCGATTTAGTATATTTTGTCAGATTTTTTTGCCATGGTCTTTTTCGCTATGTAACAATCATGATCAAACGAAGGGTTCGACATTGGGTCATGCGTTTTTGTCTTTATTTGCATACCAGTTTTTAACATTGAATTTTTGATCTGCTTGGCCATGTTATTAATTATATTGTCAATCAAGTTATTTCAGGATCCATAAATTCTCTATATAGGCTGTATGCTACACTCGGACCATCTCCCAATTATTGTCAAATTCAGGGGAAAATACTGACGGATAGAAATTGTATTGAGAAAAATCTCAATCCGACAGTGAACAAATATATAACTGGATGAATACAGTGATGTTTGATCATCTCTTTTGTTTATATAAATTCTACAAGACCACAGTCACCGTTCGGAGGAGATTAATAGAATCGCCGAATGCCGTGGTCCATTTGGATGAGGAAAGTGAAGACTAGAACGTGGCTGATTCCACACTTTCCTATTCAGTGAAACGCTAACCTATACACGGTGTGGCCACTGGACATGTGTCGGACAGGAGGCTATTGCTGGGTTCTGTGCTGTCTGGAGTATAGGAGCTCTATCTATGCTTCCTGGTGAATCTGTATAAGACCGGTGGTCCTAATAAAGTTGGATATGTATGTATTAATAAAAACAGGGGTTTTCTATCAATAAATTGATAGAATACTAAAGCTGTATGTGTGTATCAAATATTGTTGGGTTCTGTGCTGACTGGAGTATAGGAGCTCCATCTATGCTTCCTTCCTGTGGTGAATCTGTATAAGACTGGTGGTCTTAACAAAGCTGGATGTGTGTATCAAATATTGTTGGGTTCTGTGCTGCCTGGAGTATAAGAGCTCCATCAATGCTTCCTTCCTGTGGTGAATCTGTTTAAGACTGGTGGTCTTAATAAAGCTGTATGTGTGTATCAAATATTGTTGGGTTCTGTGCTGCCTGGAGTTTAGGCGCTCCATTTATGCTTCCTTCCTGTGATGAATCTGTATAAGACTGGTGGTCTTAATAAAGCTGTGTGTGCATCAAATATTGTTGGGTTCTGTGCTGCCTGGAGTATAGGAGCTCTATCTATGCTTCCTTCCTGTGGTGAATCTGTATAAGATTGGTGGTCTTAATAAAGCTGTATGTGTGTATCAAATATTGTTGGGTTCTGTGCTACCTGTAGTATAGGAGCTTCGTCTATGCTTCCTTCCTGTGGTGAATCTGTATAAGACTGGTGGTCTTAATAAAGCTGTGTGTGCATCAAATATTGTTGGGTTCTGTGCTGCCTGGAATATAGGAGCTCTATCTATGCTTCCTTCCTGTGGTGAATCTGTATAAGACTGGTGGTCTTAATAAAGCTATATGTGTGTGTATCAAATATTGTTGGGTTCTGTGCTGCCTGGAATATAGGAGCTCTATCTATGCTTCCTTCCTGTGGTGAATCTGTATAAGATTGGTGGTCTTAATAAAGCTGTATGTGTATCAAATATTGTTGGGTTCTGTGCTGCCTGGAATATAAGAGCTCTATCTATGCTTCCTTCCTGTGGTGAATCTGTATAAGATTGGTGGTCTCAATAAAGCTGTATGTGTGTATCAAATATTGTTGGGTTCTGTGCTGCCTGGAGTATCGGAGCTCTATCTATGCTTCCTTCCTGTGGTGAATCTGTATAAGATTGGTGGTCTTAATAAAGCTGTATGTGTGTATCAAATATTGTTGGGTTCTGTGCTGCCTGGAGTATAAGAGCTCCATCTATGCTTCCTTCCTGTGGTGAATCTGTATAAGATTGGTGGTCTTAATAAAGCTGTATATGTGTATCAAATATTGTTGGGTTCTGTGCTGCCTGGAGTATAAGAGCTCCATCTATGCTTCCTTCCTGTGGTGAAACTATATAAGACTGGTGGTCTTAATAAAGCTGTATGTGTGTATGCATAGAGAGAATTTACCAAAATATCCTAGCATAAATATAGATACAATCATTAGATTGAAGAAATCAAAAATTAAAGGTAAAAGTGAAATTTTCCTTATTTATTGATTTTCCATATCTCTCTTATAGTTTGAAAGTAATTGTCAGGGAAGTCTTTCAGATATTTCGAAAGAACTAAATATATCCTTAGAAGTGCGAATAATTGCAATTAAATAAATTATTTCAGGTTGATTATGTAAATTTCCAACATTACCAATCTGAGCATTTAAATCAATAACACTGGTCAACAACATTTTTGCCCAAGAGAACCTGATGGTGTTTCTACTGTAACTTTTCATGCTGAACTCAAAATTCTAATCAGAAATTTTCCATCACCCATGATTTTTGCGTGACAGCCTTTTTTTGGTATTGGGATAAATACAGCAAAAATAATATGTAAGCATTTTTGCATAAACCTTATTACATTACACTGGTTTATCAAAAATTATTTTTCTTCGTCCCAAAAGAAACAGCATCTTATCTAAATTTAACTCTTTGTGCTGATTCCAAATATACCATTAGTTTTTTTCTATTACGCAAGATTTTTGAGATACACCTACTTGAAATTTGGACACGCTTGTTCGGCGGTACATATACTAAAATTGGAACGATACAGAGAAGATTAGCATGGCCCCTGCGCAAGGATGACACGCAAAATCGTGAAGCGTTCCATACTTGAAATTTGGAAATATTTTTAATATATAGGCCTATATGAAGGAAATATATTTATTTTATTGAAAAGTAGTGACAGTGGATTTTCTTCTATACTCTGCCTGTGGTACATCCCTCTTGAGTGTCCAGCAGTAGTCAGCAAGCATACCGGGACTCCATTTACCTTGGTACCGTTTCTCCATGCTTGATATATCTTGATGAAACCTCTCACCATGCTCATCGCTAACTGAAACAAGATTGTCTGGAAAGAAATCCAGATGTGAATGCAGGAAATGGATCTTGAGAGACATGTTACATCCCAGTGCCTTGTAGGAAAGCAACAGATCATTAACTAGGTCTCGGTAATTTTCAACCTTGACACTTCCTAAGAAGTTCTTGCAAACGTTTCTAAAGGAATTCCATTCTGCTGCTTGAACTTCATTCAAACTATTTAGAAAATTTCCATCCTGCAGCAATTCTCGAATCTGAGGTCCAACGAAAATGCCTTCTTTAATTTTCGAATCACTTATGCTAGAACATTTTAGTTTTAGGTAGGCAAATCCACTGGCATTTCGATTCATTGCCTTGACAAAGTTCTTCATTAATTCCAGTTTAATATGTAATGGTGGTAAGTAAATATTTTCTGAATCGATCAGGGGAGGATTTACAATATTTTTATGTCCTGGAGTAAAGATTTCACGGTTTGGCAAGATTTTTTAATGTAATGCCTTTCCCTATCTCTGCTATCCCACTCACACAGAAAACAACAAAATTTTGTATATCCAAGCTGTAATCAACGCAAGAGAGCAATGACTTTCAAATCGCTGCATATTTTCCAACCGTATCTTTCATATTCTATCTTTTTCAAAATCAGTTTCATGTTTTCGTAAGTCTCTTTCATGTTGGATGCATGTGCTGTTGGCACTGATGGTAACTTATTTCCGTTGTGAAGGAGAACAGCTTTCAAACTAATTTTTGAAGAATCAACGAATAAACGCCACTCTTCTGTATCATGGTCATGACCAAGCGCTTCCATTAGACTAACAACATCATTGCAATATACTAAATCATTCTCTTGTGAAAAGAAGTCTTGGAATTCATCTTGGCGCTTGCGAAAAAGCATACTTTTGTGCCTTTATGCAGCAGATTCCAGCCTTTTAACCTATAGCCTAAAAGTTCACTCTGTTTTTTGGATAAATCTAAATCACATACGAGGTCGTTCAAATCTCCTTGGGTTAACAAATGAGGTTCAGATGAAGCACCTGCTTCAAAATTTGCGTCATCCAACTGTTGCTCTCGTCTATCTGAATCATCGTCACTAAATATTACATTTTCAGGAGGCTGTGGCACGGGTAAAATATCACTATGAGGAACCGGTCTCATAGCAGAAGGTAAATCTGGATATTCAACTGTATGTCTTGATTTGGATGTAATACCAGTAGTCTTTGTCAAACAAAATAACAGTCTTAAGAATGGTCTTTAGGTTCCCTCCATATCATTGGAATCGTAAAAGGCATATGACGTTCACCTTTAATCCATCCTGTAAGACGTCGAGCACAAATTTCACAACAATGATGTCTTATCTTGGTCACAGACTTTACAGCCAAAATAAAGTTGATATCACTTTTTGATGAGCGGTGTAAAGTTTCGCCTTTGAACTTTGGAAGTTAATCCCCCACAAATGTAACAGAAAATATCAGGAATATTAATGCAAAGCCTCGGCATATTGACACAGTCTAGGGCACACGATTTATAAAAGCAAATCGATAGAGAAGAATAAACAGATCACTTCAAATTTACCTGTCACTTCTGATGCAAATCTATTCAAAAAATCGTTAGGTTCAATTTAAATATATATACGTATATTAAAACTTATTCAGCAAATAGCATTCCAGAGCTTGTCGTTATTTTTGAGTTGAAAGCAAAACATATTGCATTATAAAATAAGCACATTTAATTAAAAATTCAATAATTTGTTATTTAATTAATATTTATGATTCTTAAAGAGCAAAATTTAATTAATAACAAATAAAATAAAACTTTTGGCTCCACATATCAACTCTTCTTGTCAAAAATAAAGCACTAGCTAATGTAATGATGTTTACTTTAAAAATGCTTACGTAACATTTTCTGCATTATTACTGTGTATACCAATTTATAGAAAAATGGCTATCCTGAAAGAACTATGGGTGATGGAAAATTTCTGATTTCATTTTTGAATTCAGCATGAAAAGTTACATTAGAATCAACATCAGTTTTTCTCCGGCAAAAAAAAAAAAAAGTTTTTTTTGTAGACCGATGTAATTATTATTAATTCATAGCCATCTTAAATATCTCAGGTTTTTAACATACACTCATGGACAAAACTTAAGGAAATTTTACCTTCTAGCATGTATATCGGAATTGAGACAATAACTCTGAAAGATATTACAATGACCTTTATTGAAGACATGCGAGATAACCAAGTGTGGATAAAACTTAAGGAAGTTGTACCTTTTAGCATGTATATTGAGATTCAGACAATAACTCTGAAATTTTTAGCGCTCTGCCATCTAAAAATCACATGTGCTCGTGGTCAGGATATGCTTTCTTTATTTTTAATATCAACACCTGACCCACTTTTTTTTTCTGTTGTTTTTTCATGTGTTGAGCGTATTTACGCAAACTGGCCATAAATACCCATTTCTTGGTTTCTCAAGAGGACTCTTGGACCAAAAATCTCTTTGGTCGCAGTGGTACAGCTTACTCCACGCTGACGAGCGCCAACAGCGTGAAATGCGTTCGTGGTTGGCTTTTCTTGATAAATCAAGAAATTGGGTTGGCCAAATATCACGGAGCAAGTTAAATAAACGTTTAGTTTATTTTTACTCCACTAGATGGCGCTCTCCATCTAAAAATAACATGTGCTCGTGGTCAGGATATGCTTTCTTTATTTTTAATAACTCTGAAAGTTATTACAGTGATCTTTATTGAAGACACACGAGATAACCAAGTGTGAACAAAACTTAAGAAAGTTGTTCCTTTTATCATGTATATCGGGATTCAGACAATAACTCTGAAATATATTTGATACACAGTGACCTCTATTGAAGACACACGAGATACCCAAGTTTGAACTAAATTGTCTCTTTCTCCTAAAAAAAAAAAAAAAAACAGACGATATGACATCATAGACTTTTTATTTAAAGTTGTGTTTATGAGTGTATAGGGATGTCTTGCTGAGATATTCTGTTTGTGTTTCATTTTTGAGGTATATATGCAAATAATTTGGTAGCCACCATGATTCTCATGATCTGTGTTACGTATACTAGGGATAATAATAAGAAATGTTGTCTAGATATAATCAAATCATAACAAAAATACATTTCAGAGAATGAAGATGTTAGTGGATAGCGAGAAAAGAAATGAGATGCGACCATGCAGTGGTTGCGGTGATTCGATAATGGTACTGAGGGTGTAGAGATGTGGTGTGGGACATGGCGAAGAGTTGATGAGAAAGTGACGGAAGAAAGTACTAAGGAGGAAGCTAGATGAGGTCAACGGGAAATGGCAAAGAAGGTTTGACCTGTACCCTCAGGCTGTCTAGTGGTATGGAACGGGTTTATGGGGGAGGTGTTCTATATATATTGTTGAATTTATTTATTTTATTCAAAGACAGAGATTTAAGGGATTTGTGAATGATATTTGTAATAGATCAGGCTGAGAGCTATTCAAAAAAAAAAAAAAAAAGAGGAAAGGATTTATTCAATATGGTTGGCCATCTGTACATGTAGGTGTTGGTGGTGTCGGAGTCGGTGAAACTTGAGATGTAGGTATGTAAATGATGTAATGTTTGTAGAGTTGGTGATTAGGGAGGCTGTAGCTATGTAGATGATGATGGCATGTGTGTAGAGTCGATGTAGATCTGTAGATTGTCTCTTCTAGATTTTCTTGATAGATCTTCTTCAGGTACTTCCTCTTTTATGATCATATAACATTTACCATATTTGATAATTTCTTGGATTGAATTCTAAGTATGAAGGCCACGGGTTGCAAGGACCTATCCTTGATGCGATAGAATGACGTCGCTGGCCACAGAACTGAAATTTTCCTGGATGAAACTGGACTATTGAATGTTGATATCATGTGGCAGCTGTTCTTAGCTTGAACGTAGCCACGGAGCAATGGCGCTGTTCCCAATGTATGGCCGGGCCTGTTTGTATAGGAACTCCCCAACTTGTTCCTCACCCGGCAGGAGATCAGCGGTTACTCAGATAGAAGAATCCAGAATAGAGAATGCAGACTGTGCTTAGCGTGAACGTTAAACGGAGCAACGGCACTGTCCCTAATGTAGTACCGGGCCTATTTGTATAGGAACTCGCCAACTTGTTCCTCGCCCGGCGGGATATCAGTGGATACTCAGATAGAAGAAGCCAGAATAGAGAATGTAGACATCTTGTGGAAGTTTTGCTTAACTGTAGTGTAGTCGTGGAGAGGTGACGCTGTTCCTGATGTAGTACCAGGTATTTGTACATAGGAACTCCCCAACTTGTTCCTCGCCTAGTGGAGATCAGCGTATATATTGGTTGATGAATCTGTATTAGAAAATGAAGACGTCCAGGACATGTGGAAGCTGTGCTTAGCTTGAACGTAGCCACAGAGCAGTGGTGCTGTCTCTGATGTAGTACCGGGCATGTGTGCATAGGAACCCCCAACATGCCCGGTTGAGATCAGCGGATACTCAGATAAAAGAACCCAGAATAGAGAATGCAGACGTCATGTGGAAGTTGTGCTTAGCTGTAGTGTAGACATGGAGAGGTGACGCTGTCCTTAATGTAGTACCAGGCCTTTGTGCATAGGAACTCCCCAACTTGTTCCTTGCCTGGTGGAGATCAGCGTATATAAGGTCGATGAAGCCGGATTATAGAATGAAGACTTCCTGGCCATGTGGCAGCTTTGCTTAGCGAGAACATAGCCACAGAGCAGTGACACTGACTCTAATGCAGTACCAGGCCTGTTTGTATAGGAACCCCCAGCTAGTTCCTCACCTGGCGGAGATCAGCGACTACTCAGATAGAAGGAGCCGGATACTGAATGTAGACGTCTGTGGCAGCTGTGCTTAGCTCAATGTAGCCACGGGGCAGTACCACTGTCCCTGATATAGTACCAGGCCTGTTTTGTACAGGAACTCCCCAACTTGTTCCTCGCCCGGCGGGAATTCAGCGGATACTGCGATAGCTCATTGTTGGGTTACCAGGACATCAGTTATTTATTAATGGAATTGATTAGAAGAAATAATATACAGTTATGATTTTTTCAATGGTTCTCGAATATAAATATAACCCCACCCGCTTACAGTTTCATTTTTTTATTCATGAAAATGAGGTCAAAGATAACTTTCTCTATAGCAATCTGAACCTAGTGAAAACATCACTTTAACTATATTACATCCACACTAAGGCTTTATATATATGTCGTAAACCCGGGTAAGCCAACAAGTGAGTTGGAAGCAGTCGGGGTTGAGTGGCAAGGCGTGCAGAGTGGGAAGTCCGCACGGGACAGTAAGGACAAAGTTTGGGATCAAAAGACGCTCTCCTAGTACGTCTCACGTGGCACCAGGACTAGGGGGAAGCTGAGGATTAACTGAGGAAAGCTCGGCGTCCTGCATGAAGCCGCGGAGGCAGAGAGGAGCCAAAACGGAGGCCTTCGTGAGATGTCACCGGACCTAGAACTGAGCGGGCCCTGTCCGAAAATATCCACTGTAACCTAATTAACTATCAACATCCGGACCAACGCCCTTTTTGTCCCCCTCTGGATCCCCCGGGTGTCTGGTAGCAAGCTGGTGTCACTTTGAGACGACTAGAAAAGACGTCATACTTTATTACTTACATATCACATTGTTTAAATTACGATATATATATTAGATAATAAAAAAAGCATATATTGGATTGAATAAAAGATTTATTCAAGCTGAACGCCAACCTTTATCAAGGCATTACATTTTTGTATAAACAAACTCAGAGCCGCATAGTGTTATAATATCACAGATGAAATAATTTTAAAAATAAAAAGTAGGGGAGGGAAATTTGTGCAAGAGAAAAATTTATTATAAATTACTGTTATATTATAACACAATGCGGCGCTGAGTTTGTTTATACAAAAATGTAATGCCTCGA
This sequence comes from Cordylochernes scorpioides, assembly GCA_030710605.1. NCBI lineage: Eukaryota > Metazoa > Arthropoda > Arachnida > Pseudoscorpiones > Chernetidae > Cordylochernes > Cordylochernes scorpioides. Next base: position 135,172,906 of record CP092863.1, read on the forward strand.
TAAAGATAGGCGTTTAGCCAACCGAAATATTGGCAAATAAATATTTTATTTAATCCAATATATGTCTTTTTATTATCTAAGTTAGTAGCCGCTGTATAAATACAAACTGAAAATCGATAAAGAGAGGCGAGTTGCCCCTCGAAATATTGGAACATTAAAATAATTATAAATCCAATATATGCATCTTTTTTAAATATAATTTTAATTATGGATTGCTCAATCTTCAAAATATATATATTTCGTAACCGAAAGTTATAGGAAACACAGGGTTTCCATCCAGAGACGACACTCTGAGGTAGGGAGGGAAAAGAAGATGAAGTAAGGGAGGATAATCCTGAAGTGAAGAAACGTGATAGATAGGAGAGATACGAAGTTTTACTATCACACGAGGCGGTAGATAATTCTGGTAGTTCCACGTGTCCCCACTTCTATCTTTGTAACTCGGGGTCTACACGACATAGAATAGTCTACAAGAATACTTCATCAAATCTTCTTCTCACAGAGTGAAACATATAGTACACTGATAATATTGTAAATAGACAAAAGAATTGCTATAAAATATGAAATAAAAATAAACGATAGCAATACGTTTCTTTATACGTGAAATTTTATGCAAGCTTTCGGATCTTATCGATCCTTCCACAGGCCAAGCTATAAGCTGAGAGAAAGAGTATATATAGATGTACAATATTATTTACATACACCTAACGAAGATAGAAAATAAAAATATAAAAAATAAAAATAAATATAAACACATTTACATAAAATAATATATAAATTTCGCCAGACTGCAGGACATCTACATATTCGAAAATTAAGACGCAAGTAAAATTCTATCTACATGCGAACAAAACATGGTGTATGGGGCTATGGGTGTGAAGGTCAAACTGGGGAAGATGAGGACGGATCTGGTGAAAAGGAAGGGCTGGGCTGTTTTTTTCCTGAATGAGTGTTACTGAGATGGTAGTTCTATACCCCTGTTGATACTGTTTAAATCATGAGAGACGAAGGATTCTATTAATAATCTTTGATATTTGGATTTGATGTTGTGGTAATGACAGGTTGGGTCGGAAAGGTTAAAGGCATGGCCGGTTTTTGAGGTGTGCTGAAAGATCAAAGATTTGGGATCTTTATTTATTATATTTCTGTTGTGCTCGGAAATTCTGTTATAAATGAAGCGGCCAGTCTCACCCACATATTTTGCGTTGCAATCTTGACGAGCTCTGCCGCAATGTTGGATAAAGGGCTGCCCATAGGAGATCCACAGATTTGTTTAAAAAGCTGATCTTCGAAGCTGAAGTTAGATGTTGCCAAGCATGAGCGCCATTGACAGCTGAATTTTGGAACAGAAACATCTCCGAATAGAAGTTTGGAAAAGGTACCTGGACGACATTTTTTGCATATGTCACAAGGATGACGTCCTATTGGTGTTGGAAACCCTAAACTCTTACCATACACGTCTCACTTTTACAATAGAACATGAGTCCCACAAAGTTCTGCCATATTTGGACATTCTTTTTATCAAAACTGATGAATCATACCACACAACAGTTTATTACAAAAAAATCCATAAAACCATCCTATCTCCTTTTTGATTCATATAACCCAATAGGCCACAAACTCACAGTCGTCAGAACACTCACGAAAAGAATACATACACACTGCTCCACCCCAGCCTTCAAAAAAAATAGAAAAGACAACCATCATCAGTAATCTAACATCAAGAGGCTATCCACTTCCCTTTATACTTAGACATAGTTTTAACCCTTCCAAACACACTCAGCCCGCAGTAAACCGTAACACCTGCATTATACCTTATTCCTTTGAAAATCAATCAATAGCCCACTCCCTCAAAAAATTTGGTTTAAGAACCTTTTTCACCAACCACCTCTCAATAGGCCAAATACTCCGGAACCCCATCACCAGATCCAATATTAAGAAACGTCCCGACCAGCAACCATATGCCATTTACTCCATAGGTTGCCAAGATTGCAACGCAAAATATGTGGGTGAGACTGGCCGCTTCATTTATAACAGAATTTCCGAGCACAACAGAAATATAATAAACAAAGATCCCAAATCTTTGATCTTTCAGCACACCTCAAAAACCGGCCATGCCTTTAACCTTTCCGACCCAACCTGTCATTACCACAACATCAAATCCAAATATCAAAGATTATTAATAGAATCCTTCGTCTCTCATTATTTAAACAGTATCAACAGGCGTATAGAACTACCATCTCAGTACCACTCATTCAGGAAAAAACAGCCCAGCCCTTCCTTTTCACCAGATCCTTCCTCATCTTCCCCAGTTTGACCTTCACACCCATAGCCCCATACACCATGTTTTGTTCGCATGTAGATAGAATTTTACTTGCGTCCTAATTTTCGAATATGTAGATGTCCTGCAGTCTGGCGAAATTTATATATTATTTTATGTAAATGTGTTTATATTTATTTTTATTTTTTATATTTTTATTTTCTATCTTCGTTAGGTGTATGTAAATAATATTGTACATCTATATATACTCTTTCTCTCAGCTTATAGCTTGGCCTGTGGAAGGATCGATAAGACCCGAAAGCTTGCATAAAATTTCACGTATAAAGAAACGTATTGCTATCGTTTATTTTTATTTCAATGATAATATTGTAGCAAATTTTCTTGGTATCTAACTTTTCTAATATAATAAATGAAAATAAACACATTCAGTGCGTCGTGATTAATAGTTTTATTTTTTGTTGCATATAGATAGGGCACGGTAATACCTTTTGTTGAAATTCTGCTTAAATGGTCTTTTGCGAGTTCTTTAAGGAACAGCAATGCTTGATGCACCAATTAATAAATATTTATTCTGTACTCTAAAGCTTTTGTCCGTAGATTTGATAAATACCTCAACCTTCAGTCTTAAAGGGTCGCTTCAGAGACCGAGATAAATAGTTAGGAAATGCAGAGATCATCACTTGAGTTAGGATTCTCTCCAGATAAATTTCATAATTATACAAATTAGAAATTTTCAAAAGTATAAAAATAGCTTTTTGCGTCTCTAAAGAATCTCCAATTCATAAAGATAGGCCGATCCTTTCATTAAAATATATCTTATCATGAAACGAATATAGGTTAACAAATATATTTTTAAAAATTCAAAAGATCAAATACACCCATACCTCGCTTTGCGTAGGGGTTACGTTCCAAAAAAACACGACGCAAAGTGAAAATAAAATTTTGATGGCATGGCGCAATCAAAAACAAAGGTGTTGCCATATTTTAGGAAAAAAAAATTAAAGACTCGAATCCAAAACAACGAAACTTCGAAAATCTAACGACGAACAGTGAAAATCAGTAAAAATTAAGCAGCGACGCAACTTCGAAAAAAACGCAAAACAAAACGACGCAAAGCGAGGTATTGGTGTACACGAATAGGTA
>CP092863.1:135176429-135223781 GCA_030710605.1 Cordylochernes scorpioides
TTCCTCACCTGGCGGAGATCAGCGACTACTCTCTCAGGTAGAAGGAGCCGGATACTGAATGCAGACGTCTGTGGCAGCTGTGCTTAGCTCAATGTAGCCACGGGGCAGTACCACTGTCCCTGATATAGTACCAGGCCTGTTTTGTACAGGAACTCCCCAACTTGTTCCTCGCCCGGCGGGAATTCAGCGGATACTGCGATAGTTCATTGTTGGGTTACCAGGACATCAGATATTTATTAATGGAATTGATCAGAAGAAATATTATACAGCCATGATTTTTTTCAATGGTTCTCGAATATAAATATAACACCACCCGCTTACAGTTTAATTATTCATGAAAATGAGGTCAAAGATAACTTTCTCTATAGCAATCTGAACCTAGTGAATACATCACTTTGACTATATTACATCCACACTAAGGCTTTATATATATATATATATATATATATATATATATATATATATATATATATATATATAGTGTAGAAACTATATAACAAAATTATAACAGTGATTCTAATTTTAAAACTTAAGTAGCAAACTGATAATAATGATAACTTATATCAATTAGATTTGATTAGATTAGCAAGCTAAATCTAAATTAATTATAATAATAAATAGTTATTTAATTTTATAGTCCAGTTTTGTATTAATATTATCTTCACTATTATGATCATTTAAATTCAAATTATAAAATTTGTAAAATGTTATTAATTTGTAGATAGAGAGAGAAAAAAAAAATCCTTTACTTCTAATACATCCTCAAGTTAATTATATATTTATAATTAATAACAATAAAAATTAACAACGTAACGTCTATTACATCGGCTTTTACACGTCATTTAGACATACTCTAATCCTATATATAGAATAATCGAAGAGAGAATATATATAATAGTTAGAAAAAAGAGAGAAAGACAGAACCATGCACTTTTAATCAAACTAATAATAAGGAAAAAAAAAAATTTTGTAAAGAAGGTAGATAAGATTGTTAGTATATATATATATATTTTTATAATTTTATATTTTATCCTTTTTTTTTAAAGATTTTTAAAGGTTTTTTTTATTTTATAATATGATTATAAATAGTTGTATTTAGTAATATATCTATAGTATGAATTAACATTTGTTATAAGTTTGGATATTATGTTTTGAAACCCTAATGGTAGACCAGACATACACAAAAAACTTTAAATTGAAATAAATTGGAAAAAGAGATCTGCTGGACCGGGGATCTTCAGATAAAAGTCCAACGACATTTCACCCCTTCTTTATTATGTCATAGATCTCTTTTAAACCGGATTTTATGTGTTAATATTAAGTTGTTTCAGTGAAATATTTAAATGAACATATATAACAGATACAAGTGTTAACAAATTCAAACTGTAAACCTACCTCGACCGCGGCGTCCTCCATTGTGAATATCTATTTCTGGCTGACACATGTTGCGGGATGGGGGGACATTTCAAATTTAGACCATTTATTCAGAATTTTTTTGAACAACAAGAAAATTAAAGAAGAAAGGAAAAATAGTTAAGGGAAGAAAGTTGAATTTCATAATCTTTACAGCTAGTTATATCAAAATAACTGATTCAACACTTATTCATCTTTTAATATTCCTTTAAAAAGGCAAATTATAAGAGTTTAATAAAGTTATTAATTGTGCAAATTCACCTTTATTTAACTTCCATTTTCCTCCCCAGAAATTGGAGATTAAACAAAATGAACTATATACTATAACACTTTAAAAATCTTGTGAAAAAATCTTTTAATCAGTTATTTAATCAAAGTTTAACTAACTGTTAAAGATCATAAATTTGTATTAGTTATTATTAAGAGAAATTATAGAAAGTTGATTTCATAAATGGATATTTCCATTTATTTTTTTTTTAATATTTTATAATTGATATACTGTTGAAATATTTTACTTGTTTGATACTAAATTTGTTTTTAATAAATTCCATGTTTAAATTTTTAACATCTTCTATGAAATTATCTAATATATTATTTATTCTATAAAATCTTAGAAACTTACCATAATATATACCTTTACAGCAATTTAATGATATATTAGAATTCATATTACAGTATTTTATAATATTGAAATTATAATTACTCTTTTTATTATAAACTCTAACAGCACTATTTGTAAGGTCTATATTCAAGTCTAAAAAGTTAACTTTTTTGTTTCTATAAATTTTTTCATTGTTCTTAAGTTTCAAGTATTTAGGATATATTTCAGGTATTAATTTTTAAACTGTGGATTATTAAATATTATTATGTCATCTACATAACGGAATATTTGCCAATTAATATTATTTTGTAGAAAGTATTCTCTTTCGTACCAGAACAATATTAGATTTGCTAATAACGGACTAGAAGAAGTTCCCATGGGAACGCCTTCTGATTGAATATATATTTTATTTTTAAATTCTATATAGTTAAAATTTAAAAATGTTTCCAGTAGAGTTTTTGCAGTTTTAAGATCTAATTTAAATGTTTTATATCTGTTATGAATAATTTTAATGTAGAAAGTTTTGTCATTAATGAATTCATTAAATAAATATATTGGTTATTTTATTATTTAGATCTCTTAAATTTATTTTAGAATATAGGTCCTCAAAGTCAAATGTGTGTACTGTTTCAATGTTTGTCCAATTGTTCATTAAATAATTAATGATTTTTTTATTTGAGTCGATAAATTTATAATTATATTTATTAGTTAATTTATTTATAATAAATTGTAGTGTTGAAGCTAATTGTATATCAATATTTTTTATGACTGAATTTATACCAGATGTGATTGTTCTGAAAGAAATAGGTTTTTTGTGTAGTTTAGGAATTATATAGAACTTTGGTATGTTTGGATTTTTGTGGTTATTATAAATTTTTAGTGAATTTTCAACATTTTTGATGTCTTTTTTGATTTTTGTGCCTGTAGTTCTAGCAAAAGTGTATTTATGATTATTATCAATTTCCTTTTTTAGTATATCGTGGTATAGATTTTTACAAATTAAAGATAAATTATTGGAACATTTATCTATAGGAGTGATAATATAGTCCTTCTGTAAATTAATTATATTTTCTTTAAAAGAAGGAATGTCTGAATTAGGTTTTGTGTATTTAAGTGTATTATTATAATAATTTATAATTTCCTTTTTAATATTATGTTTCCATTCCAGAAAAGTAAATTCTGGAATACTGTATTTTATACTAGTTTTATTTATGAAAATATCTATATCTTTTAATATAGATTTAATTGTATTATTATAATTGTGTTTAATTTGAGGTATATATTTATACCCTTTATTTAAAATTTCTTGATATTCTGGATTTAAAAAAGAAAAATTGCTAGTTAATATATGACCTGAGAACTTATATTTATCAATATAGTTGTTGCAATTACATTTAATTTTTTTAAAATTTGCCAAATTATTAATAAATTGGTTATAATTGCAAACTAAATTACCTATATTTTTGTTGTATCTCCAGATTGTTTTGAAATTTAAATTTTTTATAGGGAAAAGATTATTGATGATTTGGTTATTAAAAATATCATTAAATTTAATATGATTAAATAAATTGTTATTAAATTTAATGATAATATTAATGTTATTAGTAGCTTGTTTAATTTTTCTGTATTTAAAGATGTCGTGTGTGATATCTATTAATCTGTTAGTCAGATTATGAATTTTAATATATTCTATGAGTTTGATAATTTTATTATTATTTAGTTTAAATAATGTTTTAATAAATTTATCGACGAAGTTGTTAGTGTACATTTGTTTTGGGTCCAGTAATTCTTCAAATTCAATGTAACCTAATTTATTTGTAGTTTTACCTCTAGTTTTATTAGGTTTAGTTTTAAATTCATTTTTTTTGTATTTGCAACTGATTTCATAGGTTGAAATTTCTTCTGTTTGTGGTTTGTATGTGTAGTTTAATTCGTCGTTAAGTCCATAAGGGAATAATGTGTTGTGTTTACAAAATTTTTTTTTTCCTTATTATTAGTTTGATTAAAAGTGCATGGTTCTGTCTTTCTCTCTTTTTTCTAACTATTATATATATTCTCTCTTCGATTATTCTATATATAGGATTAGAGTATGTCTAAATGACGTGTAAAAGCCGATGTAATAGACGTTACGTTGTTAATTTCTATTGTTATTAATTATAAATATATAATTAACTTGAGGATGTATTAGAAGTAAAGGATTTTTTTTTCTCTCTCTATCTACAAATTAATAACATTTTACAAATTTTATAATTTGAATTTAAATGATCATAATAGTGAAGATAATATTAATACAAAACTGGACTATAAAATTAAATAACTATTTATTATTATTATATATATATATATATATATAGTGTAGAAACTATATAACAAAATTATAACAGTGATTCTAATTTTAAAAAACTTAAGGAGCAAACTGATAATAATGATAACTTATATCAGTTAGATTTGATTAGATTAGCAAGCTAAATCTAAATTAATTATAATAATAAATAGTTATTTAATTTTATAGTCCAATTTTGTATTAAGATTATCTTCACTATTATGATCATTTAAATACAAATTATAAAATTTTGTAAAATGTTATTAATTTGTAGATAGAGAGAGAAAAAAAAAAAAATCCTTCACTTCTATTACATCCTCAAGTTAATTATATAATTATAATTAATAACAATAAAAAAAATTAACAAAGTAACGTCTATTACATCGGCTTTTACACGTCATTCAGACATACTCTAATCCTATATATAGAATAATCGAAGAGATAATATATATAATAGTTAGAAAAAAGATAGAAAGACAGAACCATGCACTTTTAATCAAACTAATAATAAGGCAAAGAAAAAAAAAAAAACAAAAGAGAGTTTTATAAAGAAGGTAGATAAGATTGTTAGTATATATATATATTTTTTTTTATGATTTTATATTTTATTCTTTAAAAACTCTACTGGAAACATTTTTAAATTTTAACTATATAGAATTTAAAAATAAAATATATATTCAATCAGAAGGCGTTCCCATGGGTACTTCTTCTAGTCCGTTATTAGCAAATTTAATTTTGTTCTGGTACGAAAGAGAATACTTTCTACAAAATAATATTAATTGGCAAATATTCCGATATGTAGATGACATAATAATATTTAATAATCCACTGTTTAAAAAATTAATACCTGAAATTTATCCTAAATACTTGAAACTTAAGAACAATGAAAAAATTTATAGAAACAAAAAAGTTAACTTTTTAGACTTGAATATAGACCTTACAAATAGTCCTGTTAGAGTTTATAACAAAAAGAGTAATTATAATTTCAATATTATAAAATACTGTAATATGAATTCTAACATATCATTAAATTGCTGTAAAGGTATATATTATGGTCAGTTTCTAAGATTTTATAGAATAAATAATATATTAGATAATTTCATAGAAGATGTTAAAAATTTAAACATGGAATTTATTAAAAACAAATTTAGTATCAAACAAGTAAAATATTTCAACAGTATATCAATTATAAAATATTTAAAAAAAAATAAATGGAAATATCCATTTATGAAATCAACTTTCTATAATTTCTCTTAATATTAACTAATACAAATTTATAACCTTTAACAGTTAATTAAACTTTGATTAAATAACTGATTAAAAGATTTTTTCACAAGATATTTAAAGTTTTAAAGTATATAGTTCATTTTTGTTTAATCTCCAATTTCTGGGGAGGAAAATGGAAGTTAAATAAAGTTGAATTTGCACAATTAATAGCTTTATTAAACTCTTATAATTTGCCTTTTTAAAGGAATATTAAAAGATGAATAAGTGTTAAATCAGTTATTTTGATATAACTAGCTGTAAAGATTATAAAATTTAGCTTTCTTCCTTTAACTATTTTTCCTTTCTTCTTTAATTTTCTTGTTGTTCAAAAAAATTCTGAAAAAATGGTCTAAATTTGAAATATGGGGGGACATTCCCCTCCCGCGACATGTGTGAGCCAGAAATAGATACTCACAATGAAGGACGCAGCGGCCGAGGTAAGTTTGTATCTGTTATATATGTTCATTTAAATATTTCACTGAAACAACTTAATATTAACACATAAAATCCGGTTTAAAGGAGATCTATGACATAATAAAGAAGGGGTTGAAATGTCGCTGGAATTTTATCTGATGATCCCCGTTCCAGCAGATCTCTTTTTCCAATTTATTTCAATTTAAAGTTTTTTGTGTATGTCTGGTCTACCATTAGGGTTTCAAAACATAATATCCAAACTTATAACAAATGTTAATTCATACTATAGATATATTACTAAATACAACTATTTATAATCATATTATAAAATAAAAAAACCTTTAAAAATCTTTAAAAAAAAAGAATAAAATATAAAATCATAAAAAAAATATATATATATATACTAACAATCTTATCTACCTTCTTTATAAAACTCTCTTTTGTTTTTTTTTTTTCTTTGCCTTATTATTAGTTTGATTAAAAGTGCATGGTTCTGTCTTTCTATCTTTTTTCTAACTATTATATATATTATCTCTTCGATTATTCTATATATAGGATTAGAGTATGTCTGAATGACGTGTAAAAGCCGATGTAATAGACGTTACTTTGTTAATTTTTTTTATTGTTATTAATTATAATTATATAATTAACTTGAGGATGTAATAGAAGTGAAGGATTTTTTTTTTTTCTCTCTCTATCTACAAATTAATAACATTTTACAAAATTTTATAATTTGTATTTAAATGATCATAATAGTGAAGATAATCTTAATACAAAATTGGACTATAAAATTAAATAACTATTTATTATATATATATATATATATATATATATATATATAAGCGTTCGTGGATGGCTTTTCTTGATTTATCAAGAAATTGGGTTGGCCAAATATCACGGAGCAAGCTAAATAAACGTTTAGTTTATTTTTGCTCCACTAGATGGCGCTCTGCCATCTAAAAAGCACATGTGCTCGTGGTCAGGAGATGCCTTCTTTATTTTTAATATCAACACCTGACCCATTTATCTTTTATTTTTTCTATTGATTTTTCATATATATATATATGTCGTAAACCCGGGTAAGACAACAAGTGTGTTGGAAGCAGTCGGGGTTGAGTTGCAAGGCGTACAGAGTGGGAAGTCCGCACGGGACAGTAAGGACAAAGTTTGGGATCAAAAGACGCTGTCCTAGTACGTCTCACGTGGCACCAGAACTAGGGGGAAGCTGAGGATTAACTGAGAAAAGCTCGGCGTCCTGCATGAAGCCGCGGAGGTAGAGAGGAGCCAAAACGGCGGCGATGACACCGGACCTATAACTGAGCGGGCCCTGTTCGAAAATATCCACTGTAACCTAACTAACTGTCAACATCCGGACCAACGCCCTTTTTGTCCCCCTCTGGATCCCCCGGGTGTCCGGTAGCAAGCTGGTGTCACTTTGAGACGACTAGAAAAGACGTCATACTTTATTACTTACATATCACATTGTTTAAATTACGATATATATATATATATTAGATAATAAAAAAGGCATATATTGGATTGAATAAAAGATTTATTTGCCAATATTTCGGTTGGCTGAACGCCAACCTTTATCAAGGCATTACATTTTTGTATAAACAAACTCAGAGCCGCATAGTGTTATAATATCACAGATGAAAAATTTTATAAATAAAAAGTAGGGGAGTGAAATTTGTGCATGAGAAAAAGTTATTATAAATTACTGTTATATTATAACACAATGCGGCACTGAGTTTGTTTATACAAAAATGTAATGCCTCGATAAAGATAGGCGTTTAGCCAACCGAAATATTGGCAAATAAATATTTTATTTAATCCAATATATGTCTTTTTATTATCTAATCATTTGAATATGGTTGCTCTATTTTCAGAAATATATATATATATTAAAAAAGATGCATATATTGGATTTATAATTATTTTAATGTTCCAATATTTCGAGGGGCAACTCGCCTCTCTTTATCCCCGCCGGAGTTAGTAGCCGCTGTATAAATACAAACTGAAAATCGATAAAGAGAGGCGAGTTGCCCCTCGAAATATTGGAACATTAAAATAATTATAAATCCAATATATGCATCTTTTTTAAATATAATTTTAATTATGGATTGCTCAATCTTCAATATATATATATGCCGTAACCGAAAGTTATAGGAAACACAGGGTTTCCATCCAGAGACGACACTCTGAGGTAGGGAGGGATAAGAAGATGAAGTAAGGGAGGATAATCCTGAAGTGAAGAAACGTGATAGATAGGAGAGATACGAAGTTTTACTATCACACGAGGCGGTAGATAATTCTGGTAGTTCCACGTGTCCCCACTTCTATCTTTGTAACTCGGGGTCTACACGGCATAGTCTACAAGAATACTTTGGATCTTCATCAAATCTCTCTTCTCACAGGGTGAAAACATATAATACAATCAAAATTCGAAACTATTTTAAACACGTATGATTCTTTTTGAAATTAAACAATTTCTACTGCCCTTACTGCAATGGAAAAATTAAAGGGAGGGCTTGGCTCATCAGTGGTGAACCCTCCCAGCGGTTTCGCCAGTTATACCGCTGTTATATTGCATTTTTGGAACTTCCTTTTATAGTGATACTATTGCTAGACTCTTGGAATTGCATTAAGGGCAGTAGAAATTGTTTAATTTCAAAAAGAATGTTAAGCGTTTAAAATAGTTTCGAATTTTGATAACAGATGGCGCGCTAGTGCATCATAATATATAGTACAATGATAATATTGTAGCAATGTACAAGAAAATAAGACCTAATCCAAATAATTTAATAGTGTGTGACGTTTTGGCAACAGCATTGTCACCATTATCAGACAAAAGAATAGAAAAAAAAATGTTAAAAAAATTAAAAATACATATATTTTTATTATTCTTTTGTCTGATGATGGTGACAATGCTGTTGCCGAAACATCACATACTAATAAATTATTTGGATTAGGTGTTATTTTCTTGTATTATAATCTATAATCCAAATTGTGCTTTATCATAGTAGCAAAGTATTTATTATTTTTTCAACAGTGATCATATTTTTTTTATTTTGCTGCCCTGTAAACTTCCTAATGGAAATAATCGAACAACTGAACGATGAAACTATCCTTAGGCCCCTATATAACCGAGGGACGACCATTAATGATGTCGCGGTCCTGTACCCCCATCTTAGGGAGAGTTTCCTCGCGGATACCTTACCTAAACACAAGATTATTCTTGTCAAGTTCCTCAACACAGTCATCGCTGGGGACTGAACTCAAGACGATTCTAAGCTCCTGATAGGATCCAGACGTACCTTCGGAGAAGGCCTCGTCTGGTGTATATATTTTCTCTACTATTTTAAACTCTGTAAACTCTCTCTTGACCGTTGACTAGATGTCAATAAACCATTTTCAATTGCCCTGTAAATTTCCATCATTGCTTATCTTTTGTTTATCATTCATAGTTTGTTCTTGCCTTAAATAAATTGCTGTGTCATCATTGTACGTTCCAGGAATCCGGATTACCTCAAGAAATAGAGTGCATCCTGAAGTTTTTCTTTCTTAATTTTCCACGTATCAATTCTTTATATCTATAAAAATGAAATCCAAAATCGATGTTTCTTATTGCGTTACGCAAAATCTACAGAATCATTCATTATGAAATTTCGCATGTAGGTAGCTGAAGATTTCGTTTAACATATAGGCTATTCAAAAAAACTATATATAGGTGGATTGGATGGTTTTTTTTTAGAATCGTTTTAACAAATGTTCGTTAGGCAAACTTTTACTCGGGTAAAAACCGGACGAAGCCGGGAACATTCGCTAATATAGTATAAAGGTTTCTTGGTGCCTAACATTTTAAACATAAGAAATGAAAATAAACATTCCCTATCGCGTGTTTAATAGTGTTTCGACGCTTTTTCAGTCGACGTTGTTTACGTACAAGGTTTCTAAATAAAAAGATGGGTTTTATGTAGATATGTAGTGTGTCGATTTATTAGTCCAGCGATGTCCCAGAAAGTATTTCAAAGTTAGTGTTTTATTGGTATTACTTATTGGCTACATTTTTAGAGGAAGACAAGAAGGACAACACCCTAGAATGTCTATTGGGTTCTTATTGACTTGCGCCGATATACCGCGCCACACAGCGGTGGCCATCTGTACTATTTCATAGCCCCGCTTGTATGTTTGCCATGGTCTGTCATCCCAGCAGGAAGTCTCTCGGCTCCCACAGATTCAGCGACGTACTGTATTACCAGTAGCTTCGAGTAGAATTAAGGACAATTTAAACAATTTTATTGATTCTTCTAATCAATTTTTACAAAGATGGAAAAAATATATAATAAGATAGTAAATGAAGGGTAGATAAAATGTAGGGAAATATATATATAGTTGTGTATGTGTACAAATTTCTTCAGCAAGGAAGGTTTCCCCACCTTGAGAGAGTTCTCCTCCAGACAAGGTCTTCACTCCTCAGTTCCACACGGAGGAAGTACCTATAGATGTGGGTCTTGGTAGACGTCAGAATGGCCAGGACGTCATCGTCTAGGCCAGGGGTGGCGAACCTTTTTATATTAGAAGGCCACTTTTCATTTTACCATTTTTGAGAAGGCGCATCCATTATCCTCGCATCCTCGTATATACACATGTGTATGTACGATTTAATATAAATACATAATTTTCTTTGCAATTAAATAGTTTATTATTTCTAAATGACATACAATTAATAAATTCCAAAAAATTTGACATTTAATTTTACAATCCAGTAAATTTAATGGGATTTCTATGGTTGTTTATTGGATGACAAAAAAAGAAATATTTGGTTCAATTGACGTGGTACGTAATTCGTAAGTTGATCTTCCAAATGAACATCACTTATTTGACTTCTTAGGCGGGTTTTAATTTGAGTCATGTATGAAAATGTTGCCTCGCAGCAATATGTACTTACAAAACATTAAAGAATTCTTCGTGCGTGTTGTCTTAGATGAGGATAAATATCTGCAGTCTTCCATATTTCAATAGGATCTTTTTTTTGAATCGAATTGTGATTTAAAGATATTATCTTCTCCTATCTCAAATAATTCCATTTGATATTCTTTGGGCGCTACGTCGATATCAACAAGGTGTGGTTCGAAAGTTAATTTAAGTGTGAGAACTTGTTTTTCAAAATCTGAGAACCTTTTATTATATTCTTCAATTAATATATCCAGAACAGAAACATACTCATTCAAATTTTATGGGGAATTATTTTGCTCCATCATAATTTCCGATAACTGTGGGAAATGCCCTTTAGAAATTTCTAATCGACACCTAGTAAAGATTTGAAGAATAAAAGTTTTTTTCGAAAAGCGTGAATTTTTTGTTACATTTCGTATATATTTCGATGTACTAGAGCGCCATCTGTTATCAAATTATAAAACTATTTTAGAGGCGTAATATTCTTTTTAAAATAAAACAATTTCTACTGTCCTTACTGCGATGCAAAAATTAAAGGGAGGGCCTGGCTCATCAGTGGTGAACCCTCCAGCGGTTTCGCCAGTTTAATCTACCATACCGCTGTTATATTGCATTTTTGGAACTTCCTTTTATAGGTGACTGTTGTAAGACTCTTGGAATGGGTATTTTAGAAGAACTATGGACATATTTTTGGACAGCAGAATTAAATATAATTATAAATATATAATATGCTTCGAGCAAACGCTCTTCCGCAAATATCAAATTGTGTCTTTTATTAGAACAATAATGTTACGATGTACTAGAGCGCCATCTGTTATCAAATTATAAAACTATTTTAGAGGCGTAATATTCTTTTTAAAATAAAACAATTTCTACTGTCCTTACTGCGATGGGAAAATTAAAGGGAGGGCCTGGCTCATCAGTGGTGAACCCTCCCAGCGGTTTCGCCAGTTTAATCTACCATACCGCTGTTATATTGCATTTTTGGAACTTCCTTTTATAGGTGACTGTTGTAAGACTCTTATCGGAGCATATTATATATTTATAATTATATTTAATTCTGCTGTCCTAAAAGCTTATGTCCATAGTTCTTCTAAAATACCCATTCCAAGAGTCTTACAACAGTCACCTATAAAAGGAAGTTCCAAAAATGCAATATAACAGCGGTATGGTAGATTAAACTGGCGAAACCGCTGGGAGGGTTCACCACTGATGAGCCAGGCCCTCCCTTTAATTTTTCCATCGCAGTAAGGACAGTAGAAATTGTTTTATTTTAAAAAGAATATTACGCCTCTAAAATAGTTTTATAATTTCGTATATATATTTAGTTTTTCCCTGCAAGTTTAAATTCAATTCATTTTGCTTCATTGTCATCTCACAAAAAAAGGCAGCATTTCTACAAAATTATTTATCTGATAAATCGCAATATTTCTTTTGTTCTTCAAAAAATATTATTTGTTGACGCAGGGTGAATATTTTTAGCAAAACTTGTCCTCTTGATAACCAACGTATTTTGCTATGATATGTTAAGTCTCCATTGAATGTGTCATTATCTGACATTATTGTATCTCGAAATTGACGATGACGCATTGAATTTGATCGAATAAAATTTACAATACCTATAATTTTTTCTAAAGTATCGTTCAAACTAGCCGACTTAGCGCATAGGTTTTGTTGGTGCAAAATACAATGAAAAGAAATCAAGTTTTCTAAATTATTATATTCTTTTTTTAATAACGAAATGAAACCTTCTCGCTTTCCTACCATGGCTGGTGCACCATCGGTACACACACATACTAAATTATTTATATTCAACGCTGCTTCGCAAATTTTTATTTTGAAGTTCTCCAAGATGTCTATTCCTCGTGTTCTGCCTGAAAGTGTTCCTAATGCAAGCAACTCTTCAAAACTTCGAAAATCCTCAGTAATAGCTCGAATAAAAAATAGAACCTGTGCTGAATCGGTATTGTCTGTGGATTCATCCAATGCTATGGAGAAATATATATTTTCTTCTTTAATAATCTTACAGAACTGTTGTTTTATATTTGTAGCTAATTCGTGTTGTCGTTCGGTGATGGTTCCTCTTGAAAGAGGTAATTGTTTGTATTTATCTACGTTTTCTGGATGTAAGCATTTGACCACTTCCATAATACATTCTTTTATCATTTCAACGTCGCTAAATGGTTTTCCCCCGTTTTCCAAGAATGTACGCTACTTTGTATGTTGCTTCCGTGGCATTATTATTTTGTTGAAAGAACTTATTGAAAGTTTGTTGCCGGTGAAGATTTTCATTTTTAAGTTGTTGTAATATAGTTTTACGTGCTTCTCCTTCAAGAATTGCATATTTATGATTTGAATGAGTCATGTAATGTTGATTAGCATTATACTTTTTAATTGTAGTTATAACTGTACTACATAACAAACAAACCATTTTATCTTTGGAACTAATTAAGAAGTATTGCAATTCTCCCATTCTTCATTAAAAAATCGATTCTCGTCCTTTAGAGTCCTTTTTTGGTTTTTAGACATGATTCTAAAATTAAAATATATGTGAAAATTTATACATAAAAAGGCCATGCCGCACATAAAATTGTATTTTGAAAATATGGGAGGAATGGACTGAAATCAAAATCCACATTTTTTTACATAAGTTTACTTTCACAGAAAATAAATTATAATAATAATTGTTCAACTGATAAAAAATTTTAAATTATGCAATGATTATTAAAATTTAAAATTTATTTACCCGTATTTTACTACAATACAATAGAAAACATTGTTCGATGTTTGTAATATGTATTATCTTACAACTTACCTTATTAAAAATATAAACAACCATTCAGTAAAGTTGATACAGGTACACACCGGCAATTACTTTGCCTCGACGTTACTTGGACGTTACGTTTAGTTTTAGTACTAGTGTTGACCGCAAATCGGCGCTGCCGATATAGTGGTATAGTTATGTACTTCATTTTTAGCACGACACTTGAATTACTTTTAGAAATTTAAATACTTACATTTACTATATTATTTATTATATATATATATATATATATATATATATATATATATATTATATATTTTTTATAATATATGACATTCGTATTAGATATTTTCAATAAAATAATGAAAGTAATTGAAAACTGCGAAACAAAAATTATAATTTTGAATTTATGAAAAGGCCACAACTTGGGCAAGAAAAGGCCGCACGTTCGCCACCCCTGGTCTAGGCCATGCCCGAAGACCCAGCCCTGCAGGTCAGGGGGCCGCCCGATTAAGGATTAGATGTCTCCAATGTCCGTCACCAGAAGCATCTTCCACAGCTGTCCAAGTCAGGCAAGCTTCTCTGACATCCTCTTCCAGGATCATCCACACGGCTACATTCCCGAAGAAAACTTTCCGATTCCTCTCACACCGCCCATGTCACCAGACAATCTGTTCTCTACTGTCCTTACTACGATGAAAATTTATATTGAGACGTCTTGGCTTATCAGAGTGGTAAATTCTCAGCGATTTCACCAATTTAATCTACCAGACCGCTCTTTAGAGCTCTAATACTGTATTTAGAGTTCTAATACTTATATATGCTGAAATGAAGGGTGGAATATTAGAAATGATATTCAAGAAAACTATAAACATAAGCTTTTAGGACAGTAGATTTATATATAAATATTGTAACGTAGAAAATTTGGAAAGACAAACTTCAGACATATCAATTTATTTGAGGCAAAACACAAATTCAAATTGATAAAATACAAAAAGAATAAATTAGGGAAGTTAAAGAAGAGCAATAAAATATATAAACATAAAAATTAATAATCTGTTAATAAAATAATAAATACTTTGATACATAGTTCCTTCCCTATGGGAGCTGTGACCCACAGCTTGTAATTTGTGTAGTTACTGACATGGATCTGACGTGTTTCTGCCAAGGATTCCATCGAAGTCTTGAAACTTTGTACCTAGTACCTTTGCGTCCTTTCTCTTGCGGCATAAAGAGCGGCTTTGTCGTCATATCGTCTATAGGGATATTGTCATCTTGGAGGGAAATCTTGGTTTTGAAACGGCGGTGGAATCCTGGAGTCAGTTTCTGAAAATGTAGATCACAGCACCCATGGCCTCAAGGTCTGTTCGGCGATCCTCAGTTTATCTTCCCCTATCTACCCAGCATCTCCACCAAAATGTAACGTAGAAAATGAGGAAAAGCAAGCTTGAGGATGACACGTCAATTTAAGGGACAAGCACAAACTAAAATTGATAAAATACAAGAGAAGCAATGAGGGAAATTCACGCAGAGTAATAAAATATATAAACATTAAAATTAATAATCTGTTAATAAAATAATAAATAATGCAATATAATGCGGCATATAATTGTAGAGCGATATTTGAAAATTATCCCGCATGTGTTTCTTTAGCGGAACACTGGGTTCGTTTCCCATCTCTGGACACTTTATTTTTCCGTTTATCATTACTCTTCAAAATTCACCCTTTCATACTTCATCCCTAAGGTTAGAAATAATCGTTATTTCTCCTTTAAATAAATTTCGATTTTTCTGGATTTTTGCGGGATAATTTTCGAATATCGCTCTAAAATAATAAATACTTTGCTGCGAAAAAGATTGAACATGTTTTCAAAAGAACAAGAATAATTTTCGATCTTTAAAAAAATCCAATAAAATTGTCTCTGTATGCGTACTATCTAATCATCAGGAAACATCAATTGTAGCGGCATTTAAAAAAAAGATGTTGGTATCTCTTCTTTTTTCTTATCTCCACTCAATCATATTAGGATACCAAGTTGTGACCCTTGATGGTATCTGTTTGACAACCATCATGACTGGGTGAAGTAGAATGCATCTGCCTTAGTCATTAAGACTGGGAGCACTACTCAGTGGCAGGCCGACTTAGCTCCAAAAGAAATGGCCGCCTCTGACATGAGGAACAGACGCCATGTGCAGCCGCTCCTAACATGGAGTACAAACGCTGCTCATCCTGTATCTCTGGATTAGGAGCCCTTACAGGGTACTATCAGCCGGGCCAGCTGAGCCCAGGTTTTTTAGTGAGCTTGTTACTGCTCCCCCTCCTCCTTTTTCATCCGGGTTTGGGACCAGCAAAGGCGGAGTTACGTTGGTATCTAATCATTGTGAAGTAAAGCTAGATTTACACACGTGTGTGTGATACCAGAATGTAATTTGAGCTTGGTGATAACAGTACTGGAGCAAAGACCGATAAAAAAAAAGTCACTTTAGATGATAGCTGTGAAAGATGCATCGTATTTAGATTCTTTTGATTACAGTAAAAAAATATAAAAGACAAACGTATTCTAAACACGGACATCCTCAAAGTTTAGAAAAAAAAAAATGAAAATTTTTGTTAATTTTACGTGAATTCAATTAGGAGAGATAATAAATTATGTTTTTAATGGATATTGTGTGTTGCATCATGGTTAATGCACCTATTTTAAAAATATAATTTATAATTTTATTTTCCATTTATTTAATTATTTAACAGTTGCAAAGACACTCCATATCCACAATTAGGATAATTGCGTGTAAATCTGAAATCATATACAAATCAAATCATGGTGAAATTGAACATTGGGAAGCATTATTTTCCATATATTTCAAATTTAAATTTTATATTTATTTAATTTTATAAAACAGAATATTATTATGAAATATTATGTACTATAAAATAATTCTTTTTGATACACTAAATACCCAACCTGCTTTAAACTTTAATGTGATAAATAAAGAGATATTCTAGGTGTTACCTAAAAATATAGTTGTCTTATTATTGACTGGTTTAACCTTGTAGGATGGTTGAGACATGTTCTGGAACGATGCAAGACATGTCTGAGGAGAGAATCAAGACTGAAGAATCTGCCAAACCGCAGCCTGGTGCAACAATATTTATATCTAGGTAAATGTTTGTTATCTACAAGCAACTTCAAATCTTTACTCTTGAACCTTTAGAAAATATCAAATAATATCTTTCTGTTTATATTTGCAATTTTATCATACTCTTCTATAACCTAAAAATAAATATTTGTTGAAATTCTGAAAAAAAAATCTAGAACATTCTCAAAATTCTCAAAAAGGTACAGCTTGCACCACGCTGATGAATAAGGCCAACAGCCCGAAACACGTTCATGGTTAGCTTTTCTTGATTAATCAAGAATGGGTATTTGGCCAATTCTAGAATAATTAAAAATCAACGAGAATAGTTTATATTTATTCCGATAGATGGCACAAGCCATCAGAAACTTTCAGTTACACGATAAGGAGATGTCTTTTTCTTAATTCTCAAAATCCATTTATTCATTTATCTCAATTACGCTATTTATTTATTGCGTAAGAATTTGTAAATGATTTTTGTGCATTGAATATTTTATTTGTTTTGTAAATTAATCTAGTTGAGAGAATTTAACTGAATGCATCAATCCAACGAAATCAATGTTGCAGAAAGGCTGTTGCAGAGAGTTAAAGTTTCAACGCCTTGTTTTAATGAAGTGTAGAAGATAAACCATGGTCTTCTAATCCTGGCTGAGGTTTTACTTAATTTAAGATATAATAGGTTCGCGTCTTGAATAAAGGAAAAAATCCACGAAGTTTCAATTATTGAATTTGCTAAAGGGTTGTTCAAATAGTTCTTACATGAAGATATTCAAGCTTCACTTGTATATGGTCGGTTTTAGAGTATAAAAGCGGAATGGTCATTTAAGCATATAAGGATTTAGTGAATGAGGTTGGTTTGGGATGAATTTTGGTAACGATTCTGTGCTAATGAAGGTTAGGTATCTATTAGATTCTTTCGAATTAGTTAGTTATCTGTATTTGTGCGAGTATTGGTGGAATTTATGTAGAGTCTGTGTACTTGTTTATGTGATCGTGTAGATGTTGATGAAATGTAGGTAGAGTTTGTATGGATGAAGATGTAGTTTTGACAATTAAAACAAGTTTATTGACATCTAATCAACAGCAAAATGAGAGTTTACAAATAGAATAAAAAATAAAGAGAAATATTTACACCAAACTGGATCCTATCAGGAGCTACAAGCTGCCTTGAGTTCGGACAAGCACTTGCCAATTACGGAGTTCTTCTCCTCAACATGTTCAATGAAAATATCGAGTAATTTGGATCGAATTATGTTCAGGCGAGAGTTGCTCGAGGAGGTTCGATGAAGAGTGTAGTTATGTATATGATGTAGATGGTAGTGTAGCTATGTAAACGATTATGCTATATGTAAATAACTGGCATTAATGTATATATATGTAGATTGTTTATGAAGATATTGTTAGAGAATCTTAAGATAATCCTTCCAGTGATTGTAGATGTTCTTTCTGAATTGTCTCCAGAATGTTTCTTCTAAATTATCATGTAAGATATTCAATATTTGTCAAATTCTTTGACTACCATTCCAGATTTGAAGGTTCCAAAGTGCGAAGACGTTTCCTTATTGTGAGACGCTGCAGCTTGTAAGAGGAGATACATTTGTGGATCTGCAATGTGATGGATGAAGCTGGTTGATAGCATTTAGATGTTCCGGTTAGTGGCAGCTGTGTCTAGCTTCAATGTAGACACGGGGCATTAGCGCTGTCCCTGTTGAAGGACCAGGCGTTCTGTATAGGAACTCCCCAACTTGTTCCTCGCCCGGCGGGAAATCAGCGGTTACTCTATGGTAGATGAATATGATCAAATCAAGCAGGTTTGAATCCTTGTGGGCAGCTGTGTCTAGCTTCAATGTAGCCACGGAGCAGTAGCGCTGTTCTTTAATGTAGTACTGAGCCTGTTTCATACAGGAATCCCCAACATGTTCCTCGCTCAGCGGTGGATCAGCGTCTACTCTAGAGGATGAGTGGAAAGCCTTGAGACTGTAGACGTCCCGGTCTAGTGGCAGCTGTGTCTAGCTTCAATGTAGCCACGGGGCAGTATCACTGTTCTTTGATGTAGTACTGAGCCTGTTTCATATAAGAACCCCCAGCATGTTCCTCGCTCAGCAAAGACCATCAACATTTGCGGTGAATAGATCCGAATAACTCAAGGCTGTTTGAGAGTACTTGTGGCAGCTGTACTTAGCTCAATGTAGCCACGGAGCAGTACCACTGTCCCTAATGTAGTACCAAGCCTGTTTTATACAGGAACTCCCCAACTTGTTCCTCGCCCGGCGGGAATTCAGCGGTTACTGCGATAGTTCATTGTTGGGTTACCAGGACATCAGCAATTCCTTCAATAGACTCCATTCATTTACTGTTAGAATCAAATTTCCCATCCAAACATATCTAAGTTTTAGTAAAGTTAGAGAAAGAATCTGAAACTAAGAAAAAATAACTTATACTTAGTAACAAATACGTAGCTTTAATTTTTAATATGTTTTTATTTATTAATTTATTTTCTAATAGTTAAATTATTATAATTTGCTAGTTTTTATAGCCAAATATGACGTTAACTGCTAGTGGAGTAAGATAGGCACAAGGAAGTAGTCTATGTACAAAATTGAGGTCACGGAGGACCATGATCTAGTTCAAATTGTGTGACCTTTCACCTCCCCTCCATATTGTTTAGTTAAATAGCATTGATAGCTACTTGTTAACATGTCTCCGTGGCGCAATCGGCTAGCGCGTTCGGCTGTTAACCGAAAGGTTGGTGGTTCGAGCCCACCCGGGGACGCTTTTTTTTTTTGCCATTTAAAGATTTACATTTTATAGATTTATATATTTTTTCTGAAATATATATATTTTTCTATTTGTAACAAATAAATTTTCGCGCAATGTGTTTCTTTTTAAAATTGAATCAAATATTATCTCTACAGACCTTACTTCAATAATAAAAGTTATTGAATGAGAGGGTTTTTGGCTGATCAGTAGTGAACCCTCTAAGCGGTTTCACCAAATTAATCTCCAGACAGCTCTACTATTGTATTGGATTGGTTTTGATATATATCCTGCATTTTCTATGGAAGGCAGCTTAGGCGTGTTTAGTGCCTTTGTTACATAGCAAAACCAATACAATAGTAGAGCGATCTGGAGATTAATTTGACGAAACCGCTGAAAGGGTTCACCACTGATGAGCCAAGCCCTCTCATTCAATAACTTTTATCATTGCAGTAAGGTCTGTAGAGATAATATTTGATGATACTATTGAAAAAAAAACATTATCGATAGATTGCAATTAATTAATTTATTTTTTTCTGTATATTATTTTTCGTATTATATTAATTCTAAAGGTTCAAAAAGTTTTATTTTTTAAATCTCCTTTTGAGAATTATTAGGACTTCTAAAATACTGTTATTAAGACTTTAAGAAAAATTGCAGGAGATATATGGCCACGAAAAAAATTAAATCGCCTATAACCACTTACACACACACACACACACACACACACACACACACAAAAGCCTTTATTAAGACACACAGGTCTTACAGAGGATTCTCCTTGGGGTTACAAGACGGAGAAACCTATGAAAGTGGGAAATAAAAATGGAGAAAGATTATATACATATGGTAAATATATACAGATTATAATAAAAAAATAAAAAATATATATATAAGAAAGAAAAAAAAAATTGGAAATATAAAAAAATGCATTGGCCGGGAATCGAACCCGGGCTGCCCGCGTGGCAGGCGAGCATTCTACCACTGAACCACCGATGGTTGCCTATAAACACTTTAGAAAATTTTCAGACAAATTGCATACTTGAAAAGAACATTGAGGCGTGTAAACGAATCAGGCATGAAAAGTGAAAGAATTCTGAAACCTTAACTAAAATATAAGCACATAAAAAAATAGCCTTGTGTATATGTTTATTCATGAAAGAGTATTTAATTAAGTTAAAGTTGTGAAAAATAGTACAAATGTGGTATGGTACTAGGATAAGGTACCAAAATTATGAAAAAGGCATCTCCTTATCGTGCAACTGAAAATTGATTGATATTTATTCCGATAGATGGCGAAAGCCATCAGCAACTTTCAGTTTCACGATAAGGAGATGCCTTTTTTATTTTTCATAAGTTAAATTTATCTCGTTTTTTTTATTATTATTTTCTTAAGATCATATTTAATATGTAGAATTACAAGGTAAAAAAAGGGCGTCATACAAGCAAATTTCTCATTTTTACAAGAGGCAGAATCATAGGCCTCAGAGAAAGTGGAATTTCGACTAGAGAAATTGCTATGAAAGTAGGCTGGAATAAAAGTACTATTGTAAATGATTTGGTATCAGTGGTCAGAGGAAGAGAAAAGTTCAAGAAAACCTGGCTCAGGTCACTCTAGAGTAATAACAGAGAGAGGATAGGAGAGGAGAATTCGAAGGATGGTTGTAGCAGACAGGACAACAACTGTACCAATACAGCTTTACATGTACAGAATGGACCATCTCTGAACACCATTAATAACCATCTTATCGAATCATAACTCCGTAGTCGCCGGTCTTTATTAAGAATTCCACTCTCTGCCAGACACAGAAGTGACAGGCTCAGCTGGTGTGGAGAGAGACGTTGTCCTCAAGAATGACATTCTGTCATTTTTTTATGAATTCAGATTCAGTTTGGGGTTCATGATGGCAATATACATGTTAGCCATAGGCCCCCAAGAAAGATCCCATCAGGACTGTATTGCGGAAAGGCATACAGCAAGAATCCCTGGCTTCATGGTGTAGGGTGACATCAGCTATGAAAGTAGGACCTCTTTAGTCTTTATTCAAGGCACAATGACAGCTCAGCTATACATTGCAGATGTGTTACAACCTGTTATGTTATCATTTCTTGAGCAGACTAAAAATGTCATTTTCCAACAAGATAATGTCCGACCACATACAGCCAACATTACCACGAGCCTTCCTTCAAAATGGCGACATCCTTCCCTGGGCCTCATGTTCCCCAGAACTTTCCCCAATTGAGCATGATGGGGAAGAAAATTTGGCAATCTCCACAGCCATGTAATCTTCAACAGCTTCGGCAAAAATGTTAAATGGCTTGGTCTAGCAAACCCCAAGAAGCCATAAAAAAAAACTATATAACAGTATGTTTCCCTGTGTAGCTGCTTGCATACATGCCAAAGGAAAACACACCAAATATTGATAAAAGCTGTATATCTCAATAAATTTACATCCTTCTTTTTTTTTTTAATTCAATCAGTTATTTCTCACATTACCACTTATAACTAACAAATTTTCAGAAAATTTATATAGGTATGTCCAGGTGATGTCTTTTTTTTTTTTTTTTTTGTGGCCAATGAATATAAATATATAACGGTCGCCTCTCCGTCGTCAAAATAGACGCTAAAACTAATTTTTATCAACATTATTCGCCTTCTTGAGTGTTACTGTACTCTTGGTATATGAGAATACCGCAGTGATAAGCACATGGTCTATGAACAGATAACAAAATGTGTATCCTTGGGGATATCCATATCCTTAAACCATAAAACAATGGATTAACCACCGAGCCTAAAAAAAAATTGTGTTTCCTTAAGATTGGTTAAAAATTTCCCCCATTCAAAATTCACTGATTAAGGATAAAAAGTTTGAAATTGCCATCCACCCAACATGTCAAGTAAATCAAGGCAGAGTGTGTTACGTCCTGAGATTGTACCGGCCTTGAGGACAACTTCCCAGTTAGCTCGTTGGCGACAGGAAGGTCAGGAAGAGGATGAAGACCATGTTCTTATGTTTGGAGGATCCAATGTTCCTTGTCGCAGAACCCTCACGAGGGAAGTCTTTGACTGCATTAACGAACGTTCGGTTGAGAACATCGCTATGGATATGTTGTATACCCCTCGAACATTACTTCTCCTTCTTCTATTCGTCTGCTCCATCTGTTTTTTCGCCTTCCTCCGTAGCGATTGCTGCTTCAGAACCAACATGTTGATGGGCATCCTCGGCTTGATCTTGTTTATGTCGATTATCAGCGTTCTTAACTTCCCCAATGGACCTTTCATTCGACCGCATCCAATCGTTTGGAGGATTGTCTTTGGAATGGCTGTACTCTACCTCTTCGGCCTTATCTACTGCGTCTTCCAATGCCTCGGGACAGTGCAGGAGATCGTCAGAACGCTCTTTCCTGAATTAAGAATTCGTAGGAAAGTGAAATCTCCCATTCCGTTGTATTATTTGAGAAGCCGTGGTTGTGCATCATATGATTGTTTCCAGCTGCACGCTCCGATGAACTGCTGGGATTTCAGTTGGTGCGTGGTCAAAGAACATATTAAATGGAATTCAATTATCTTGCAAGCCTTGGGTTGGCTTGGGAAGGCTTTGCTCATTCGTAGTGGACCGGTACTGGTTGTTGCTAATTTTGTTATTAGTTCTTCCGAGCTTCTTTTGTCTTACATCTTAAATCGCTACAAGCTGTGCTGGTATGATGTCTATGTATTGGATTTCATCATCTCCAATACCACTGGTATTGTCGTTGGTGTTGGTATCTTTCATTATTTCAAGATGTGCCCTTACCGCTGGGTGGCTGTGGATAGGATTCCAACAACCACAGGGAAGATAAAGAGAATCGTTCTGCAGTTCACACCAGAGAAGTGGGATCTTGTCAGTTACTTCACCTCCCGGGGGTCGATGTACACCAAGCTCCTCTCCACCCTGGCCCTGATCACCGTCTGGAACGTCGCCGAAATCAGCGGCATTCTTCTACGCTACTCTGTTGAAATCCCACCAGGCCATTTTGCTAGTCTCATTCGAGCTGTTCTCATGATTGCCCTAGCATCTCCTTCCATTAGGCAATACTACTATTACATCTTCCTTAAGAGTTGTACCAGGATTGGTAATCACCTTTGGCTCTTTCTTGCAATGGTATCCGCAGAGTTATTCCTTGGGCTGAAGTTCTTGAAGCCAATTGAAGCCATTCTGATCGTGGCCATGATCCTTGTGATGGCAGGCATCACGTCTCTGATGCTGAAATACGTGCTGACAGAGAAGATTCCCAAGTTGCGTGAAACCATCGAATGTCTGGAATGTGAGAGAACCAAAGAAATTATCCAAGCTCGCCGTGATCCACCTGTAGGCTATCATACCCAAGGTCTCCAGATCGTCACAGGAAGAATGAAAACGCTTGTCGATACCTTCCTCGAAAATTAACAACAACCAATTTTTTTATCTCGAAAAGTACCTCATTTTTTATAAAATGAAAATAGAATAAATATTTGAATATATAATACTTTAGTTCGTGTTTTATTCAATAGCAAAGAGGTTTCCATAACCTAAAATGATGGTATTGTTGTAAATTGAATGTAGCACATTGACGCATTTTTAGTTGTATTACTTAAATCCCACTCATAGGATGCAAAGTCGAGGTTTTAAAATTTTATCATCGTTACTGTTATGATTGAACTGACAAGTTGATCCGTCAACACGGCAGACTCGATTAGTAAACATTCTTATATATATAGAACAAGGATATAAAAACATAAGTTAATAAATAAAGAACTTAGTTCAGTTGCATTTTGCGTGATCAAAGAGGCACAAAGAGCAACATAAACAACATGGTGGCAGCGGAAAAGTGAGTACTTTTTCAAATAAATATATTATTGACAAATATTAGTGAAAAAAAAAAAGAAAACATGGACTTTGTTAGGCCTAGCGAACTCGCCTTGCACGGTAATGTAGCGGAAAATTGGCGAAGGTTCAAACAGCGATTAATGCTTTATCTTGAAGCAACAGAAAAAGCCACAAAGCCTGATAAACTGAAAGTTGCCATTTTATTAAATTTTATTGGCGAAGAAGCCTTGGAAGTTTCCAACACATATCATTTAAAAGAAGATGAAGCAGAAAATTTCGATCTTGTAATAAACAAATTTGATGATTTTTGCGAGCCTAAAAAGAACGCCATTTTTGAAAGATTCAAATTTTTTTCTGCGACCCAGAAGGATGGTGAATCCATCGATAGTTTTATAACATAACTAAAAGGATTATCCACATCATGTGAATTTGAATCACAAAAGGATAGTTTAATTAGGGATCGCATTGTGTATGGAATACAAGACAAGGCTTTGCAGGAACGCCTCTTAAGAGAGCCCAATTTAACTCTTCACAAAGCCATTGAAATGTGCAAAACAGATGAAATAAGCAAGCAACAGATCAAGATCATGCAGAACAATTCAGCAAAAGAAATTTTGAACAGGCACAAAAATATATTTGAAGGCATAGGAAGACTGCCAATTGAACACAAGATTAGACTAAATGAAAATACAACTCCAGTTATTGCTCCAAGCAGAAAAATTCCTTTTTCCATTAGAGAAAAAGTTAAAGCAGAATTGGAACGGATGGAAAAACTTGACATTATTGAAAAAGTTGAAGAACCAAGCGAATGGACAACACCCTATTGTAGTGGTACAAAAACCTTCTGGAGATGTCAGAATTTGCATGGACCCCAGGGAACTGAACAAGTATGTTCAGAGAGAGCGCTATATTCTGCCAACAGCTGAAACAATATTTTCTGAACTGAAAGTTGCTACTGTTTTCTTTGTATTTGATGCATCATCAGCTTTCTGGCAAGTCCCATTAGACAAAGAAAGCACCAACCTGTGCACCATTGCGACTTCCCTTTGGAAGATTCCGGTTCAAGCGACTTCCCTATGGATTGAACAGTGCATCGAAGGTATTCCAGCGATGCATAAACAATATTCTTTCAGGTCTCCAGGGAATTGCTTGCTATATGGATGACATCTTGATCTATGGAAGCACAATGGAAGAGCACAACCGAAACCTTGAAACAGTTCTTCGAAGGTTGGAAGAAAATAATGCAAAGCTCAATGCTAAGAAGCTGCAGATAGCTGTCGACAAAGTAAATTTCTTAGGCCATATAATCAGTCGAGATGGAATAGCCATTCAAGCTTCAAGAGCAGAGGCAATACAAAACTTGAAAAGACCTGAGAACAAGACTGAAGTCCAAAGATTCTTAGGTATGGTAACGTACCTTGGCAAATTCATTCCTAATCTTTCTGACAAGACTGCACCTCTAAAGAAATTGATAAGCAACAAGAGTGAATGGAAATTTGGAGGCGAAGAAAATTATTTTTTTGAAAAACTCAAGGATATGGTTTCGAATGCTCCAATATTGACATTTTTTGACCCAACCAAGCCAATCACCATTTCATCTGATGCAAGCCAATATGGTATTGGTACAGTGCTCATGCAAGGGGGACATGCAATTGAGTATGCGTCCTTCAGCCTGAATGCAACTCAAAGAAAATACGCACAGATAGAGAAAGAACTTTTGGCTATAGTCTTTGGATGTGAACGCTTCCAGTACTATATTTGGGGAAATTATGTTATTGTAGAAACTGACCACAAACCTCTCCTGAGTATTGTTAAGAAACCTTTAGAAAAGCTTTCCCCAAGAATGCAAAGAATGGTCTTACGTCTCATGAGATTTCAAATATCTTTGAAGTTTACACCAGGGAAAAACATGTTTGTAGCTGACCATCTGTCTAGAGATCCATTAAAAGATGAGGTGGACACAAGCTATTTAGAAGGTCAAACTGAATCAGTGCACATGTTGCTGGTTACCACAGATGAAAAAATAAAGAGACTACAAAAGGAAACTCATGGGGACCCCACCTTGATACAACTAATAGAGTATGCGAAGAATGGATGGCCGAAATATAAAACTAAGGTCTGTGATGAAGCAAAACCCTACTGGCAATTTCAAGATGAAATTCATGTAAGTAACGGAATTGTTTACAAAGGAAATTGCATCATGGTGCCATCGACTCTTCGAAAAGAAATCCTGCAGGTTGTTCATTCATCACACCAGGGCACAGCAGCTTCCAAAGAAAAAGCAAGATCAGCATTTTACTGGCCTGGCATGATAACACAAGTAGAAAATGAAGTGGAAAAGTGCAGAACATGTCATGAATATTCAAGAAAGAATCCTGAGGAGTCAAGAATAGCTCATGAAATCCCTGAATTTCCATGGGAAATATTTGCTGTAGATTTCATGGAGGTGAGTGGAACCAGTTCCATCTTGGTTGTCGATTACCACTCAAAGTTTGTTGAAATCCGGAAATTATCAAGCAAAAGAGAAACCGAAACCACCATGCAGTTGAAAACCATTTTCAGGAATCATGGAATTCCAAGAACTCTAGTTTCGGATAATGGACCCCCTTTTAACTCTACTGGATTCAAAAATTTGCTCAGAAATATGAATTCAAACACCAAACCTCCAGTCCCAAATATCCAAGATATAATGGACAAGTTGAGAGGACAATTCAAACCATCAAAGGACTGATAATTAAAGCTGTGAAGTCAGGAAGAGATCCCAATCTGGCTTTGATGGAGTTCAACAACACACCTAAGTATGACTTGCCATCTCCGACCCAAATGCTTATGGGAAGATCTGTGAGAACTCTTTCGACATACACATCCGACAACAGTTGAAACCACTGTTTGACACAACAAAGAATTACAAAAAATTGAGAGACCATCAACAAAAGTATGCAGGAAGTCCAAAGAGAATTTTGAGACCTTTGTAAGTAGGAGACAACATCATGTTGCAGGAAAGGCATAGAAAATGGGTTCCGGCAACAGTGACCGCAAAGCATGAAACTCCACGCTCATATATGGTGAAAACACCAAGTGGGTCTGAATATCGCAGGAACAGGTCTCACCTTAGACCGAGAAAGTTCAGTGCAGAAGATTCTGCCCCAACAATTCAAAGTCCAAGCATTCCTGGATTTCAAGCAGGGACAGCCATGGATGACAACATACAAGCTCATGGAAGACCCACTTCCGAAAACAGAAGAGCAGGTAATCCAAGGGAGGACGTTGCCAAGAAAGGTGAAGAATCATCTACTTCTCCTAGTGTGCGAACCCGCAGTGGTAGAACAGTGAGAAAACCTTTGCGTTATAGAGACTAGGAGAACTGCAATCCTTTTTTTTTTTTGTTGTTGTTGTTTAAAGGAAACATGTTATGATTGAACTGACAAGTTGATCCGGCAACACGGCAGACTCGATTAGTAAACATTCTTATATATATAGAACAAGGATATAAAAACATAAGTTAATAAATAAAGAACTTAGTTCAGTTGCATTCTGCGTGATCAAAGAGGCACAAAGAACTTAGTTCAGTTGCATTCTGCGTGATCAAAGAGGCACAAAGAACAACATAAACAACAGTTACCATTAAGATTATTTTGTGGTGTGGGTATTTTACTATATTAGAACACAACATTAAACACATTAGCCCACAATCGAACAAATGCGACTATGCCCACGAGAAAAACATCCATCCCGCCTCACCTAACTTCATTTAGCAGCCCCATCTCCACGGCAAGGTTGTCACCAGGATAATGTCTAGGATAATAGAAAAAAGGCCCAGCGCGACCAGGCCAGTGGTCCTAATTCTCCTCTTTTTGAGAAACTCTTCTTGTTTTCTTTCCCCTCCATTTTAAAAGGGATCAAAATAATCCCGCTTACTTGTGTGTGCCCCAGTGTTGCTGAACTCACTCCGAAGCTATCACCATCCATTTCTGAAAGAAAAATATATTAAAAATAATAGAATTAGAATTATAATAGAAATATAATAGAATTAGAATGTCAAAACAATGCACCAATATGAATTTGAATATAAGAATTGCAATATACTTTTATAAAAAAATATCAAAAAACTTACGCAATGTGTTTCTTTATTACAAAAAAACTTTCGAGCTCGCGGTTTTTGTAATAAAGAAACACATTGCCTAAAGTTTTTTGCTATTTTTTATTAAAATATGAATAGAAAGTTTTGAGCATTTAAAAAATAATAATAAAATAAAATGAACATTGTGAGACATGGGTGCATTCCATGAGCTTGATTGTTTATAAGAAAGTATATCAAAATATATAAACATATAAAAATATACAATAGATACAAAAGAAAAGAAAAATACAGGAAGTAGAAGTTCGCATAAAAAATTATGGGAAAAGACAAAATATACATGAGTTAGAAAATAGCTGAAAACCATTCAAACAACATCATACTTTTTAAATATATTAAATAGTATGAAGAAAACTAAGGAAGGGATAATGATATAACAGAATGGTAAAATTATTATTTAATAAATATTCTGCTAGAATATAAAAAAAAGAGGATCTGATAACCCTGTGACTTATTTACATCGGAACATATTGTGGTTTTCTTGAACTTTGATATATATTTCTAGCCGTGAATTTCAAATATAAAAACGCGTTAGCAGTAATATTTTCATTTTTAATTATATTTCGGAATTAAAATGGTGAGTTTTGCAACTTATGGATATCATTTTGCATTTTATAAAATAAATCAAACGACAATTACAGATGACAAAAATATTGGTTGTAATAATCGATCTTTTATATATTTTATAAATTAATCAAACTGAGAATGCACTCTTTCTTGGTGTTAGAAAAACAACAAGTAAATTTTTATTTATTTGTTTTTTTTTTTCGTCATTAAATTCAGTCGAAAACATTGACAGGTTTAAGGGGACCGATTTAAGCCATAAATTGAGGTATTTAAAGATAAATGCAAGTATGACACTTCAACATCATTGTTCCTCAATGATTTAAAATACAAAGTTTGTTGTTTTTAAAGAAAATAAATAATGGGAATAAAATTTAGATATGTGTTTGTTTGCATATATTTCTCTATGTGTAAGCATTGGATTGTCAATGCTTAACAATTGCTTATTATTGACACACATGGAAGCTATATATACTCATGGACAAAAAGTGGAAATCTTTTGATGTCACCAATCGTCTGTTTTTCTTAAAGGAGACAAAGGCAATTTAGTTCATACTTTGTTATCTTGTATTGTTCAATAAAGGACTAGTGTATCAAATATCTTTCAGAGTTATTGTCTGAATTCTGATATACATGCTAAAAGGTACAACTTCCTTAGGTTTTGTTCACACTTGGTTATTCCAATATTTTTACCTCTGCGAAATCTTTATGACAAATAATAAAACTCCGAGGTTGCGTATCTTTTTTAAACCGTTTAATAAGGCTCTAGCTTTCGGGTATGGTGGCTCTTCTACAGGAGCAACGCGATGATCACGTTGCTCCTGTAGAAGGGCCACCATACCCGAAAGCTAGAGCCTTATTAAACGGTTTAAAAAAGATACGCAACCTCGGAGTTTTATTATTTGTCATAAACACTTGGTTATCTCGTATGTCTTCAATAAAGGTCACTGTAATATCTTTCAGGGTTATTGTCTGAATTCTGATATACATGCTGAAAGGTACAACTTCCTTAGTTTTGTCCATGAGTGTATATAAATTAATACAGCTGAAACTCTTAATAACAATACTTGGAACCAAGATTTTATTGTTTTATATTAATCAAATAAAAATCTCAGAGAATAAGTTTCTTTATTACACTATTAACAAGTTTTCAGGTTTTAAACGACCCTTCTACAGGTAAACATTTTTTAGAAAAGGAAACTATGTTGTATTGTAGTTGTTTATATACATTACTGGGGGGTCGGTGGAAGGCTGGTTAAACCGTTTGGTTTTCGACCACTACGACCCGGGTTCGATCCCCGGGTTCTGATTTAAAAAAAAATGCTCCAATGGCCCCCGATTCTTGTAAAAGTCCAACCCCACCAGCGAGTGCAAGTAACCAAACGGGGCTCTGGCACATTTTTAAGTGCAAAATCGAACTGCTTTTCACATGTGTAGACATGTGGTGCACTTACAGTAAAAGCAGTCGCTAACTACCCACCATGATTATCATGGCCTGTACCACGTGTACTAGAGATAATTAAAAAAAAAAACATACATTACTATATTTACATATTTTGGACTATTTAGATTTTACTTTAAATATTAATTTATACAATTTGATATGAAAAAGGTTATCTTAAAGATCTACAAATCAAAATATTTTACATATTACCAATTTTATTATCTATTAGAAAAGTTTTTAAATATGTTGTTTTTTTGGATGAATAGAGTCTTCTTCTTCTTTCTTATTTCCACTCAATCATATTAGGGTGTCAAGCTTGTAAAGCTTGTTGATGGTGTCTGTTAACAACCATCATGATTGGGTGAAGTAGAATGCATCTGCCTTTGTCATTAAGACTGAGAGCACTACTCAGTGGCAGGCCGACTTAGCTCCAAAAGAAATGGCCGCCTCTGACATGAGGAAAAGAAGCCATGTGCAGCTGCTCCTAACATGGAGTACAAACGCTGCTCATCTTGTATCCCTGGATTAGGAGTCCTTGCAGGATACTATCAGCCTGGCCAGCTGAGCCCAGGTTTTTTAATGAGCTTGTTACTGCTCCCTCTCCTCCTTTTTCATCTGGGCTTTTAACCGGCTAAGGTGAAGTTGATGAATAGAGTGATATTTTGTATTAAGTTTTTAGATGAAAAGTTTAAGAGTTTTTGATAATTAGGACTTTTAACTAAATTATGATACACCTCTGGATGCACTGATACACCTTATGTTTAATTGAGACCAATACCTCCAGTAGTAATCTTTTGTATTTGTTTTGGATGTTTTAGTATAGAGCTTTTGGTTGTTGAAGATTGAAATCATGTCCTGTATTATTGATGTGATGTACTAACCTGTTATCTTTGCTTTTGATATTTCGGTATGTTCATTGAACCTTTCTATTGTCTTCCAGTTTCACCTGGATGTATAAATCATCACTTTGGTTACATTGCGTAAATGGATTGCTTATTGAATATGGATGTTTTGTGAAAACTATTTTTAGTTATGGGGTTTCTGATCAGATTTTCAATATTTGGTGTGTTTTGTCTATTTTTTTTATTATAATTTAATAAGTCTTCGTCTTTCTTATCTCTCCACACTGGGTGAAGTAGAATGCAGCTGCCTTTGTCATTAAGACTGGGAGCACTACTCAGTGGCAGGCCGACTTAGCTCCCAAAAAAATGGCCACCTCTGACATGAGGAAAAGATGCCATGTGCAGCTGCTCCTAACATGGAGTACAAACGCTGCTCATCCTGTATCCCTGGAGTCCTTACAGGGTACTATTAGCTAGGCCAGCTAAGCCCAGGTTTTTTAGTGAGCTTGTTACTGCTCCCCCTCCTCCTTTTTCATCCGGGCTTGGGACCGGTAAAGGCGGAGTTATTTAAAAAGTAATCTGTAAAACTTTAAATTTTTAAATTAATTATTCACACACACAGATCCAATATATTTGATAATTGTGACTTTTGAATGCTCCAAGTTTTCTGGGTTACACATAGTTTTATCTAACATATACAGTAGAACATCCATGAGAGGATACTCTCAATAGAGGACACCTCTATTACAATGTACAGTTATCATCTCCAAAATTACTATTTTTATTAATTAGCATCTTTATGGTAAGAGGACACCTCTGTCCCTAAAGGACACTTTAGCTCTGAAACTAGGTGTTCTCTTATAGAGACAGATAATTCAACTCTATATACAGTTAAACCTGTCTATAGCGCCCCCTCTAAATAGCGCCCAATTTTAAACATTAAAATGTAAACATTTTACATTAATAGTGACCTGTTTATAGCACCCCCCTCTCTATAGAACCCATTTTGGTGAGTCCCAAGAGGGGGCGCTATAGACAGGCTTAACTGTAGATCCAGGCAGTGGTTTAGAAAAGACTTTGATATTGGGAAAAATTGAAAAAAGAAGGAAAAGAGGAAGAAGACCTGCAATGAGAAGGGGTGGAAGAAAACTACCAGAAGATGAGCTGTGAGTGATGGTCATTAACAGATCAAATTGAAGAATATTTGTCTCCATATAGTCACCAAAATTTGACTTGATGGATGCTAACAACAAAAGTATTGAGTGATACTTGGGTTGGACACAAATTTTCAGCATACAATGCCTAGGATAGCTCAGGATTGTCTTTTAACAGGTTTACTATTTTTTTTTTTTTATATATATATACAGTAGAACCTGTCTGTAAAGGACAACACCTAATTGCAGAATCAAAGTGTCCTTTAGGGAGCGGTGTCCTCTTACCAGAGAGTTGCTCTTCTTCTTCTTTCTTATCTCCACACTGGGTGAAGTAGAATGCGTCTGCCTTTGTCATCAAGACTGGGAGCACTACTCAGTGGCAGGCCGACTTAGCTCAAAAAGAAATGGCCGCCTCTGACATGAGGAACAGACGCCATGTGCAGCCGCTCCTAACATGGAGTACAAATGCTGCTCATCCTGTATCCCTGGAGTCCTTACAGGGTACTATCAGCCAGGCCAGCTGAGCCCAGGTTTTTTTACAGAGCTTGTTACTGCTTCCCCTCCTTTTTCATCCGGGCTTGGGACCGGCAAAGGCAGAGATAGAGAGTTGCTAAATAGTAAAAATGATAACTTTACAAATGAAAACTGTTCTTTGTAGAGAGGTGTTCTCTAGCGCGAGTGTCCTCTCATGGAGGTTCTACTGTATATAGAGCCCCTGTGATGTTGTAAAAAGATGATGTAGAAGTTGAGGGAGTGTTGCCCAGTGAAGGAGTGACATGGCCGAATATGGATGGTCTCTGTCAGAGTCCACACTGGCTAAAGCACAGCTTGAGCTCAACGAAGCCCCAGCCCACCGCAAGGCAGCCATTGATGCTGTTCGGGAGCTCATCCCTACACGCCCTGATGTCGGTAAGTCCTATTCTGTATTGCATTGAGGAAAACTGCCATTTCAACCTTATTCTGAGGCGGGACCCAAATTTGACCTAAATGAGTTAGCTGAACATTGGTAACACTTCTTCAATTTGAGATAACCATGACTTGGGATTGAATCCTACATCCCACATTTTCTGTTCCAAATGCCCCCTAATTCATGTCCTACCCCCACCAGTGAGTAGAAGTAACTAAAAAGAGCTCTGGCACACATGTAAGGGCAAAAAAAAGTTAAAATTCTTACTTCATTTGTAGAAATGTGATGCACTAACAATAAAACACAGTTTTGAAATACCCACCATTGTTATCATGGCTTGTGCAACATGTACTTGGGATAAGACTTTTTTTTTTCTACTATAAACAGGAAAACATTATATATTCAAATAATTAAAAAGAGAAGATTTGGGATTGGGATCATTAGGATAGTGATATGAGCAAGAGATAACAAAGAGGTGTATGAAGAGAATTTCATAGAACAGAGTGAAATGGTATTTCCCATAATGGCCAATCTCTGTGCCACAGATGTCTCACTCCATAGTGATGATTATCATTATAAGCAAGAGCATCATAATGCATCATACAGCCAACTCTTCTATCAATCCAGAACCACTAAGGAGCAAAGTAATTAAAGGAAATGGCTATATTGTCACACTTACTAGAAAAGCATTGAGAAATTAATGACTTCTCCATATAGAAAGGAAATAGTCTCACAACAATCTGAGGCACAATTTGGATTATTCTATATACAGTTACGAGCGTCATGCATTCTTAATAATTCTTCATCTCTGTCACCGTTTGCTTTTTTTTTGGAATGGCGCTCTCCTGTTGGTTGGCTACGATCACGCCACCTTTGCCCCCCCCACTCGCATTTTGGTTTTTGTAACTATTGTGTTGGAGCGGGTCGCTCCTTAAATAAATGCATATATTAGTTAATAACTAAATGGAATCCTCTCTTTCTTTTTCCCAGTAAGAGACGCATACGGAAGCCAACAGTAGATAGACAGATAAAGCACATAGGCTATAGTTATTAACTAATATATGCATTTATATAAGGTGCCAATTTATAATTGTAACAAATAGTATTTGAATAAAAACATTCAATCGGGTAAAAACACGGGTGTTGCCCGGGTCATTCGGCTAGTGTATAATACAAGGTAATAAGACCAAATAAATAGTGTGTAACGTTTCGGTAACAGCGTTGTTTGGTCTTATTACCTTGTATTCTCAGCAAGTTTTAGAGAGCACTAAGGCAATCAAAAGTAAACAGCCATATTGTCACACTTACTAGAAAAGCATTGAGAAAATGAATGACCTCAAGAAGAATGTGGACCAATGACATCAAGGACTGGAGTGGAGTAAGCTACACGCTGCTAAAGAGGAAGACACCATGTGAATATGGACCAAGGACTGGAGTGCAGTTAGAATGATTTGGAAGTGGACCAAGCAGAATGTGGAAGGTCCAAAAATGACAGGATAAAACTGTATTAATAACAAAATCAAAGTTTAGACTAAATTAAACAAACATTCCCAGCAAGGTTTAGAGTATAGGGCTGGATGGAGAAACCAGAGAATTTCCAGTAATAACACCTACAGTTCTCACCTTACCAACATAGCACCTAGTTCCTGTTACAACTTAAAATGACAGAGATAAATTTTATGTATCCCTCTCTATTGGCACTACATCTCTTACACATTTAGAAAGCTGTTACGATTTTTGCACTTACAAGTGTGCCAGAGTCTTGTTGGGTTACTTGCACTCACTGGTGGGGTTGAACTTTGGCAAGAATTGAAGTACCATTGAAGCAATTTTTATGGGGAAAAATTGAAGTGAGGGATTGAATCCCGGGTCTGTGTGGATGCTGAGAATTGACAGTTTATACCAGTCCTCTACCAACCAAATCCCTGCATCATCATTACTCTTCTTCTTGGGGGTTGGTGGAAGGATGGTCTAAACCTTTGGTTTTCACAACCCGGGATCAAATCCCCCATTTGGCACCTTTTTCTGATTAAAAAAAAATGCTCTAATGGCCTCCTGATTCTTGCAAAAGTCCAACCCTACCAGCAAGTTCAAGTAACCAAACGGGGCTCTGGCACATTTGTAAGTGCAAAAGTCAAACTGCTTTTCACATGTGTAGACATGTGGTGCACTTCCAATAAAAGCATTCGCCAACTTCTACCTACCATAATTACCATGGCCTGTACTATATGTACTAGGGATGCTGATAATAATATACAGTCTACTCTCGTTATAACGCCACCATCCGGATGTTGCAAAAAAGCGGCGTAAGGCGAGGGTGGCGTTGTATCGAACACGTTTAAAATGTGAAATTTAAAGTTTCAATAAATTATTTATAACAAGTAATAATAACAATTTATATTTAAGAGTCAATATATAGAATGCAAAACCGGCATTAATTGATTAATATGATAAATAGAAAGCATTAATTTATAATTTATTCTCATAAAAAAATAATTACATTTTCTTGAAAAAGTCTGTGATCACAACTTGTGTTTTCTCTCCCTCACTTATGCCATAGACACGGTGTAACAAATCCGCAGATAGATTGACGTCGTCAGATGTTGCTCTCTTGGAGTGCTCAAGAAACAACAATAGTGATACTGATACTAGACTCTTGGAATGGGTATTTAGATTTACTATGGACATAAGGTTTGAGGTCTGTAGAATTTTACATACAATTATAAATTTATAATATTTCCATCGCAGTAAGGGCAGTAAAAATTGTTTAACTTTCAAAAGAATCATACGCTTCTATAATAGTTTCCAATTTTCATAACAGATGGCGCGCAAATGCTTTTTATGTAATAAAGTGCTTTCATTGGATAGCTCAGAATCTTGAATTCCAAGTTAAATGTTTTGTTCTCGTTTTTCACCAGTTTTTAGAATTATTTTATCCGATCGTTAATATGACCTTATCATAGACTTCTGAATATTTAATTCCATATTTTCCATCTGATTTTGTTTTCAAATGAATCATAAATTGCGTAAAACAGATGGCGAGTTAATTCATAATGTTCATATTAAGTCTAAATGAACTTTACTTGTTGTTTGCGGAAGAGCAGCGCTCGAAGCATGTTTAGGAATTTATAAATATTTGTATTTCTACTGTACATAAGCTTATGTGCATAGTTGTTTAAAATCCCTTTTACAATAGTGTATCTTCAGTATTACTATAAAATAAAAACAGGAAAATACAAAAATTAAGCGGGATGGTAGATTAAACTGACAAAACCGCCAAGTAGATTCACAAATGATGAACCAGGCCCTCCCATCATTTTTATCATTGCGGTAAATATACTAGAAATAGTATGAGTTTATGGATGGAAACATTTCTAGGCGAAGCTGACCTAAAATATATAAAGGCCCCTCCTCTCTCTCCTGTCAACATAGATACAATAACTTTGCTATATATCTATCAACCATTTTATTCAATCTAGCAGACTCTGGTGGAGGTCAATGCCACAATAACATCTTTGTAAAATTCAGAATGTCACCAGGAGACCATGGTTTGGTTTATGGCTCTCGGCAGTCTAGGGAGAGCTTTGATTTCTTGTTATCCGCAAGGGATGCGTAGAATTTATCCAAAGAGTTATTCAGCGCTCTCAAAGTGGTTAGTTAATTCTATGGGGGAGATATATATGTAAATTTGTCACTTAACCGAGAGAGAGAGTGTGCAAGGTTGATGAGGCATTCAATCAATAAAGGCATAGTTCTGGCGTCTATTTTGATGCAAAATGCGACGTTTATTTTTTGCTAAAAATCTAGTATATGATTGAGGGTCACCCAGAGTTCGAAAATGGCACTGAATTTAATGAAACCTTTCAACGTCATATAATCAAGGAAGGGCATGGTACATCATTGGTGAATTCTCCCATCGGTTTCGCCAGTTTAATCCCCAGACCGTTCAACTATTGTAATAGATGGATTCTATCATGTAGTTTGATTTTGTTGAAGAATACTGGAAATATATTTGAGCTAAGCTGATATTTTATTTTATTTTGTTTCTGTAACTCTATTTATGTGATTACTTGGTGTTTATTGATTTTTTTTTTCAGCAAGGATGGTTTATAGCATTTAATGTAATAATTTTATCTCATTCAAAGTCCATGCATCACCAGACCAGGTCATGAATATTTTCGCAAAGGGTTTCCACGCCACCCAGGAGGTACCTGCTCAGCGCGTTAGCCTTTGTTTATAGTGGCGCTTCGCCTCCGTAGAAGCCCTATTCCACTCTTCTGGCACAACCAGAGCATCCAACTCGCTCTCGGCCGAGCTGATGGTCCAGGCCCTGCCAGGAACTGGTCTGCCGATGCTATGGACTCCGTCTCAAAGATCAAAGAGTCGGGGGAGAGGAAGACAAAGCCTCAATATCTGAGGAAACAAGTATATTCGGACAGAGTCTCAAAGCAGACCCGCCTCCACCTCAATTCCCAACCGACTGGCCCATTGTTGGACCGTTGGAAACGAAATTTTTATAGCGTCTTAAAAATTCAATATATTAATATTTATATGAAATAAAAAATAATATGTATCTTTTTAAATTATATATTATCTGTTTGAGATATATTTAAAATATTCTCCATCATTTTGAATTCAATATGAAATAGAATTTGGAACAATAAGATTATGACTAAATTTTTTACTTCAATAACCTCAAAAATAATAAAAGAAATATTATTCAAACATTTGTTATTTATATAAAATGCTTTGAAGCTTATAATATGTATATTTTAAAATATATAAAATGATGAAATGTGAAAAAAAATTGATCAAATTCAGACGTTTGCCCTCTCATTTAGCATTATCAAATATCGGTTGTCTTTCATACTTCACTATGAATATGCTTTATAGAGGAATGCAAGTAAAATTTATTGTCTATTCTCGATTTGAGACTGAGCTATGGGACTCGAAATTTCTGTTCCTAAACACAGTTAGGTCTTATTCCCCAGTGATCACCATAATCCTCATATCGCTGATATACACTGGTCCGCAAAATTAAAGGAACAACATATTTTTTCATTTATCTCAAATTTTATTGAACATATATCAATGGAATTTATAAACAAATTTATTATTCCATTATTGATTAGAATACCCGAAATCAAAGAATTCTAACACGTATTTTATGCAAATTATCCGGTCAAGCAATGATCTTCTTGCAGTCAGTGCATAAATATCTTGGATATTGTTGTTAATATGGGGTGTGATCGCCTTTAACTGATAGGCAGGCTCTACATTGGTGACCCATACTGAGAATTAGGGAGTTTATCAGCTCCTGTGGAATCAACGCCCACACTTGTGTTAAGGCTGTTTCTAGCTCAAGAGTGTTTCTAGGAGGGGATTGGAGGGATGAGATCCGCCGTCTTTGGTTGTCCCATACATGCTCAATGGGATTTAGGTCTGGGATCGAGCTGGCCAATTCATCCGAGCAATTGCATGGTTTTGGAGAAAAGTGTTGACCACACCAGCCCTATGTGGACGGGCATTATCATACATTAGAAGAAAGTTTTCTCCCATTTCCAATGCTTGAGGCATCACATATGCTGCCAAGATCTCGTCCCGATACCTCTGTCCAGTCAGGGTTCCTTGCCGAAAAATATGGAGTGCTGTGCGACCGCCCAAGAAGATTCCAGCCCAGACCATAAAACCTTGGCTTCTGTAGGGATCCCTTTCAACCATATTCCAGTAGAGTTGCAGCACAGTAGAACAGTGATTCGTTGCTTCATCCTTTCGACACCACGGCAGTTTTAATTTTGTGAGCAAGTGTTCGGTCAGAAATGAGCTGAAAAAATAATCCTGTTTCGTCTGCATTGTATATGTTGGTTGGGTCATATCCGGAGTTGGCCAGCATACTGTTCAAATTTGTAAGGTGTTCATCAATGATAGCTGGAGAAATCGATGCGCCTTCCCCACAGAGCCGTCGTTGCGAAATATGGAATCTTCTATTAAATCGCTGCAGCCACCCACTGCTGTACGTGAAATTTTCTGGTACGTCCAACTGCTCGCCAAGTTTTTTTGCCTTTTCTCTTAGGAGGTCATCAGTAATAATAATATTATGGCACGCTTTTGGGTAAACCAGTTGAAGAGAGCGTCTTCCAAGTCACTAAATTTCACGACTCTTTGTCTCTTTGAAGAACCAACAGTATAATTTTCCCACTTCTCAGCCTGAGTGAGAATATCACGGACAGTTGTTCGTGGAAGTGAGAAACACTCTCCAATCTCATTCTTCGACATTCTTGCCAACTGGCATATCTCCTTCTTTTCAATGGTGATCGACTCCAGTTACACTTTTGGGAACTCATGATACGACAATAAGGTTGATGTGTTGACGTTAGCAAGTCCGGTGCCGCTGGCGGAAAAAAAAAACGACAGGGAAAAGGGAAGTGGGGGATGAGGGACGTTGTGAGCGGCGCTATAACGAGTGGTTTTTGCTACTTGGATACTAAAAATCAGCGGCGGAAGGCGAACAGCGAGGGAGTGGCGTTATATCGAGAAAAATACATTGATGTCGATTGGGACAAAACGAAAAAGCGGCGTAAGGCGAGGGTGGCGTTATATCGAGTGGCGTTATAACGAGAGTAGACTGTACTCTTCTTTCTTATCTCCACTCAAAAATCCTATCAGGGTATCAAGATTGAGAGCTTGTGTGTCTGAGAGATGAGCAGTGCTCATCAATGGATGAGTCAATACAGTCAATAATGTGGTTTGGGGTTGCAGGTTGAGAATTGCATTTAGTA
Organism: Cordylochernes scorpioides; assembly: GCA_030710605.1. Classification (NCBI taxonomy): domain Eukaryota; kingdom Metazoa; phylum Arthropoda; class Arachnida; order Pseudoscorpiones; family Chernetidae; genus Cordylochernes; species Cordylochernes scorpioides. The sequence goes on from CP092863.1 coordinate 135,216,737, forward strand.
CATAGTGGGAAAACCTTGCAACCATTCTGGAAAGTCATTGTCCGTAGATGACCAGACTTCAGAAATCAAAGACTGTTGTTCTCTTGGGAGGACAGAAATATCATTATTGTCATTGTTGAGGCTATTTCCACAAATAAATATGCCGTTTTTTTTTTTCAAAGATTGATTCAAGCACAGATCTTTGAAGTAGATTTGTCACTGATAAAGCACAATTTTGATTATAGATTTTGAATACAAGAAAATAAGACCAAATCCAAATAATTTAATAGTGTGTGACGTTTCGGTAACAGCGTTGTTACCGAAACGTCACACACTATTTATTTATTTGGATTCGGTCTTATTACCTTGTGTTTATAATCTATAATCCAAATTGTGTGCCTTATCATAGATTTATCACTGTTCACTTTTTTTTTTAGAGAAACTTAATTGGTACTTCAAGGATCAATTATTTGACCATGTTACTAAGCTGGCCCACACCCAATTGGTTACAGAAAATTTAAAAGTTGTATGGAAGTAGCTTTCAAACTAAAAGGCAAACTAGAATAAAAACTATTCTATGATAAGGCACACAATTTGGATTATAGATTATAAATACAAGGTAGTAAGACCAAATCCAAATAAATAAATAGAATCTTTCAGTACTTTTGTCTCTCTGAAGATGGTAACAACGCTGTTACTGAAACAGTTGGATTTGATCTTATTACCTTGTGTTTAGATATCAAATATGTAATGGCCAGATATTTATAGGCCAGACCTTGTAGAAAAACTTGGTGTCATTTCCTACAGCAGGCTAATGGAGCGGAAGAAATGGGTGGGTGGATCTCACAAAGGTTGTCCCTTCCCTGACAGCACAATGGGTCAATATCCCATTGACCTGAAGCAGCCCCTCTGACTCACAAACCTCTTCACCTGCCCTCCCCTCCCGTTATTCAGTGTTGTTCTCATTCCTTCCTTGGTTCTACTCTTGTTCCTAAGGTTTATCTTGGTAGCAAGGCAATGTTGTTGTTGTTGTAATTAATAAGCCTTTTAGAACTCTTTTTTTTAAATTTGTTATTATCCCTACACAAGGTAATAAGATAAGACCAAATAAATAGTGTGTGACGTTTCGGTAACAGCATTGTTACCATCTTTAGACAAAAGTGCTTCAAAAAGAAAAAAGACACAAGATTCAGAACTTTTGTCTGAAGATGGTAACAATGCTGTTATCGAAAGGTCACACACTATTTATTTATTTGGATTTGGTCTTATTACCTTGTGTTTAGAATCTATAATTTAAATTATGCCTTATCACTTATTATCCTAGTACACATGGTACAGGCCATGATAATCATGGTGGGTAGAAGTAGGTGATTGCTTTTACTGTAAGTGAACCACATGTCTGATATCAGAATATAAACGTTTATGGAGATAAGAATCTTTATTTTGATCATCTCAAGCTTTCGGGCTTGTCTGCCCTTCCACAGGAGAACAATACATTAAGAATATAATGTATTGTTCTCCTGTGGAAGGGCAGACAAGCCCGAAAGCTTGAGATGATCAAAATAAAGATTCTTAACTCCATAAACGTTTATATTCTGATATCAGATATCCAAAGGAGATTTAAATTGTTTCATATGAACCACATGTCTATACATGTAAAAGCAGTTTGACTTTTGCACTTACAAATGGGCCAGAGCCCTGTGCCTTTCCCCCTATTCAGTGTTGTTCTTATTTCTACCTTGGTTTTTTTTACTCTTGTGTCAAAGGTATATCTTGGTAGCAAGGTGGTGTTGTTGTTGTAATTAAAAGGCCTTTTAAAACTTAGGTAACAAATCTTACTCCACCTTTGTTGGTCCCAAGCCCAGATCAAGGTAATAAGACCAAATTCAAATAAATTAATAGTGTCTGATGTTTTGGTAACAATGCTATTACCTAAACATCACACACTTCTTTATTTATTTGGATTTGGTCTTAATACCTTGTAGTAACTATATTTAAAAACATGCTGTGGAACTCTGCCTTTGCCGGTCCCAAGCTCAGATGAAAAAGGAGGAGGGGGAGCAGTAACAAGCTCACTAAAAAACCTGGGCTCAGCTGGCCTGGCTGATAGTACCCTGTAAGGGCTCCAGGGATACAAGATGAGTCTGTACTCCTTGTTAAGAGCCGCTGCACATGGCGTCTGTTCCTCATGTCAGAGGCGGCCATTTCATTTGGAGCTAAGTCAGCCTGCCACTGAGTAGTGTTCCCAGTCTTAATGACAAAGGCAGACGCATTCTACTTCACCCAGTCATGATGGTTGTTAAACAGACACCATCAAGAGTCACAACTTGATACCCTAATATGATTGAGTGGAGATAAGAAAGAATAATAATAGAAAACATGCTGTGATATTTTTCTTAATTAGTCCTTTTGTCTGATGATGGTAACAAAACGGTTACTAAAACATCACACACTATTCATTTGGATTTTGGTCTTGCTACCTTATGTTTCTAATCTCTAATCCAAAAATGTTGTACTTTGTCATTAAACTTAGGTACAAAATGACCAACTTCAATGCTAAAATATCAGCCAGTTGTCACAGGTGGAAGGCAAATTAAAAAAAATGATATAAACTCAAAATATGGTAAACCTTGTACTTGATGTCTTCCTTTTTAACTTTTTCAAAATTCATATGAAGGTTTTTTTTTTTTTGCTTATCCCTAGTACACGTGGTACAAGTCATGATAATCATGGTGGGTAGATAGCGACTGCTTTTTACTGTAAGCGCACCATATGTCCTACACATGTGAAAAGCAGTTCGACTTTGCACTTACAAATTCCAGAGCCCCGTTTGGTTACTTGCACTCGCTGGTGGGGTTGGACTTTTTGCAAGAATCGGGGCCATTGGAGCATTTTTTTTTTTAAACAGAAAAAAGTGTCCAATGCGGGAATCGAACCCGGGTCCTAGTGGTCGAAAACCAAACGGTTTAACCAGCCTTCCACCAACCTTAACCCCATCAACTGATAATTTAATATTTCAGTGACTCACTTTCACTCTCTCTCCTCAATAATATTTTTATCCATTTAACTTAGTTTATTTTATTTATTTTTTTGTCATCTCTCCCAAACTATTTAAGCTCATTGATAAGGCACAATTTGGATTATAGATTATAAACACAAGGTAATAAGACCAAATCCAAATAAAAAAATAGTGTGTGACGTTTCGGTAACAGCGTTGTTACCATCTTCAGACAAAAGTACTGAATGCTGTCAGAAGTGGGATTCGAACCCACGCCCACATCAGTGGACCAGAACACCACCAACTCCCGCTACGGGATAAGATTTACTCTTGAGTCTGGCGCCTTAGACCACTCGGCCATCCTGAATGGTAACAACGCTGTTACCGAAACGTCACACACTATTTTTTTTATTTGGATTTGGTCTTATTACCTTGTGTTTATTAAGCTCATCTAATATTATTTTATTCTAACCAAACATCACCTTCATTACTGTGACCATAGAGAACAAGTTGTTGTTGTTTCTTATCCCCCTTGTGTAAAGATTACACACATTCCATGAGTTCATGCTCCATGAGCAGAGAGAAAAGTAACCATTGGGTGATGGTGTCTTGTCCATGGAGCATATCATATCGGTCTGTGCATCCTGATCACGATACCGGCCAACCGAGGTGCCTTGTCCTTTGTTGCTCCATGGAAAGGGAGGGTACCATTGCTCCGTTAGTCAGCCACATTTCAGAGTTCCCTGTTCACGGTTACCGTAGCGGCTCGGGGCTCATGCCACCGTACTTTGCCCTACAGGGCCTTACTTGTGCTGATTCTCCCGCCCCCCCACGTAGAGGAGGGGTTGGACTTCACAAGTAAATTAAAAAAAAAACTAATTGATTTCACAAGAAAGAGTATTTACAAACTTTGCAAGGATATCAAAAATAGACTGAAATATCTAAACCAAATATTTACAAATAATATCATGTGAATGACTATTTATTAATTTAGATATGTTCTTATTACCCTGTGTTTCTTATCTATAATAAGAATGTGTCTCACACATTGTGGATGGAATGTTCCAGAATATCTGCGAACTGACGATGCCTTCATCCTCCGATTCCTGCGTGCGCGGAAGTTTGACGTGACAGCGACTTTCAAGCTCTACACTCAGTACTTTGTTTACCGCCAGCGCAACAACAAGCTCTTCCTGGGGTAACTTCAGTTTTGTACTACCGTTGTTTCTACTTGGTATTTCATCCATATTGTACATATTGTTACAATGGCGCTGTGCCATCTGTCTTCCGTTAGTACAAGATGGCCAAGGGATATGGAGGAGCTGCGTCTGTACTCACTGTCAGCAGCAAAATATTACAGACAAAGTCAGACTTACAAAAGTGTGCCTGGATCATGGTGCCATGATCAACGAAAGCTGCACCCCTACACCCCATGAGATCAGAACAATAAGATGGCCATAATAAGCACACAGGACCTCTGTTCAACCTGTTAAGTTTAAATCGACCCGTTACAGTTTAATATATCAGAACTTATTCTTGTTAGTATCCATCAAGTTCAACTTTTGGTGATTATATGGGCAAATATTCTCTAATTTGATCTTTTAGTGATCTTCCAGTAGCTTCCTTGACTCATTCCAGCCAGCTTATTGTAGGTCTTCCTCTCTTCCTTAAATTTCTTCTAACATCAATATCTTTCCTAAACCACATTTGCTCTCTCCTTATTTGTCCTGAAGTAGTTTCTGTACTTTGCCTTGATAGTTAAAATAGGGAATGGGGATATGACTCATTTAAACCTGTGGTATATATATTGTGATCACATTGAAGTACAGCTTATTGGCAAACTGGTGATAGCTGCTACCTTCTCTAAACCTGAGTCAAATATCTCTCTAGTTCTTGTAGCTCTGTGTTTGGAATAATGTTGTTGTTGTCATGTCCAATGAAGTGCCTCAGATGTCTCCATACATCTCTATCACAGCAGCAACAATGTTCTTTATCTTGGGTGTGTAAAGTTCTGGGTCCATGTCAATTTTCTGTTGTCGTATCCAATGAAGAGCCTCAAATGTCTTCATGCATCTCTATCACAGCAGTCGTAATGTTCTCTATCTTGGGTGTGTAAAGTTCTGGGTCCATGTCAATTTTCTGCAAGGCTGCGGCCATTGCTGGGCATGAGAATATGTGGGTAGTTGTTAGTTCCACACCAGGACAGTTGTTACATGTCCTGTAGGTTCTTGTGCCATCTGGATGTATTGTCATTCCTTTATAGTGTTTTGTTTGGAATAATGATGAAAGTAAGTGAATATATATTTATTTAGTTCTATACATATTAGAAATGAGGAAAAACATGTCCGCACCAAGTAGTAAACATGACAGTTAGAGGAAAACAAAGAAAATTGGCGGTTGTCGGCAGGCAACCTCCGTTGGTCAGTTTAAGAAGCAGCTCCACCAAGCAGTGGAGGTTGTGATGGTCCTCAAGCTTCCTTCTTCTATCGGTTCTATCAGCTGTGGTTCTGCCCTGTGATCATCAGTTCTTTCAGCCAACATGCAAAATTAGTATATTTAGCCATAGAAGGGTAATACCTTCACCATATAACTTGGAGCCATTGCTACCCAGGATGGGAGGGCTATATCACAGGTTAGAGCAGTGCCAAAGCTTTATTTTACATACAGTAGAACCTTCCTGTAAAGGACACCTAATTTCAAAGCCAAAGTGTCCTTTAGGGAGAGGTCTCCTCTTATTGGAGAGTTGCTAAATAGTAAAAATGATAATTTCGCAAATGAAAACTGTCCTTTGTAGAGAGGTGTCCTCTAGCACCGAATGTCCTCCTGATGAAGGTTCAAGAGATAAATCTATTAAGCACACATTTTTCTTTTCATATAAAATATGCCTCCTACTTTCCTTAACTAATGATGAAAAAACTATTGGGAAGGCCTGACTCATCAGTGGTTCCAGTTGTTCAAGCACAGTTTAATCTACCAGACCACTTTTTAGAACTCTACTATTATATTGGATGATTCTCTCAGCTCACAATCCCTATACCCACAGCGAGGTCGATTCTATGCAAAATTTGGCGTTGTCAATAAAATCCAACACCCAATCCAAATAGGTGAGATGTTCTGAGCAACAGCATTCTTACCTAGTTACTTATTTGGTTCTGTTGTTACCCTTTAAATGGCATTGGAAGCAGCATTGAAGGCACAGTACATGTAGATGCCATATTTATTTCTCTACTGAACAGAGAAACTATTGATAAAATGTTTGTGGGAGGGAGCCAATTGTGCTGAGTCACCCAACCAAGGACCTTGTGCTATTGAGTATTCTTTACTTGATTCTTCTTCCCCCTACCTTGCCTATATTCATCCTGGTGCTTGAAGAAGTCGGTGAGAGTGGTTGAAACCCTCGATTCCCGACAGACATGAACCGGGATTGAATCCTGCATTGGACACACTTTGTTTTAATATGTCAATAACCTTCATATATTATTCTTTGTTGTAAATATCATAAGCCAGGTTGCTCTTTTTGAGCGGCACCTATTAAAGTTATTTTGTAACCAGGATCCTGGTGCTTCGCAGGTATCTGCACACTCTCTAGTCAAACTCTATTATCCCTAGTGTTAGCTACTCTCCAGTAAGAGGACACTTAGACTCTGCAACTAGGTGTTGTCTTTTTCAAGAGGTTCTACTGTAGTAAGTTCTAGGGGTGCCCTTATATACTATATCAAACCCTTAAGTATGACATCAAAATGTTGTTTTACTCCAAGTTTTTTCCGCCACTGCCATGTCAAGGATGGCTCAAATAAGCAGGGCATGATCAGTAGGGCCTCTGTATGACTCCTATATATATTTACCTTTGTGTATATTATGGAGAACAAAGTAATAACAGACAGAAACATCATCAACAGTCAACAACAGAGTGGATGACTTCACTGCTGGTCGTCAGCTGGGCTTCTTCCTTCTTTATGGTTTGTCAGTCCCCCTTAGTTATTCTTGATGGCGAACACTTGTGGTTGAACTGACCCTGCTTGCTACCATGGTATTGCCGAACTTTCTCGTTGTAACAGATGTTTCATG
>CP092863.1:135223881-135312968 GCA_030710605.1 Cordylochernes scorpioides
TATTTAACTTAACGAAGATATAACTGTTGATAGAAGTATTCCTATTATTAAAAAGTAGAAAATCGTCAGGCGAAAATACTCTTGTTATATGAAGAAACTCTTGGCCTCGCTATTTTCAACTTTTTAAATATTCACTGATACAGGTGATTTTCCCGACTTATGATATTCTTATCATCATTATATCTAGGTATATTGATAGGTAGCATTCTATATACAGTTACGAGCGTCATGCGTCATCTCTGTCACCGTTTGCTTTTTCTTTGGAATGGCGCTCTCCTATTGGTTGGCTACGATCACGTGGCTACGATGGCGCCGCCACTACGCGAGACACTTTGTTTTTGACTTTGCCCCCCCACTCGCTTTTTGGTTTTTGTAACTATTGTGTTGGAGCGGGTCGCTCCTTAAATAAATGCATATATTAGTTAATAACTAAATGGAATCCTCTCTTTCTTTTTCCCAGTAAGAGACGCCTACGGAAGCCAACAGTACATAGACAGATAAAGCACATAGGCTATAGTTATTAACTAATATATGCATTTATTTAAGGCGCCAATTTATAATTGTAATAAATGGTATTTGAATCAAAACATTCAATCGGGTAAAACACGGGCGTTGCCCGGGTCATTCGGCTAGTGACAATATAATGATGATAACATGTTTACTATGTAAAACGACATTTGAAATACTATTCCGTATGTGTTTCTTTTCAACGAAAATTCAAAATTTATTTCAAGGAGAAATAACGATTATTTCTAACCTTTTGGATGAAGTATGAAAGGGTGAATTGTGAAGAGTAATGATAAATGGAAAAAAAAAGTGTCCAGGGATGGAAATCGAACCCACAGTGTTCCGCTTCCCGGGCAGATGCCATGTCCACTAGGCTACCCTGGACATTTCTATGTGTAGCCTATTTTACTTTTAGGATTCGTTCTTTTTATGTCGTTTTACAAGGTTGTCCCAAAAGTTCGTAAACACTTACAACAAATGAAATACCAATATTATTCGCCGTTATGGATAATATCTTTGTATTATATATAAATTAATTGTATTATTATTTATTCGCCGTAATGATATTGTGGCGAAGAAATAGTTTATTATTTAATTTAATTATTCAACGAAAATATTTGAAACAGATTTAAAATTTTATATTTGAAAAAAATCATCATTTAGTTGCCTAGCTTGTTTGCTCGATATTCTCTAGCTGTAGATAGTTGGGGTTGATTTGTTAATATTTGTTGACTAGTCGCCGTGACGTCATCAACAAATACTTTCACATCTTCAGATATACAAAGACTTGATTTCTACGCTACGCCATTTCTACGCCAAGTAATAAGAAAAACTCGAACTTTTGGGACAACCTTATATATATGATGCACTAGCGCGCCATCTGTTATCAAAATTCGAAACTATTTTAAACGCGTAAAATTCTTTTTGAAATTATATAGACACAATATATATATTTTTAAAATAAATTTAATATTGCCATTAATCGCGATAAAAATTTATAATATTTACATTTTTGGTAATGAGTTTATTTTTTAATAATATCATCAAATATTATCTCTACAGACTTTACTTCAATGATATAAGTTATTGAATGAGAGGGCTTGACTCATAAGTGGTGAACCCTCTCAGCGGTTTTGCCAAAAAATTGGGCCTAACGAATAATATATTTATACAGAAATTATAAGCGCAAAGACTGCAAATGGAAATATATTTATTTACTAGGCTGCTAACCAGAATGGATGATATTTGAGCCCCGATGGTCGCATAAAGCGGAATATATACAAAGCACTGTTGGAGGGGATGGGTGGCAAGGGGATCATCGCCAGGTGAGGCCAGGAGAGCCGGGATGTAGAGGAGGGGGGCAGGGTGGTGATCCGCGGAGATCAGGGGGAGACGGGTCCAATATAATTTAGCCCAAGGGTGACCGTAAAGAGCAGACATATCTCAATGCTAAAACTGCAAATGTTTTTAAAAGCAAAAGAAGTATTTCAACCTTTTAAAAAATCCAATAAAATTGTCTCTGTATGCGTACTATCTAATCATGAGGAAACATCAATTGTAGCGGTATTTTTTTTAAAAGATTTTGGTATCTAATCAATTTGAATTCGAACTAGATTTACACACGTGTGTGTGATACCAGAATGTAATTTGAGCTTGGTGATAACAGCACTGGAGTAAAGACCGATAAAAAAGTCACTTTAGATGATAGCTGTGAAAGATGCATCTTTTATCGTATTTAGATTTTTTTGATCATAGTAAAAATATAAAAGAAAAACGTATTCTAAACACGGACATCCTCAAAGTTTAGAAAAAAATTGAAAATCTTTGTTAATTTTACGTGAATTCAATTAGGAGAGATAATAAATTATGTTTTTAATGGATATTGTGTTGCATCATGGTTAATTCACCTATTTTAAAAATTATTTATAATTTTATTTTCCATATATTTAATTATTTAACAGTTGCAAAGACACGCCATATCCACAATTAGGATAATTGCGTGTAAATCTGAAATTATATACAAATCAAATCATCGTGAAATTAACATAATTGAACATTGGGAAGCATTATTTTCCATATATTTCAAATTTGAATTTTATATTTATTTAATTTTATAAAACAGAATATTATTATGAAATATTATGTACTATAAAATGTATTTGTATTTTGATACCCTAAATACCCAATCTGCTTTAAACTTTAATGTGATAAATAAAGAGATATTCTAGGTGTTACCTAAAAATATAGTTGTCTTATTATTGACTGGTTTAACCTTGTAGGATGGTTGAGACACGTTCTGGAAAGATGCAAGACATGTCTGAGGAGAGAATCAAGACTGAAGAATCTGCCAAACCGCAGCCTGGTGCAACAATATTTATATCTAGGTAAATATTTGTTATCTACAAGCAACTTCAAATCTTTACTCTTGAACCTTTAGAAAATATCAAATAATATCTTTCTGTTTATATTTGCAATTTTACCATACTCTTCTTTATCCTAAAAACAAATATTTGTTGAAATTCTGAAAAAATAAAATCTAGAACATTCTCAAAATTCTCAAAAAGGTACAGCTTGCACCACGCTGATGAATAAGGCCAACAGCCCGAAACACGTCCGTGGTTAGCTTTTCTTGATTAATCAAGAATGGGTATTTGGCCAATTCTAGAATAATTAAAAATCAACGAGAATAGTTGATATTTATTCCGATAGATGGCACAAGCCATCAGAAACTTTCAGTTACACGATAAGGAGATGTCTTTTTCTTAATTCTCAAAATCAATTTATTCATTTATCAATTACGCTATTTATTTATTGCGTAAGAATTTGTAAATGATTTTGTGCATTGAATATTTTTATTTGTTTTGGAAATTACTATTGTTGAGAGAATTTAACTGAATGCATCAATCCAACGAAATCAATGTTGCAGAAAGGCTGTTGCAGAGAGTTAAAGTTTCAACGTCTTGTTTTAATGAATTGTAGAAGATAAACCATGGTCTTCTAGTCCTGGCTGAGGTTTTACTTAATTTAAGATATAATAGGTTCGCGTCTTGAATATAGGAAAAAATCCACGAAGTTTCAATTATTGAATTTGCTAAAGGGTTGTTCAAATAGTTCTTACATGAAGATATTCAAGCTTCACTTGTATATGGTCGGTTTTAGAGTATAAAAGCGGAATGGTTATTTAAGCATATAAGGATTTAGATAATGAGGTTGATTTGGGATGAATTTGGTAAAGATTCTGTGCTAATGAAGATTAGGTATCTATTACCAGGTCTATTAGTATGAAACGCGAAAATGGGCGCCAGAGGCCGCTGTGCAACTTTATTTGAGCCGACGGTGGCGCTGTTGAAGGCGTTTTGTTCTTTGGCTCACGTGGCATCAGCATGCGTGCAGTTTTAGAAAAATTCAAATCGTGAAAAATTTCTGGAGCCCGTGGAAAATGACGATTTCCGAGCCAAAAAGTGCCCATTTGCGGGAAGTTTTGTTGTTCGCCTTCAACTGGAAGAAAAGTGCCACTGAAGCCCACCGAATGCTCGAGGAAGTTTACAGCGACCACGCTCTGAGCAAATCGCAGTGTTACAGGTGGTTTAAAAAATTCCAAAGTGGCGATTTTGAACTTGATAATGAACCACATGGAAAACCGCCCCAAAAGTTCGAGGACGCTGAACTGCAAGCTTTGTTGGATGAGGACAGTACCCAAATGCAGGAGAAACTCGCAAAACAGCTCCAGGTGTCTCAAGGTGCTGTTTCTCTACGTTTAAATAGCCTCGGATTGATCCAAAAGCTTTCCAGATGGGTCCCCCACGAGTTGAGCGAAAGGCAGCAATAACGGCGTCTGGTAACCTGCGAAGGGCTGCTCGCCAGGCATGAAAAGAAGTCATTTTTGCACCGAATCGTAACTTCTGATGAGAAATGGATCCACTTCAGCAATCCTACGCGCCAAAAGTCGTGTGGCCTGCCCGGCCAATTTCCAAAACAGACGCCTAGGCCCAATCGCTTCGGAAAAAGGCAATGCTTTGCATATGGTGGGACCAGACCGGCGTAGTATATTTCGAGCTCCTGAAACCTGGCAAAATGGTCAATACTAGTCGCTACGAACAATAAATGCACAGTTTGAGAGAGGCTTTGAATGAAAAAAGACCGGAATGGCGTGAAAAGCACAACAACCTGATACTGCAGCATGACAACGCTCCAGCCCACAACGCTACGGTGGTCAAAACACCATAAAAGACTTGGGATGGGGACTCTAACCCCACCCGCCGTACTCACCAGACTTAGCGCCGTCGAACTACCACCTTTTCACATCTTTAGGACACGCCCTAAAAAACCAGGAATTTTCGAACTCAGACATACTCCGAAAATGACTTGTTGACTGGTTCGACTCAAAAGGAATAGAAATTTTCGGACAAGGAATTCGAAAATTGCCTGAAAAGTGGTCCGAGTGTATAGCTAATCAGGGCAGTTACTTTGAATAAAAAATCTTTTGTTGTATGGAATTGGTGAACTTTTGAATTCACTAAAAATTTTCGCGTTTCATACTAATAGACCTGGTAGATTCTTTCGAATTAGTTGGTTATCTGTATTTGTGTGAGTATTGATGGAATTTATGTAGAGTTGGTGTACTTGTTTATGTGATCGTGTAGATGTTGATGAAATGTAGGTAGAGTTTGTATGGATGAAGATGTAGTTTTGACAATTAAAACAAGTTTATTGACATCTAATCAACAGCAAAAGGAGAGTTTACAATTAGAATAAAAAATAAAGAGAAATATTTACACCAAACTGGATCCTATCAGGAGCTACAAGCTGCCTTGAGTTCGGACAAGCACTTGCCAATTACGGAGTTCTTGTTCTCAACATGCTCAATGAAAATATCGAGTAATTTGGAGAGAATTATCTTGTGTTCGGGCGAGAGTTGCTCGAGGAGGTTCGATGAAGAGTGTAGTTATGTATATGATGTAGATGGTTGTGTAGCTATGTAAACGATTATGATATATGTAAATAACTGGCATTAATGTATATATATGTAGATTGTTTATGAAGATATTGTTAGAGAATCTTAAGCTAATCCTCCCAGTGATTGTAGATGTTCTTTCTGAATTGTCTCCAGAATGTTTCTTCTAAATTATCATGTATGATATTCAATATTTGTCAAATTCTCTCTGAGTATCATTCCAAATTTGTAAGTTCCAAAGCGCGAAGACGTTTCCTTATTGTGAGACGCTGCAGCTTGTAAGAGGATATGCATTTGTGGATCTGCAATGTGATGGATGAAGTTGGTTGATAGCATTTAGATGTTCCTGTTAGTGGCAGCTGTGCTTAGCTTCAATGTAGCCACGGGGCAGTATCACTGTTCTTTGATGTAGTACTGAGCCTGTTTCATATAAGAACCCCCAGCATGTTCCTCGCTCAGCAAAGACCAGCAGCATTTGCGGTGAATAGATCCGAATAACTCAAGGCTGTTTGAGAGTACTTGTGGCAGCTGTACTTAGCTTCAATGTAGCCACGGGGCAGTATCACTGTTCTTTGATGTAGTACCAAGCCTGTTTCATACAGGAACTCCCCAACTTGTTCCTCGCCCGGCGGGAATTCAGCGGATACTGCGATAGTTCATTGTTGGGTTACCAGGACATCAGCAATTCCTTCAATAGACTCCATTCATTTACTGTTAGAATCAAATTTCCCATCCAAACATATCTAAGTTTTAGTAAAGTTAGAGAAAGAATCTGAAACTAAGACAAACATAACTTATGCGTAGTAACAAATACGTAGTTTTAATTTTTAATATGTTTTATTTATTTTCTAATAGTTAAATTATTATAATTTGCTAGTTTTTATAGCCAAATATGACGTTAACTGCTAGTGGAGTAAGATAGGCACAAGGAAGTAGTCTATGTACAAAATTGAGGTCACGGAGGACCATGATCTAGTTCAAACTGTGTGACCTTTCACCTCCCCTCCATATTGTTTAGTTAAATAGCATTGATAGCTACTTCTTAACATGTCTCCGTGGCGCAATCGGCTAGCGCGTTCGGCTGTTAACCGAAAGGTTGGTGGTTCGAGCCCACCCGGGGACGTCTTTTTTTATTATTTATTTATTTTTATTATTTTTTTCCGAAATTTTTTTTTTTCTATTTGTAACAAATAAATTTTCGCGCAATGTGTTTCTTTTTAAAATTGAATCAAATATTATCTCTACAGACCTTACTTCAATAAAAAAAGTTATTGAATGAGAGGGTTTTTGGCTGATCAGTAGTGAACCCTCTAAGCGGTTTCGCCAAATTAATCTCCAGACAGCTCTACTATCGTATTGGATTTGTTATATACTCTGAATTTTCTATGGAAGGCAGCTCAGGGGTGTTTGGTGCCTTCCATAGAAAATACAAGGTACATAACAAATCCAATACAATAGTAGAGCTGTCTGGAGATTAATTTGGCGAAACCGCTTAGAGGGTTCACTACTGATGAGCCAAGCCCTCTCATTCAATAATTTTTATCATTTCAGTACGGTCTGTAGAAATAATATTTGATGATACTATTGAAAAGAAACACATTTTCAGTAAATTTATCGATAGAGATTGCAATTAATTTATATATTTTTTCTGTATATTATTTTTCGTATTATATTAATTCTAAAGGTTCAAAAATGTTTTTTTTTTAAATCTCCTTTTGAGAATTATTAGGACTTCTAAAATACTGTTATTAAGACTCCAAGAAAAAAATTTCAGGAGATATATGGCCACGAAAAAATTACATCACCTATAAACACTTTAGCAAATTTTCAGAAACATTGCATATTTGAAAAGAACATTGAAGCGTGTAAACGAATCAGGCATGAAAAGTGAAAGAATTCTCAAACCTTAACTAAAATATAAGTTCATAAAAAATTGGCTTGTGTGTATGTTTATTCATGAAAGAGTATTTAATTAAATTAAAGTTGTGAAAAAATAGTAAAAATGTGATATGGTACTAGGATAAGGTACAAAAATTATGAAAAAGACATCTCCTTATCGTGCAACTGAAAATTGATTGATATTTATTCCGATAGATGGCGAAAGCCATCAGCAACTTTCAGTTGCACGATAAGGAGATGCCTTTTTCTTTTTCATAAGTTAAAGTTATCTCATTTTTTAAATTTATTCTTAAGATCATATTTAATATGTAGAATTACAAGGTAAAAAAAAGGGCGTCATACAAGCAAATTTCTGATTTTACAAAAGGCAGAATCATAGGCCCTCAGAGATAGTGGAATTTCGACTAGAGAAATTGCTATGAAAGTAGGCTGGAATAAAAGTACTATTGTAAATGATTTGGTATCAGTGGTCAGAGGAAGAGAAAAGTTCAAGAAAACCTGGCTCAGGTCACTCTAGAGTAATAACAGAGAGATATGAAAGGAGGATTCGAAGGATGGTTGTAACAGACAGGACAACAACTGTACCAATGATTCAAACAACTCCACATGTACAGAATGGACCATCTCTGAACACCATTAATAACCATCTTATTGAAGCATAACTCCGTAGTCGCCGGCCTTTATTAAGTATTCCACTCACTGCCAGACACAGATGCGACAGGCTCAGCTGGTGTGGAGAGAGACGTTGTCCTCAAGAATGACATTCTGTCTTTTTTTTTATGAATTCAGAATCAGTTTGGGGGTTCATGATGGCAATATACATGTTAGCCATAGGCCCCAAGAAAGATCCCATCAGGACTGTATTGCGGAAAGGCATACAGCAAGAATCCCTGGCTTCATGGTGTAGGGTGACATCAGCTATGAAAGTAGGACCTCTTTAGTCTTTATTCAAGGCACAATGACAGCTCAGCTATACATTGCAGATGTGTTACAACCTGTTATGTTATCATTTCTTGAGCAGACTAAAAATGTCATTTTCCAACAAGATAATGCCCGACCACATACAACCAACATTACCACGAGCCTTCCTTCAAAATGGCGACATCCTTCCCTGGCCCTCATGTTCCCCAGAACTTTCCCCAATTGAGCATGATGGGGAAGAAAATTTGGCAATCTCCACAGCCATGTAATCTTCAACAGCTTCGGCAAAAATGTTAAATGGCTTGGTCTAGCAAACCCCAAGAAGCCATAAAAAAAAAACTATATAACAGTATGTTTCCCTGTGTCGCTGCTTGTATACATGCCAAAGGAAAACACACCAAATATTGATAAAAGCTGTATATCTCAATAAATTTACATCCTTCTTTTTTTTTTAATTCAATCAGTTATTTCTCACATTACCACTCATAACTAACAAATTTTCAGAAAATGTATATAGGTATGTCCAGGTGATGTCTTTTTTTTTTTTTTTGTGGCCAATGAATATAAATATATACCGGTCGCCTCTCCGTCGTCAAAATAGACGCTAAAACTAATTTTTATCAACATTATTCGCCTTCTTGAGTGTTACTGTACTCTTGGTATATGAGAATACCGCAGTGATAAGCACATGGTCTATGAATAGATAACAAAATGTGTATCCTTGGGGATATCCATATCCTTAAACCATAAAACAATGGATTAACCACCGAGCCTAAAAAAAATTGTGTTTCCTTAAGATTGGTTAAAAATTTCCCCCATTCAAAATTCACTGATTAAGGATAAAAAGTTTGAAATTGCCATCCACCCAACATGTCAAGTAAATCAAGGCAGAGTGTGTTACGTCCTGAGATTGTACCGGCCTTGAGGACAACTTCCCAGTTAGCTCGTTGGCGACAGGAAGGTCAGGAAGAGGATGAAGACCATGTTCTTATGTTTGGAGGATCCAATGTTCCTTGTCGCAGAACCCTCACGAGGGAAGTCTTTGACTGCATTAACGAACGTTCGGTTGAGAACATCGCTATGGATATGTTGTATACCCCTCGAACATTACTTCTCCTTCTTCTATTCGTCTGCTCCATCTGTTTTTTCGCCTTCCTCCGTAGCGATTGCTGCTTCAGAACCAACATGTTGATGGGCATCCTCGGCTTGATCTTGTTTATGTCGATTATCAGCGTTCTTAACTTCCCCAATGGACCTTTCATTCGACCGCATCCAATCGTTTGGAGGATTGTCTTTGGAATGGCTGTACTCTACCTCTTCGGCCTTATCTACTGCGTCTTCCAATGCCTCGGGACAGTGCAGGAGATCGTCAGAACGCTCTTTCCTGAATTAAGAATTCGTAGGAAAGTGAAATCTCCCATTCCGTTGTATTATTTGAGAAGCCGTGGTTGTGCATCATATGATTGTTTCCAGCTGCACGCTCCGATGAACTGCTGGGATTTCAGTTGGTGCGTGGTCAAAGAACATATTAAATGGAATTCAATTATCTTGCAAGCCTTGGGTTGGCTTGGGAAGGCTTTGCTCATTCGTAGTGGACCGGTACTGGTTGTTGCTAATTTTGTTATTAGTTCTTCCGAGCTTCTTTTGTCTTACATCTTAAATCGCTACAAGCTGTGCTGGTATGATGTCTATGTATTGGATTTCATCATCTCCAATACCACTGGTATTGTCGTTGGTGTTGGTATCTTTCATTATTTCAAGATGTGCCCTTACCGCTGGGTGGCTGTGGATAGGATTCCAACAACCACAGGGAAGATAAAGAGAATCGTTCTGCAGTTCACACCAGAGAAGTGGGATCTTGTCAGTTACTTCACCTCCCGGGGGTCGATGTACACCAAGCTCCTCTCCACCCTGGCCCTGATCACCGTCTGGAACGTCGCCGAAATCAGCGGCATTCTTCTACGCTACTCTGTTGAAATCCCACCAGGCCATTTTGCTAGTCTCATTCGAGCTGTTCTCATGATTGCCCTAGCATCTCCTTCCATTAGGCAATACTACTATTACATCTTCCTTAAGAGTTGTACCAGGATTGGTAATCACCTTTGGCTCTTTCTTGCAATGGTATCCGCAGAGTTCTTCCTTGGGCTGAAGTTCTTGAAGCCAATTGAAGCCATTCTGATCGTGGCCATGATCCTTGTGATGGCAGGCATCACGTCTCTGATGTTGAAATACGTGCTGACAGAGAAGATTCCCAAGTTGCGTGAAACCATCGAATGTCTGGAATGTGAGAGAACCAAAGAAATCATCCAAGCTCGCCGTGATCCACCTGTAGGCTATCATACCCAAGGTCTCCAGATCGTCACAGGAAGAATGAAGACGCTTGTCGATACCTTCCTCGAAAATTAACAACAACCAAATTTTTTATCTCGAAAAGTACCTCATTTTTTTATAAAATGAAAATAGAATAAATATTTGAATATATAATACTTTAGTTCGTGTTTTATTCAATAGCAAAGAGGTTTCCATAACCTAAAATGATGGTATTGTTGTAAATTGAATGTAGCACATTGACGCATTTTTAGTTGTATTACTTAAATCCCACTCATAGGATGCAAAGTTGAGGTTTTAAAATTTTATCATCGTTACTGTTATGATTGAACTGACAAGTTGATCCGTCAACACGGCAGACTCGATTAGTAAACATTCTTATATATATAGAACAAGGATATAAAAACATAAGTTAATAAATAAAAAACTTAGTTCAGTTGCATTCTGCGTGATCAAAGAGGCACAAAGAGCAACATAAACAACATGGTGGCAGCGGAAAAGTGAGTACTTTTTCAAATAAATATATTATTGACAAATATTAGTGAAAAAAAAAAAGAAAACATGGACTTTGTTAGGCCTAGCGAACTTGCCTTGCACGGTAATGTAGCGGAAAATTGGCGAAGGTTCAAACAGCGATTAATGCTTTATCTTGAAGCAACAGAAAAAGCCACAAAGCCTGATAAACTGAAAGTTGCCATTTTATTAAATTTTATTGGCGAAGAAGCCTTGGACCAACACATATCATTTAAAAGAAGATGAAGCAGAAAATTTCGATCTTGTAATAAACAAATTTGATGATTTTTGCGAGCCTAAAAAGAACGCCATTTTTGAAAGATTCAATTTTTTTTCAGCGACCCAGAAGGATGGTGAATCCATCGATAGTTTTATAGTATAACTAAAAGGATTATCCACATCATGTGAATTTGAATCACAAAAGGATAGTTTAATTAGGGATCGCATTGTGTATGGAATACAAGACAAGGCTTTGCAGGAACGCCTCTTAAGAGAGCCCAATTTAACTCTTCACAAAGCCATTGAAATGTGCAAAACAGATGAAATAAGCAAGCAACAGATCAAGATCATGCAGAACAATTCAGCAAAATAAATTTTGAACAGGCACAAAAAAATATTTGAAGGCATAGGAAGACTGCCAATTGAACACAAGATTAGACTAAATGAAAATACAACTCCAGTTATTGCTCCAAGCAGAAAAATTCCCTTTTCCATTAGAGAAAAAGTTAAAGCAGAATTGGAACGGATGGAAAAACTTCACATTATTGAAAAAATTGAAGAACCAAGCGAATGGACACACCCTATTGTAGTGGTACAAAAACCTTCTGGAGATGTCAGAATTTGCATGGACCCCAGGGAACTGAACAAGTATGTTCAGAGAGAGCGCTATATTCTGCCAACAGCTGAAACAATATTTTCTGACCTGAAAGGTGCTACTGTTTTCTCTGTATTTGATGCATCATCAGCTTTCTGGCAAGTCCCATTAGACAAAGAAAGCACCAACCTGTGCACCATTGCGACTCCCTTTGGAAGATTCCGGTTCAAGCGACTTCCCTATAGATTGAACAGTGCATCGAAGGTATTCCAGCGATGCATAAACAATATTCTTTCATGTCTTCAGGGAACTGCTTGCTATATGGATGACATCTTGATCTATGGAAGCACAATGGAAGAGCACAACCGAAACCTTGAAACAGTTCTTCGAAGGTTGGAAGAAAATAATGCAAAGCTCAATGCTAAGAAGCAGCAGATAGCTGTCGACAAAGTAAATTTCTTAGGCCATATAATCAGTCGAGATGGAATAGCCATTCAAGCTTCAAGAGCAGAGGCAATACAAAAGTTGAAAAGACCTGAGAACAAGACTGAAGTCCAAAGATTCTTAGGTAGGGTAACGTACCTTGGCAAATTCATTCCTAATCTTTCTGACAAGACTGCACCTCTAAAGAAATTGATAAGCAACAAGAGTGAATGGAAATTTGGAGGCGAAGAAAATTATTTTTTTGAAAAACTCAAGGATATGGTTTCGAATGCTCCAATATTGACATTTTTTGACCCAACCAAGCCAATCACCATTTCATCTTATGCAAGCCAATATGGTATTGGTACAGTGCTCATGCAAGGGGGACATGCAATTGAGTATGCGTCCTTCAGCCTGAATGCAACTCAAAGAAAATACGCACAGATAACGAAAGAACTTTTGGCTATAGTCTTTGGATGTGAACGCTTCCAGTACTATATTTGGGGAAATGGTGTTATTGTGGAAACTGACCACAAACCTCTCCTGAGTATTGTTAAGAAACCTTTAGAAAAGCTTTCCCCAAGACTGCAAAGAATGGTCTTACGTCTCATGAGATTTCAAATATCTTTGAAGTTTACACCAGGGAAAAACATGTTGGAGGACCTGTTGAAGGGCGTGACTGCCCGAAAGCTTGTCATACGTTTACCTGAATAAAAACTTTTCTCCTTAATTTTCATTTCTATGTTTAAATATTCAATGGAGAAAGTTTTCACGTAGTTCTGAAAAACATGTTTGTAGCTGACCATCTGTCTAGAGATCCATTAAAAGATGAGGTGGACACAAGCTATTTAGAAGGTCAAACTGAATCAGTGCACATGTTGCTGGTTACCACAGATGAAAAAATAAAGAGACTACAAAAGGAAACTCATGGGGACCCCACCTTGATACAACTAATAGAGTATGCGAAGAATGGATGGCCGAAATATAAAACTAAGGTCTGTGATGAAGCAAAACCCTACTGGCAATTTCAAGATGAAATTCATGTAAGTAACGGAATTGTTTACAAAGGAAATTGTATCATGGTGCCATCGACTCTTCGAAAAGAAATCCTGCAGGTTGTTCATTCATCACACCAGGGCACAGCAGCTTCCAAAGAAAAAGCAAGATCAGCATTTTACTGGCCTGGCATGATAACACAAGTAGAAAATGAAGTGGAAAAGTGCAGAACATGTCATGAATATTCAAGAAAGAATCCTGAGGAGTCAAGAATAGCTCATGAAATCCCTGAATTTCCATGGGAAAAATTTGCTGTGGATTTCATGGAGGTGAGTGGAACCAGTTCCATTTTGGTTGTCGATTACCACTCAAAGTTTGTTGAAATCCGGAAATTATCAAGCAAAAGAGAAACCGAAACCATCATGCAATTGAAAACCCTTTTCAGGACTCATGGAATTCCAAGAACTCTAGTTTCGGATAATGGACCCCCTTTTAACTCTACTGGATTCAAAAATTTTGCTCAGAAATATGAATTCAAACACCAAACCTCCAGTCCCAAATATCCAAGATCTAATGGACAAGTTGAGAGGACAATTCAAACCATCAAAGGACTGATAATTAAAGCTGTGAAGTCAGGAAGAGATCCCAATCTGGCTTTGATGGAGTTCAACAACACACCTAAGTATGACTTGCCATCTCCGACCCAAATGCTTATGGGAAGATGTGTGAGAACTCTTTCGACATACACCCGACAACAGTTGAAACCACTGTTTGACACAACAAAGAATTACAAAAAATTGAGAGACCATCAACAAAAGTATGCAGGAAGTCCAAAGAGAATTTTGAGACCTTTGTAAGTAGGAGACAACATCATGTTGCAGGAAAGGCATAGAAAATGGGTTCCGGCAACAGTGACCGCAAAGCATGAAACTCCACGCTCATATATGGTGAAAACACCAAGTGGGTCTGAATATCGCAGGAACAGGTCTCACCTTAGACCGAGAAAGTTCAGTGCAGAAGATTCTGCCCCAACAATTCAAAGTCCAAGCATTCCTGGATTTCAAACAGAGACAGCCATGGATGACAACATACAAGCTAATGGAAGACCCACTTCCGAAAACAGAAGAGCAGGTAATCCAAGGGAGGACGTTGCCAAGAAAGGTGAAGAATCATCTACTTCTCCTAGTGTGCGAACCCGCAGTGGTAGAACAGTGAGAAAACCTTTGCGTTATAGAGACTAGGAGAACTGCAATCCTTTTTTTTTTTTTGTTGTTTAAAGGAAACATGTTATGATTGAACTGACAAGTTGATCCGGCAACACGGCAGACTCGATTAGTAAACATTCTTATATATATAGAACAAGGATATAAAAACATAAGTTAATAAATAAAGAACTTAGTTCAGTTGCATTCTGCGTGATCAAAGAGGCACAAAGAACAACATAAACAACAGTTACTATTAAGATTATTTTGTGGTGTGGGTATTTTACTATATATAGAAGCGATAACTGAAGTTTATTCAAAAATTCTTTGTTTATTCAATATATTTTACAAGTAATTGTATATTAGAACAGAACATTAAACACATTAGCCCACAATCGAACAAATGCGACTATACCCACGAGAAAAACATCCATCCCGCCTCACCTAACTTCATTTAGCAGCCCCATCTCCACGGCAAGGTTGTCACCAGGATAATGTCTAGGATAATAGAAAAAAGGCCCAGCGCGACCAGGCCAGTTGTCCTAATTCTCCTCTCTTTGAGAAACTCTTCTTGTTTTCTTTTCCCTCCATTTTAAAAGGGATCAAAATAATCCCGCTTACTTGTGTGTGCCCCAGTGTTGCTGAACTCACTCCGAAGCTATCACCATCCATTTCTGAAAGAAAAATATATTAAAAATAATAGAATTAGAATTATAATATAAATATAATAGAATTAGAATGTCAAAACAATGCACCAATATGAATTTGAATATAAGAATTGCAATATACTTTTATAAAAAAATATCAAAAAACTTACGCAATGTGTTTCTTTATTACAAAAAACTTTCGAGCTCGCGGTTTTTGTAATAAAGAAACACATTGCGTAAAGTTTTTTGCTATTTTTTATTAAAATATGAATAGAAAATTTTGAGCATTTAAAAAATAATAATAAAATAAAATGAACATTGTGAGACTTGGGTGCATTCCATGAGCTTGATTGTTTATAAGAAAGTATATCAAAAATATATAAACATATAAAAATATACAATAGATACAAAAGAAAAGAAAAATACAGGAAGTAGAAGTTCGCATAAAAATTTATGGGAAAAGACAAAATATACATGAGTTAGAAAATAGCTGAAAACCATACAAAACAACATCAAACTTTTTAAATATATTAAATAGTATGAAGAAAACTAAGGAAGGGATAATGATATAACAGAATGGTAAAATTATTATTTAATAAATATTCTGCTAGAATATAAAAAAAGAGGATCTGATAACCCTGTGACTTATTTACATCGGAACATATTGTGGTTTTCTTGAACTTTGATATATATTTCTAGCCGTGAATTTCAAATATAAAAACGCGTTAGCAGTAATATTTTCATTTTAAATTATATTTCGGAATTAAAATGGTGAGTTTTGCAACTTATTGATATCATTTTGCATTTTATAAAATAAATCAAACGACAATTACAGATGACAAAAATATTGGTTGTAATAATCGATCTTTTATGTATTTTATAAATTAATCAAACTGAGAATGCACTCTTTCTTGGTGTTAGAAAAACAACAAGTAAATTTTTATTTATTTGTTTTTTTTTTCGTCATTAAATCAGTCGAAAACATTGACAGGTTTAAGGGGACCGATTAAGCCATAAATTGAGGTATTTAATGATAAATGCAAGTATGACACTTCAACATCATTGTCCCTCAATGATTTAAAATACAAAGTTTGTTATTTTTAAAGAAAATAAATAATGGGAATAAAATTTAGATATGTGTTTGTTTGCATATATTTCTATATGTGTAAGCATTGGATTGTCAATGCTTAACAATTTATTTAAAAATCAACTTACTACACTTATTATTGACACACATGGAAGCTATATATACTCATGGACAAAAAGTGGAAATCTTTTGATGTCACCAATCGTCTGTTTTTCTTAAAGGAGACAAAGGCAATTTAGTTCATACTTTGTTATCTTGTATTGTTCAATAAAGGACTAGTGTATCAAATATCTT
The DNA here is from genome assembly GCA_030710605.1 of Cordylochernes scorpioides. Lineage (NCBI taxonomy): Eukaryota > Metazoa > Arthropoda > Arachnida > Pseudoscorpiones > Chernetidae > Cordylochernes > Cordylochernes scorpioides. The sequence goes on from CP092863.1 coordinate 135,240,467, forward strand.
TCAGAGTTATTGTCTGAATTCTGATATACATGCTAAAAGGTACAACTTCCTTAAGTTTTGTTCACACTTGGTTATCTCGTATGTCTTCAATAAAGGTCACTGTAATATCTTTCAGAGTTATTGTCTGAATTCTGATATACATGCTGAAAGGTACAACTTCCTTAGTTTTGTCCATGAGTGTATATAAATTAATACAGCTGAAACTCTTAATAACAATACTTGGAACCAAGATTTTATTGTTTTATATTAATCAAATAAAAATCTCAGAGAATAAGTTTCTTTATTACACTATTAACAAGTTTTCAGGTTTTAAACGACCCTTCTACAGGTAAACATTTTTTAGAAAAGGAAACTATGCTGTATTGTAGTTGTTTATATACATTACTGGGGGGTTGGTGGAAGGCTGGTTAAACCGTTTGGTTTTCGACCACTACGACCCGGGTTCGATCCCCGGGTTCTGATTTAAAAAAAAATGCTCCAATGGCCCCCGATTCTTGTAAAAGTCCAACCCCACCAGCGAGTGCAAGTAACCAAACGGGGCTCTGGCACATTTTTAAGTGCAAAATCGAACTGCTTTTCACATGTGTAGACATGTGGTGCACTTACAGTAAAAGCAGTCGCTAACTACCCACCATGATTATCATGGTCTGTACCACGTGTACTAGGGATAATTAAAAAAACAAAACAAAAAAACATACATTACTATATTTACATATTTTGGACTATTTAGATTTTACTTTAAATATTAATTTATACAATAGATCTACAAATCAAAATATTTTACATATTACCAATTTTATTATCTATTAGAAAAGTTTTTAAATATGTTGTTTTTTTGGATGAATAGAGTCTTCTTCTTTCTTATTTCCACTCAATCATATTAGGGTGTCAAGCTTGTAAAGCTTGTTGATGGTGTCTGTTAACAACCATCATGATTGGGTGAAGTAGAATGCATCTGCCTTTGTCATTAAGACTGAGAGCACTACTCAGTGGCAAGCCGACTTAGCTCCAAAAGAAATGGCCGCCTCTGACATGAGGAAAAGAAGCCATGTGCAGCTGCTCCTAACATGGAGTACAAACGCTGCTCATTTTGTATCCCTGGATTAGGAGTCCTTGCAGGATACTATCAGCCTGGCCAGCTGAGCCCAGGTTTTTTAATGAGCTTGTTACTGCTCCCTCTCCTCCTTTTTCATCCGGGCTTTTAACCGGCTAAGGTGGAGTTGATGAATAGAGTGATATTTTGTATTAAGTTTTTAGATGAAAAGTTTAAGAGTTTTTGATAATTAGGATTTTTAAACTATGATACACCTCTGGAATTTCAATGTGTCTATTTATACTATTGTTTTTATTTTTAATTGAGACCAATGCCTCCAGTAGTAATCTTTTGTATTTGTTTTGGATGTTTTAGTATAGAGCTTTTGGTTGTTGAAGATTGAAATCATGTCCTGTATTTTTGATGTGATGTACTAACCTGTTATCTTTGCTTTTGATATTTCGGCATGTTCATTGAACCTTTCTATTGTCTTCCAGTTTAACCTGGATGTATAAATCATCACTTTGGTTACATTGCGTAAATGGATTGCTTATTGAATATGGATGTTATGTGAAAACTATTTTTAGTTATGGGGTTTCTGATCAGATTTTCAATTGTTGGGAATAGAATGTTAATTTTCTTATAGATTTATATTTTTCTAAATATATGTAAATTTAATCCATTATAAGAAACATATTTGTCATATGTAAATATTTATATGTATATATATTCGTGACAAAAAATAAACTATTATGTTGACTGGTTAGAGTCGTGTGGTTTCTCGGCCCGCCCTCGAGAGGTCTACGCCTTGGTTGATACCTGCCTTAGACACTTCCGCGGATTTGACTTCTTGGGAATCGCTCTTCTCTACCTTTGAGATTCCACGGTTTTTTTTTCTTCCACGGGACCAGAATAAGAGACTTCGGGCGTCTGGGCAAAATAGAGCCTGGGCGCTACGCCGCTGAACGCGACATTTGGCATCCATTTGGCCTTTGGCGAGAGTTATCCAACGGGAATCCTTCACTGGACCAGAGGACAAGAGGTTGAAGGATTTCAAGTTATGCTGCGATTCTTTGGGATTGTTGAGGGTCAAAACTAAAATAAGTAGGAGACAAGATCTGGAAAGATTGATTGGTTTGCTGAAACAACTCCTTAGGAAGATTCTTGGTCAAGCTCGTTTGGAATTTGAGGAACTTTACGCCATTATCTGTGACACAGAGTCTTTGATGAACTCACGTCCATTAACCCCTGCCTTGTTCTTGCACGACCTCAAAGAAATAGGAGTTCCAGATCTGGACTCTATTGAAAGGGCTAGTCTTCAGAAGAGATACCGATTTAGACAAAGGTTAAGAGAAGATCTGCGGAAGAGATTCCGGACGGAGTATTTTGGATTCTTAAGGCAAGAGACTAGAAGACGCTCGAAGACAAGACCTATCAAGGTGGGAGATCTGGTGTTGATTGGACAAGATAATGCTAAGCGAGTCAATTGGCCTTTGGCGAGAGTTGTGGAGGTCTACCCTGGCCGAGATGGACCTGTGAGGGTCGCCAAGTTGAGAACCAGCAAGGGCGTCCAGATTAGGCCGGTTCAACGGCTCTACAATTTAGAGATACCCGCCGATCTGGGGAGTACCTTGAGGAGTATACAGTCGGAACCACGCCGGGGAGGCTCCCGAGGAGAAGCCAGTAAAGACCCTACGAAGATAGCCCAATCCTAAAGAACTGGAATGAACGGTCGTTTCCCAACTATTGGTTGAGTTTCTGTAGAAAAAACTCAAGGTGGGAGTATGTTGGGAATAGAATGTTAATTTTCTTATAGATTTATATTTTTCTAAATATATGTAAATTTAATCCATTATAAGAAACATATTTGTCATATGTAAATATTTATATGTATATATATTCGTGACAAAAAATAAACTATTATGTTGACTGGTTAGACTCGTGTGGTTTCTCGGCCCGCTCTCGAGAGGTCTACGCCTTGGTTGATACCTGCCTTAGACACTTCCGCGGATTTGACTTCTTGGGAATCGCTCTTCTCTACCTTTGAGATTCCACGGTTTTTTTCCTCCCCGGGACCAGAATAAGAGACTTCGGGCGTCTGGGCAAAATAGAGCCTGGGCGCTACGCCGCTGAACGCGACATTTGGCATCCCAGCCGGGACGCGAGGAGAAAGCCGTGCCTATATTTGGAACCCTTTTGGATCAGAAGATGGAAAGAGAAGAAGCGCTAGAGAGACTCAAGAAGAAGAGAACCATACTCCGCACGTCTTTATCCAAGTACGGGAAAAGAATAGAGGAATATGACGTGCACAAGGAGTGTGACCACGAGGAACTGCTGGGGCAGCTTTCGGATGTCTACGAAGAACTGAGGCGGGTAGACGAAGAAATCGGTAAGCTGATTGACATCAAAGATCTAGAGAAAGATCTAAAGATGGTAGAGGAATACCGGGAAAAGGCCGTGGCGTGGAAATATTTGTTAAAGAAAAGAAGTCTGGTGGTAGCGGAAGGAATGCAGAGGGAAACTGCAACTGCCATGAAGAAGGAATATCCAGGAGAAATCGGTCGACCGACTCTAACTGGGATGGTTAAGTTACCCAAATTGACAATGGATATGAGGATCTGCGATGGGAGCAGTTTGGAAATCGGGATGAGTGAGAAGCCAAGTGTTGTCGGAGTTACCCTGATGAAAGGAGTTGATCCAGCTTCTATTAAGGAAGATGCTGAGATGGTGGTATCATCCGAGCAAATGGTAAAGGAGCCATCCAAGCAGATTGCTGTTGAAGAAAGTAATAAGGCTCAAGTAGTAAGAGAGCGCTGTGCTGAAGACGGTGAAAAGGCTCAAGTCAAGAAGAAGTCTGTTGTAGAAGTTGATGAAAGTAATAGGGCTGAAGTTGAGAAAGAATCCGTTGAAGCAGATAAAGAGAAAGTGCTGGATGTGGAACAAGGAATGGATTCAAAGAACACCGAAGAAGTGAAGCTGCTCTATGTAAAACAAGGTACCGATTTAAGGATGGCAGAAAGGCCATATGCAGAACAAGGTAATGAGCCTAAGGAAGACGGAGTACAAGACTCTGAAAATGAGCCTAAGGGCGATGGAGTACAAGACTCTGAAGATGAGCCTAAGGGCGACGGAGTAAAGGATTCTGAAGCTGAAACCAAGGATAATGAAGTGGAGGATTCTGGAACTGCAATTGAGGCTTGTGAATCGGTGAGCAACTCTAAAGCGGTAGCTGAAGGCGCGGATCAAGTGGAGATTGCAGATGGTGAGGCTGAGTCCATTGATGATATTGAGGAAAGAGTTGTCAGAATTCCAGCATCGAGTAAATTGATGGAAGCAGGACATCTACAGTTCAACAAAACTTGTGAATTACATAGCTTCATCCCTCCTTCCCTCAGAATCAAGGATCCCGTCGGAAACGTTTACTCAAGGGTGGCCATAGAAGATACCCATGTCAAATTACTAAGAGCCCGAACTAAGGGATGTTTCTCAAAAATCCGTATTTTGTCAAAAACCGTTAAAGATCTGATTTGTATACTATCACAACGCATCCCAGCACTAAATATGGCAGAATTACTAATAGGTATCACTAGTGATATAAAAGCCCAAGACTTCATGCTGGACAATAGACATCGCAATAAGCTCTCATTTTGGTCAAAGAAATACAAAGTACCTCTATCTCCCCAGGATCAGCAACAAACTATCTTGAATTTATCTAGCTTTGTACCATCCCCTGATCAGGTCAGTATACTTTCGAAAGGGCTCAAACACAGATACCCATCAAAACTGGACAAAATTCCATTAATAGCAGGTATAGAAACATCCATCACCGGCCTAAACATGCAGGATAAACACTCCGTTAGGAACCACGTCACATTTGTTTTAAATAGTCCTACAAACGACTTAGCCAACAGCCATCATACCAACCAAATAATAAGAACTCTGTCCAAAAATAATAACATAGTTATCACACGATCAGATAAGGGATCCAGAACCGTCATTATGAACACTTCGGACTATATTTCAGGAATGAATCAAATCTTGAGCAACTCAGAAATATTCACCCCGGCCACAGTGGAAGAACATACTACCTCGAATTCCAAGTACAAAAAAGAACTTAGGACACTATGTAGGAACAGGATCATAACAACTGATGAACTCCAGGGTTTCCTTTCGAATCTGCATGGTCAGGCCTACATCTACGGCCTCCCTAAGGTACATAAGTTAAATATCCCCCTTAGACCAATAGTAGCTTTTCACCTCTCCCCCACAGCCCCGCTAGCTCAGTACTTAGCTAAGATTATCATACCCAAACTTAAAGAGGGCGCCGCCCCGACGTCCATCTCTTCCACACCAAAATTTTTAGACCATATACAGCAATTACAGGTAGTCCCCAACAGTCTTATGATCTCTTTTGATGTCATCAACCTATACCCCAGTCTCCCCCACTCCCTCATCTTAGAATGCACCAGGGAATTCCTCCGGACGCATGGGTATACAGCAGATTTGATATCTAAGTTTTCCACCTTAATTTCGATCTGTCTTAGCAATAGTATTTTCAATTTTGATAAATGTTACTATAGGCAAACAAAGGGTACTCCCATGGGTAGCCCTTTGTCCTCACCACTCTCCGAAATAGTTATGCGAAAAATTGACAGTTTAATTACGGGTCACTTCCCAGCAGATATTCATACCTGGTTTAGATACATAGACGATATTTTCTGTATAATTAATATAGAATCCTTGGACAGTATTTATACTAAATTAAATTCACTATTTCCGGACATCCAATTTACATTCGAAAAAGAAAACAATGGTTCCTTGGCATTCTTGGATATCATGATCACAAGACAAAATTATAGGTATATTACCAACGTATACTATAAGCCCTCCTTCCATCCCTCCTATATACACTATACCTCATACTGCCCCCTTAGCCATAAAATTAATACGGTCAAAACCCTCTCAAAACGTATTTTTACTCACTGTTCAACATCTGAATTTAAACATACAGAAACCCAGATCGTGATTAATCACCTAATGAACTCAGGATACCCCAGAAACTTCATTCTCTGACACTTTTACAATCCACAACAGCAGCTAAGCAGTCAGACTTATAGATCGACTTGCATCATCCCTTACTCTGCCCATAGTGTCAACATAGCCAGATACTTAAAAAACAAACACGGAATACGTACCTTCTATACCAACAATCCTAAATTAGAAACAATAGTTAGAAACCCCATCACCAGAAATAGTTTTCCCATTACCCTGCCATACTTTACAAACTCCGTATATTCCTTAAAATGCTCAGATTGCAATAGTTTGTATATAGGAGAAACAGGCCGTAGAATTAAAGATAGGATAGATGAACACCATAGAAACATCAGAAATAGTGAACCTAGATCCCTTATAGTACAACACATTAGACAGACAGGACACTCTTTCGATACTTCTCAACCACAGGCATATTACTCAGGAATCACGAACAAATACAGAAGGTTGGTCCTCGAGGCGTTGCTCTCTTTAAGACATAACAGTATTAACAGACATATAGACATCCCCGATATATACAATGCAATATTGCCATAGTGTACCTTAGGTGACCATTGCTAGAGCGTTTTATTTTATTTTATTTTGGATCGTTTTACTATTGCAGTCTTAAATTCAACCGTATCCTTTTGTACAACTATTTTTGATTTTACTTCTTAGCATACTCAAAACACGCAGCTTTCTCTTTTTTTTACTTTTTCACCAATTATGTTAATATGTTTATAGTTTTCTTGTATATATGCTAATTTTCTCAATATGGATATGTATATAAGATGCACTTTTACTCAGATATGTTGTCCTGTAGAAGGGTTGATAACCCGAAAGCTCGCCCATATTAAAATCTTTAAGAAACGCATCCTCGCATGCCTTGAACTCTTATACTTACATTATTCAGAGGATTTCATCTCTTTTTACAGATAGGAGATGCGGAATTTAAAGTAAAGGGATACTATTTGCCTGATCGCCCTGTATGTGGGTGTGACTCCAGGGCTGCGCCTGTACGGCCAGCGAAAGACGGCGCTTCCTATCGAGGACGAAACGGATTCTCGTTGAAGCGATATATGAAGAGGATACACAGTCTGCTGAGAAGAATCCCTGAGATAAGGATAAAGCTTCGGAGGAATAAGTTCGGAGTTGTGGCCGACCTGAAAAGATATTTCCAGATGATCGCCATCAGAGATAATGATTGGGACTACCTCAAATTTCTTTGAAAAAAAAAAAAAAAGATGGACAACTGATGGTTTTGAGCGGGAAATCGTTGTAGACGATTTTGGTTGAGTGCCCGTGCCTCTAAATCCGGAAGAAAAGTAAATGGTTGAATGATGATGCATGGTTGGAGAAGGTGAAACGCTTTCTAAGCAGGGTTGCACTGTCCAGATCACCTATGTGAGGAGAGAGCCAATAGAAAAAGGTTCAATTGGCAAATATCTTCCAAGCAATGGAATGTAACTTGTATCGAAGGAAACTGTTTCTGGAGCTGCAGTAACTCCAATGTTATATACTCCGGCCAGTTCTCCAAAGGGGCAAGTGCCTACTCCAGCGAAAAGGTCTTAATTTGGGAGACAAGTCTCCAGAAAGTCTGGTGAAAGTGCTAGACCGGAAAGGATTGCGAATCCTGTAGATCATAGGACTATCATATTGAGTGGTTTGAGATCTCTAAGGAAGAGTTCAGAGTCCTATGACTGCTGTAGGCCTGCAGACGATACCTCTGGGCCTTCAGACGATACCTCTAAGCCTAAAGACGATGCCTCGGCATAAGATCCTGATTCTTCAGGATGTAAAGCTCAATGTTCTCAAGAGGTTCCAGAAATTGCAATGGAAGATAACTGGGCGACTTTTGTAATGAATCGAGTTATGGAGATCCGATCTCTCAGTGAGACAGAGGATTGGTATCGTGTACCAGGATGTTTGAATCCAGCGGATTTACCATCACGGGGGTGCTTAGCCGATTCTCTGGAGAGATCGAAGTGGTGGGAGGGCCCGAGTTGGTTGAGAAGACCAAGAAGAGATTGGCCCCATAGGGAAATATACCCTGACCCAGATATTGTGAACTCGGAAAAGAGAAAGATTGTTTTAACATCAACATGTATTGAAAGGGAAAAAAGATCAGTACTACTATCGCTTTTCAAACTACTACAAGATATTGAGAGCAACTGCCTGGATGAACCGGTTTTTAACAAATGCGAGTGGAACAATAGGTCAGCGAGTGAAAGGTGATCTTACTGTGAATGAAATTAAAAGGGCGGAACTGATGCTGGTGAGAGTTATCCAACGGGAATCCTTCACTGGACCAGAAGACAAGAGGTTGAAGGATTTCAAGTTATGCTGCGATTCTTTGGGATTGTTGAGGGTCAAAACTAAAATAAGTAGGAGACAAGATCTGGAAAGATTGATTGGTTTGCTGAAACAACTCCTTAGGAAGATTCTTGGTCAAGCTCGTTTGGAATTTGAGGAACTTTACACCATTATCTGTGACACAGAGTCTTTGATGAACTCACGTCCATTAACCCCTGCCTTGTTCTTACACGACCTCAAAGAAATAGGAGTTCCAAATCTGGACTCTATTGAAAGGGCTAGTCTTCAGAAGAGATACCGATTAGACAAAGGTTAAGAGAAGATCTGCGGAAGAGATTCCGGACGGAGTATTTTGGATTCTTAAGGCAGGAGACTAGAAGACGCTCGAAGACAAGACCTATCAAGGTGGGAGATCTGGTGTTGATTGGACAAGATAATGCTAAGCGAGTCAATTGGCCTTTGGCGAGAGTTGTGGAGGTCTACCCTGGCCGAGATGGACCTGTGAGGGTCGCCAAGTTGAGATCCAGCAAGGGCGTCCAGATTAGGCCGGTTCAACGGCTCTACAATTTAGAGATACCCGCCGATCTGGGGAGTACCTTGAGGAGTATACAGTCGGAACCACGCCGGGGAGGCTCCCGAGGAGAAGCCAGTAAAGACCCTACGAAGATAGCCCAATCCTAAAGAACTGGAATGAAAACGGTCGTTTCCCAACTATTGGTTGAGTTTCTGTAGAAAAAACTCAAGGTGGGAGTATGTTGGGAATAGAATGTTAATTTTCTTATAGATTTATATTTTTCTAAATATATGTAAATTTAATCCATTATAAGAAACATATTTGTCATATGTAAATATTTATATGTATATATATTCGTGACAAAAAATAAACTATTATGTTGACTGGTTAGAGTTGTGTGGTTTCTCGGCCCGCCCTCGAGAGGTCTACGCCTTGGTTGATACCTGCCTTAGACACTTCCGCGGATTTGACTTCTTGGGAATCGCTCTTCTCTACCTTTGAGATTCCACGGTTTTTTTTCCTCCCCGGGACCAGAATAAGAGACTTCGGGCGTCTGGGCAAAATAGAGCCTGGGCGCTACGCCGCTGAACGCGACACAATATTTGGTGTGTTTTGTCAATTTTTTTTATTATTAAGTCTTCGTCTTTCTTATCTCTCCACACTGGGTGAAGTAGAATGCAGCTGCCTTTGTCATTAAGACTGGGAGCACTACTCAGTGGCAGGCCGACTTAGCTCCCAAAAAAATGGCCACCTCTGACATGAGGAAAAGATGCCATGTGCAGCTGCTCCTAACATGGAGTACAAACGCTGCTCATCCTGTATCCCTGGAGCCCTTACAGGGTACTATCAGCTAGGCCAGCTAAGCCCAGGTTTTTTAGTGAGCTTGTTACTGCTCCCCCTCCTCCTTTTTCATCCGGGCTTGGGACCGGTAAAGGCGGAGTTATTTAAAAAGTAATCTCTGTGTAAAACTCAAAATTTTTAAATTAATTATTAACAGATCCAATATATTTGATATTTGTGACTTTTGAATGCTCCAAGTTTTCTGGGTTACACATAGTTTTATTTAACATATACAGTAGAACATCCATGAGAGGATACTCTCAATAGAGGACACCTCTATACAATGTACAGTTATCATCTCCAAAATTACTATTTTTATTAATTAGCATCTTTATGGTAAGAGGACACCTCTGTCTCTAAAGGACACTTTAGCTCTGAAACTAGGTGTTCTCTTATAGAGACAGATAATTCTACTCTATATACAGTTAAACCTGTCTATAGCGCCCCCTCTAAATAGCGCCTTCCTCTCTATAGCGCCCAATTTTAAACATTAAAATGTAAACATTTTACATTAATAGTGACCTGTTTATAGCACCCCCTCTCTATAGAACCCATTTTGGTGAGTCCCAAGAGGGGGCGCTATAGACAAGCTTAACTGTAGATCCAGGCAGTGGTTTAGAAAAGACTTTGATATTGGGAAAAATTGAAAAAAGAAGGAAAAGAGGAAGAAGACCTGCAATGAGATAGCTAGAAGGGGTGAAAGAAAACTACCAGAAGTCACTAGATGTGAGTGATGGTCATTAACAGATCAAATTGAAGAATATTTGTCTCCATATAGTCACCAAAATTTGACTTGATGGATGCTAACAACAAAAGTATTGAGTGATACTTGGGTTGGACACAAATTTTCAGCATACAATGCCTAGGATAGCTCAGGATTGTCTTTTAACAGGTTTACTATATTTTTTTAATATACAGTAGAACCTCCCTGTAAAGGACAACACCTAATTGCAGGACTAAAGTATCCTTTAGGGAGCGGTGTCCTCTTACCAGAGAGTTGCTCTTCTTCTTCTTTCTTATCTCCACACTGGGTGAAGTAGAATGCGTCTGCCTTTGTCATCAAGACTGGGAGCACTACTCAGTGGCAGGCCGACTTAGCTCAAAAAGAAATGGCCGCCTCTGACATGAGGAACAGACGCCATGTGCAGCCGCTCCTAACATGGAGTACAAATGCTGCTCATCCTGTATCCCTGGAGTCCTTACAGGGTACTATCAGCCAGGCCAGCTGAGCCCAGGTTTTTTACAGAGCTTGTTACTGCTTCCCCTCCTTTTTCATCCGGACTTGGGACCGGCAAAGGCAGAGATAGAGAGTTGCTAAATAGTAAAAATGATAACTTTACAAATGAAAGCTGTTCTTTGTAGAGAGGTGTTCTCTTGCGCGAGTGTCCTCTCATGGAGGTTCTACTGTATATAGAGCCCCTGTGATGTTGTAAAAAGATGATGTAGAAGTTGAGGGAGTGTTGCCCAGTGAAGGAGTGACATGGCCGAATATGGATGGTCTCTGTCAGAGTCCACACTGGCTAAAGCACAGCTTGAGCTCAACGAAGCCCCAGCCCACCGCAAGGCAGCCATTGATGCTGTTCGGGAGCTCATCCCTACACGCCCTGATGTCGGTAAGTCCTATTCTGTATTGCATTGAGGAAAACTGCCATTTCAACCTTATTCTGAGGCGGGACCCAAATTTGGCCTAAATGAGTTAGCTGAACATTGGTAACACTTCTTCAATTTGAGATAACCATGACTTGGGATTGAATCCTACATCCCACATTTTCTGTTCCAAATGCCCCCTAATTCATGTACAAATCCTACCCCCACCAGTGAGTAGAAGTAACTAAAAAGAGCTCTGGCACATAAGTAAGGGCAAAAAAGATAAAATGCTTACTACATTTGTAGAAATGTGATGCACTAACAATAAAACACAGTTTTGAAATACCCACCATTGTTATCATGGCTTGTGCAACATGTACTTGGGATAAGACTTTTTTTTTCTACTATAAACAGGAAAACATTATATATTCAAATAATTAAAAAGAGAAGATTTGGGATTGGGATCATTAGGATAGTGTTATGAGCAAGAGATAACAAAGAGGTGTATGAAGAGAATTTCATAGAACAGAGTGAAATGGTATTTCCCATAATGGCCAATCTCTGTGCCACAGATGTCTCACTCCATAGTGATGATTATCATTATAAGCAAGAGCATCATAATGCATCATTACAGCCAACTCTTCTATCAATCCAGAACCACTAAGGAGCAAAGTAATTAAAGGAAATGGCTATATTGTCACACTTACTAGAAAAGCATTGAGAAATTAATGACTTCTCCATATAGAAAGGAAATAGTCTCACAACAATCTGAGGCACAATTTGGATTATCTATATATATAAAAATGAATGTTTGTGTGTTTGTATGTCCGGTATACAAATTCGCAGTAGTTCACTAATTCAAACCAAAATTTCCATACATAGGTAAAAATAACGGGGAAGACGATAGGCTATTTTAAAATATATATAAATCAATTATTAAAACTATATATTCAAATTATTCTACTTAGCTCATGAACAGCGCCCTCTATCAAGTACTAAAAGGTTATAAATATGTTTAAAATCTAAATCTTCTCAATATTTTATTAATAATAGTTCGCTTAATAACACATATAATATAAATATTTATATAATAACTGCTCTAATTTGAAATATTTGGTAGGTTTTATTTATTTATATATTTTCATTTTTAGATATAACAGATCTAATTCGCCGTTTAAAATAACTAATAATAGTTCACTTAATTACACATATAATATAAATATTTATATAATAACTGCTCTAATTTGAAATATTTGGTAGGTTTCATTTATTTATATATTTTCATTTTTAGATATAACTGATCTAATTCGCCGTTTAAAATAACTAATAATAGTTCGCTTAATTACACATATAATATAAATATTTATATAATAACTGCTCTAATTTGAAATATTTGGTAGGTTTTATTTATTTATATATTTTCATTTTTAGATATAACTGATCTAATTCGCCGTTTAAAATAACTGCTCTAATTCGAAATATTTGGTATGTTTTATTTGTGTTCACTCTATTTCTATTTATTTGAAGTATTATAATTTCCATGTTTCACAAACCTATTTCAAAAAGGTTGTTAGAAATATGTAAGGCCTGAAATAGCTTTACATGCGGATATTTATGATGCCAAGCGTAGCTTAATGGTTAGGTGTGCGGCTTCATATTTCCACAACCTTAGTTCGAAACTTAGCCTGGGTGTTTTTTTTTTTTTTTAATATTATTGAAGCAAAGTTTTTTTTTACAGTACCAAAATTTCCCTACATAGGTAAAAAAAAAAAAAAAAACGAGGAAAACGATAGGCTATTTTAAATTATATATAAATTAAATATTAAAACTATATATTCAAATTATTCTGTTTAGCTCACGAACAGCGCCCTCTATCAAGGTTATAAATACGTTTAAAATCAAATCTTCTCAAAATTTTATTAATAATAGTTCGCTTAATAATTAGAATACTTGATCTAAATCGAAATATTTATAGACGCTCGCTCGATTTGAAGATTTATATCGTAACTAATCTGACTGAAATTTTAACAGTATATAGAGTAGAATCTGGAAAAACTTATAGTGAAATTTTCAGGTCTCTATCCCGAATATTTGTCGAGTTTGCCCTTTTGCTCGCGAGCAGCGCCTCTAGCGGTGAAGATGGGATGTAATATCAGCTGACCTAATGTACATGTTAAGTTTGGAGCGGGACGTTTCACAAGAGTGACATCCACGGCACCAATTTATAATTGTAACGAATAGTGTTTGAATAAAACATTTAATCGGGTAAACCTGGGCGTTGCCCGGGTCATTCGTCTAGTATATTATAAAGACAAGGTAATAAGACCAAATAAATAGTGTGTAACGTTTCGGTAACAGCGTTGTTTGGTCTTATTACCTTGTATTCTCAGCAAGTTTTAGAGAGCACTAAGGCAATCAAAAGTAAACAGCCATATTGTCACACTTACTAGAAAAGCATTGAGAAAATGAATGACCTCAAGAAGAATGTGGACCAATGACAGCAAGGACTGGAGTGGAGTAAGCTACACGCTGCTAAAGAGGAAGACACCATGTGAATATGGACCAAGGACTGGAGTGCAGTTAGAATGATTTGGAAGTGGACCAAGAAGAATGTGGAAGGTCCAAAAATGATAGGATAAAACTGTATTAATAACAAAATCAAAGTTTAGACTAAATTAAACAAACATTCCCAGCAAGGTTTAGAGTATAGGGCTGGATGGAGAAACCAGAGAATTTCCAGTAATAACACCTACAGTTCTCACCTTTCCAACATAGCACCTAGTTCCTGTTACAACTTAAAATGACAGAGATAAATTTTATGTATCTCCCTCTCTATTGGCACTACATCTCTTACACATTTAAAAGCAGTTACGATTTTTGCACTTACAAGTGTGCCAGAGTCTTGTTGGGTTACTTGCACTCACTGGTGGGGTTGGACTTTGGCAAGAATTGAAGGACCATTGAAGCAATTTTTATGGGGAAAAATTGAAGTGAGGGATTGAATCCCTGGTCTGTGTGGATGTTGAGAATTGACAGTTTATACCAGTCCTCTACCAACCAAATCCCTGCATCATCATTACTCTTCTTCTTGGGGGTTGGTGGAAGGATGGTCTAAACCTTTGGTTTTCACAACCCGGGATCAAATCCCGCATTTGGCACCTTTTTCTGATTTAAAAAAAATGCTCTAATGGCCTCCTGATTCTTGCAAAAGTCCAACCCTACCAGCAAGTTCAAGTAACCAAATGGGGCTCTGGCACATTTGTAAGTGCAAAAGTCAAACTGCTTTTCACATGTGTAGACATGTGGTGCACTTCCAATAAAAGCATTCGCCAACTTCTACCTACCATAATTACCATGGCCTGTACTATATGTACTAGGGATGCTGATAATAATATACTCTTCTTTCTTATCTCCACTCAAAAATCCTATCAGGGTATCAAGATTGAGAGCTTGTGTGTCTGAGAGATGAGCAGAGCTCATCAATGGATGAGTCAATACAGTCAATAATGTGGTTTGGGGTTGCAGGTTGAGAATTGCATTTAGTACATAGTGGGAAAACCTTGCAACCATTCTGGAAAGTCATTGTCCGTAGATGACCAGACTTCAGAAATCAAAGACTGTTGTTCTCTTGGGAGGACAGAAATATCATTATTGTCATTGTTGAGGCTATTTCCACAAATAAATATGCCGTTTTTTTTTTCAAAGATTGATTCAAGCACAGATCTTTGAAGTAGATTTGTCACTGATAAAGCACAATTTTGATTATAGATTTTGAATACAAGAAAATAAGACCAAATCCAAATAATTTAATAGTGTGTGACGTTTCGGTAACAGCGTTGTTACCGAAACGTCACACACTATTTATTTATTTGGATTCGGTCTTATTACCTTGTGTTTATAATCTATAATCCAAATTGTGTGCCTTATCATAGATTTATCACTGTTCACTTTTTTTTTTAGAGAAACTTAATTGGTACTTCAAGGATCAATTATTTGACCATGTTACTAAGCTGGCCCACACCCAATTGGTTACAGAAAATTTAAAAGTTGTATGGAAGTAGCTTTCAAACTAAAAGGCAAACTAGAATAAAAACTATTCTATGATAAGGCACACAATTTGGATTATAGATTATAAATACAAGGTAGTAAGACCAAATACAAATAAATAAATAGAATCTTTCAGTACTTTTGTCTGAAGATGGTAACAACGCTGTTACTGAAACAGTTGGATTTGATCTTATTACCTTGTGTTTAGATTTCAAATATGTAATGGCCAGATATTTATAGCCCAGACCTTGTAGAAAAACTTTGGTGTCATTTCCTACAGCAGGCTAATGGAGCGGAAGAAATGGGTGGGTGGATCTCACAAAGGTTGTCCCTTCCCTGACAGCACAATGGGTCAATATCCCATTGACCTGAAGCAGCCCCTCTGACTCACAAACCTCTTCACCTGCCCTCCCCTCCCGTTATTCAGTGTTGTTCTCATTCCTTCCTTGGTTCTACTCTTGTTCCTAAGGTTTATCTTGGTAGCAAGGCAATGTTGTTGTTGTTGTAATTAATAAGCCTTTTAAAACTCTTTTTTTTTTAAATTTGTTATTATCCCTACACAAGGTAATAAGATAAGACCAAATAAATAAATAGTGTGTGACGTTTCGGTAACAGCATTGTTACCATCTTCAGACAAAAGTGCTTCAAAAAGAAAAAAACACAAGATTCAGAACTTTTGTCTGAAGATGGTAACAATGCTGTTATCGAAAGGTCACACACTATTTATTTATTTGGATTTGGTTTTATTACCTTGTGTTTAGAATCTATAATTTAAATTATGCCTTATCACTTATTATCCCTAGTACACATGGTACAGGCCATGATAATCATTTTTTTTTTTTGCTTATCCCTAGTACACGTGGTACAGGCCATGATAATCATGGTGGGTAGTTAGCGACCGCTTTTTTACTGTAAGTGCCCCACATGTCTACACATGTGAAAGCAGTTCGACTTTGCACTTACAAATGTGCCAGAGCCCCGTTTGGTTACTTGCACTCGCTGGTGGGGTTGGACTTTTGCAAGAATCGGGGGGCCATTGGAGCATTTTTTTTTTTAAACATAAAAAGTGTCCAATGCGGGAATCGAACCCGGGTCGTAGTGGTCGAAAACCAAACGGTTTAACCAGCCTTCCACCAACTTAGCCCCATCAACTGATAATTTAATATTTCAGTGACTCACTTTCACTCTCTCTCCTCAATAAATATTTTTATCCATTTAACTTAGTTTATTTTATTTATTTTTTGTCATCTCTCCCAAACTATTTAAGCTCATTGATAAGGCACAATTTGGATTATAGATTATAAACACAAGGTAATAAGACCAAATCCAAATAAAAAAATAGTGTGTGACGTTTCGGTAACAGCGTTGTTACCATCTTCAGACAAAAGTACTGAATGCTGTCAGAAGTGGGATTCGAACCCACGCCCACATCAGTGGACCAGAACACCCAACTCCCGCTACGGGATAAGATTTACTCTTGAGTCTGGCGCCTTAGACCACTCGGCCATCCTGAATGGTAACAACGCTGTTACCGAAACGTCACACACTATTTTTTTTATTTGGATTTGGTCTTATTACCTTGTGTTTATTTAAGCTCATCTAATATTATTTTATTCTAACCAAACATCACCTTCATTACTGTGACCATAGAGAACAAGTTGTTGTTGTTTCTTATCCCCCTTGTGTAAAGATTACACACATTCCATGAGTTCATGCTCCATGAGCAGAGAGAAAAAGTAACCATTGGGTGGTGGTGTCTTGTCCATGGAGCATATCATATCGGTCTGTGCATCCTGATCACGATACCGGCCAACCGAGGTGCCTTGTCCTTTGTTGCTCCATGGAAAGGGAGGGTGCCATTGCTCCGTTAGTCAGCCACATTTCAGAGTTCCCTGTTCACGGTTACCGTAGCGGCTCGGGGCTCATTCTACCGTACTTTGCCCTACAGGGCCTTACTTCTGCTGATTCTCCCGCCCCCCACGTAGAGGAGGGGTTGGACTTCACAAGTAAAAAAAAAAAAACTAATTGATTTCACAAGAAAGAGTATTTACAAACTTTGCAAGGATATCAAAAATAGACTGAAATATCTAAACCAAATATTTACAAATAATATCATGTGAATGACTATTTATTAATTTAGATATGTTCTTATTACCCTGTGTTTCTTATCTATAATAAGAATGTGTCTCACACATTGTGGATGGAATGTTCCAGAATATCTGCGAACTGACGATGCCTTCATCCTCCGATTCCTGCGTGCGCGGAAGTTTGACGTGACAGCGACTTTCAAGCTCTACACTCAGTACTTTGTTTACCGCCAGCGCAACAACAAGCTCTTCCTGGGGTAACTTCAGTTTTGTACTACCGTTGTTTCTACTTGGTATTTCATCCATATTGTACTTATTGTTACAATGGCGCCGTGCCATCTGTCTTCTGTTAGTACAAGATGGCCAAGGGATATGGAGGAGCTGCGTCTGTACTCACTGTCAGCAGCAAAGGCTTCCATATTAGGAACGGCCTCATATTACAGACAAAGTCAGACTTACAAAAGTGTGCCTGGATCATGGTGCCATGATCAACGAAAGCTGCACCCCATGGGATCAGAACAATAAGATGGCCATAATAAGCACACAGGACCTCTGTTCAACCTGTTAAGTTTAAATCGACCCGTTACAGTTTAATATATCAGAACTTATTCTTGTTAGTATCCATCAAGTTCAACTTTTGGTGATTATATGGGCAAATATTCTCTAATTTGATCTTTTAGTGATCTTCCAGTAGCTTCCTTGACTCATTCCAGCCAGCGAATTACATCAATATCTTTCCTAAACCATTTGCTCTCTCCTTATTTGTCCTGAAGTAGTTTCTGTACTTTGCCTTGATAGTCTTCTTCTTTATCTCCACACTGGGTGAAGTAGAATGCGTCTGCCTTTGTCATTAAGACTGGGAGCACTTCTCAGTGGCAGGCCGACTTAGCTCCAAAATAAATGGCTGCCTCTGATATGAGGAACAGACGCCATGTGCAGCCGCTCCTAACATGGAGTACAAACGCTGCTCATCCTGTATCCCTGGATTAGGAGCCCTAACAGGGTACTATCAGCCGGGCCAGCTGAGCCCAGGTTTTTTAGTGAGCTTGTTACTGCTCCCCCTCCTCCTTTTTCATCCGGGCTTGGGACCGGCAAGGGCGGAGTTGCCTTGATAGTTAAAATAGGGAATGGGGATATGACTCATTTAAACCTGTGGTATATATATTGTGATCACATTGAAGTACAGCTTATTGGCAAACTGGTGATAGCTGCTACCTTCTCTAAACCTGAGTCAAATATCTCTCTAGTTCTTGTAGCTCTGTGTTTGGAATAATGTTGTTGTTGTCATGTCCAATGAAGTGCCTCAGATGTCTCCGTACATCTCTATCACAGCAGCAGCAGTGTTCTCTATCTTGGGTGTGTAAAGTTCTGGGTCCATGTCAATTTTCTGTTGTCGTATCCAATGAAGAGCCTCAAATGTCTTCATGCATCTCTATCACAGCAGTCGTAATGTTCTCTATCTTGGGTGTGTAAAGTTCTGGGTCCATGTCAATTTTCTGCAAGGCTGCGGCCATTGCTGGGCATGAGAATATGTGGGTAGTTGTTAGTTCCACACCAGGACAGTTGTTACATGTCCTGTAGGTTCTTGTGCCATCTGGATGTATTGTCATTCCTTTATAATGTTTTGTTTGGAATAATGATGAAAGTAAGTGAATATATATTTATTTAGTTATATACATATTAGAAATGAGAAAAACATGTCCGCACCAAGTAGTAAACATGACAGTTAGAGGAAAACAAAGAAAATTGGCGGTTGTCGGCAGGCAACCTCCGTTGGTCAGTTTAAGAAGCAGCTCCACCAAGCAGTGGAGGTTGTGATGGTCCTCAAGCTTCCTTCTTCTATCAGCTGTGGTTCTGCCCTGTGATCATCAATTCTTTCAGCCAACATGCAAAATTAGTATATTTAGCCATAGAAGGGTAATACCTTCACCATATAACTTGGAGCCATTGTTACCCAGGATGGGAGGGCTATATCACAGGTTAGAGCAGTGCCAAAGCTTTATTTTACATACAGTAGAACCTTCCTGTAAAGGACGCCTAATTTCAAAGCCAAAGTGTCCTTTAGGGAGAGGTCTCCTCTTATTGGAGAGTTGCTAAATAGTAAAAATGATAATTTTGCAAATGAAAACTGTCCTTTGTAGAGAGGTGTCCTCTAGCACGAGTGTCCTCTGATGAAGGTTCATGAGATAAATCTATTAAGCACACATTTTTCTTTTCATATAAAATATGCCTCCTACTTTCCTTAACTGATGATGAAAAACTATTGGGAAGGCCTGACTCATCAGTGGTTCCCAGTTGTTCAAGCACAGTTTAATCTACCAGACCACTTTTTAGAACTCTACTATTATATTGGATGATTCTCTCTGCTCATATATTCACAATCCCTATACCCACAGGAGGTCGATTCTATGCAAAATTTGGGTTGTCAATAAAATCCAACACCCAATCCAAATAGGTGAGATGTTCTGGGCAACAGCATTCTTACCTAGTTACTTATTTGGTTCTGTTGTTACCCATTAAATGGCATTGGAGCAGCATTGAAGGCACAGTACATGTAGATGCCATATTTATTTCTCTACTGAACAGAGAACTATTGATAAAATGTTTGTGGGAGGGAGCCAATTGTGCTGAGTCACCCAACCAAGACCTTGTGCTATTGAGTATTCTTTACTTGATTCTTCTTCCCCTACCTTGCCTATATTCATCCTAGTGCTTGAAGAAGTCGGTGAGAGTGGTTGAAACCCTCGATTCCCGACAGACATGAACCGGGATTGAATCCTGCATTGGACACTTTGTTTTAATATGTGAATAACCTTCATATATTATTCTTTGTTGTAAATATCATAAGCCAGGTTGCTCTTTTTGAGCGGCACCTAGTAAAGTTATTTTGTAACCAGGATCCTGGTGCTTCGCAGGTATCTGCACACTCTCTAGTCAAACTCTATTATCCCTAGTGTTAGCTACTCTCCAGTAAGAGGACACTTTGACTCTGCAACTAGGTGTTGTCTTTTACAAAGAGGTTCTACTGTAGTAAGTTCTAGGGGTGCCCTTATATACTATATCAACCCTTAAGTATGACATCAAAATGTTGTTTTACTCAAAAGTTTTTTCCGCCACTGCCATGTCAAGGATGGCTCAAATGAGCATGCAAGATCAGTAAGGGCCTCTGTATGACTCCTATATATATTTACCTTTGTGTATATTATGGAGAACAAAGTAAATAACAGACAGAAACATCATCCAACAGTCAACAACAGAGAGGATGACTTCACTGCTGGTCGTCAGCTGGGCTTCTTCCTTCTTTACTGGTTTGTCAGTCCCCCTTAGTTATTCTTGATGGCGAACATATTTGGTCGAACTGACCTTGCTTTCTACCACTGTATTGCCGAACTTTCTCGTTGTAACAGATGTTTCATGCTACCTATAATTTTTCCACTGAAATCTACTCATTCTAAAGTAACCAATGTTCTTAAAGTGACTGCTATGACTTGGAATATAGGGAAATTGTGTGCCTGAGGGAGGGTGTATATTGTACCAGAGGTGAAATTTTCCTACTGGATTTCTCACGATGACATATGCTGACATCTGTATAGAGAGACAGGTGTGAGTACAGGTTCCAGGCCTCAGAGGGAGACATCAAACAAGCTCTGCTGGATGGTTTCCCCGGAGTGTTGCCACAACCGGACCAACATGGAAGGAGGGTGCTGGTTCTCTTCACTGCCAACTGGGACCATCTGCGGTACGGCCTGGTGTCCATCTACCGGGCTCTGCTGCTCTCCTTGGAGAAACTGGTTGGTCTTTCCCTCCATCCCTACCATCTCTAAGTATCTAGTGTTTCTACAGAATCTTTTGTTGAATGCTGAGTTGAACAATAATTCCTCCATTTCTATCAACTTTTCTGATAAGGTACAATTTGGATTGGAGATTAGAAACGTAACCAAGCCAAGTAAATTTGATGTGATCTTGTTACCTTATGTTACTATCCAGTTTTCTGATAAGATACAATTTGGATTGTAGATTAGAAATATAAAGTAAAAAGTCTACATCCATTTAAATTAGTTTTGATGTGGTCTTGTTACCTTATGTTACTATCCAGTTTACTGATATTGTACCATTTATATTATAGATTGGAGAGAGAAACAAGACAAAACCAATTAAATTAATTTTGATGTGGTCTTGTCTCAGGATAAATAAAAATGACATATTTGGCAAGGCATTAAAATTTTTAAAGCCTTGCCAAATGCTTTATTTTTATTTCTACTGACGAAAACAAAAGATTTTTTTGTCGAAATGTTGAGAAAGTATCTATTTTTTAAAAGAAATATGAATGCCGGCCAGGCAAACCTCTACCTTTAAGTTTTGTCAATGAGTGTATATCTATATAATGTATTGTATATGTACCTTGCACCAAGAGAGAGTTGTGTGGGGCCAGCTGGAGGATGAAGAGACCCAAGTCAACGGCCTGGTCATCATTGTGGACTGGACAGAGTTCAGCTTCAAGCAGAGTTCCCACCTCAACCCCAAGTTACTCAAGCTCATCATTGAAGGGCTTCAGGTACCTTTCTCTCTTGCTACAGTCTACACTCTTGTAAACACAAGGTAATAAGACCAAATCCAAATAGTGTGTGACATTTCAGTAACAGCGTTGTTACCATCTTCAGACAAAAGTACTGAATGAATTTTGTCTGAAGATGGTAACAATGCTGTTACCGAAACGTCACACACTATTTATTTGGATTTGGTTCTATTACCTTGTGTCTATAATCTACTAGCCGAATGACCCGGGCAACGCCCGTGTTTTACCCGATTGAATGTTTTGATTCAAATACTATTTGTTACAATTATAAATTGGCGCCTTAAATAAATGCATATATTAGTTAATAACTATAGCCTATGTGCTTTATCTGTCTATGTACTGTTGGCATCCGTAGGCGTCTCTTACTGGGAAAAAGAAAGAGAGGATTCCATTTAGTTATTAACTAATATATGCATTTATTTAAGGAGCGACCCGCTCCAACACAATAGTTACAAAAACCAAAAAGCGAGTGGGGGGGGGGGGGCAAAGTAAAAAACAAAGTGTCTCGTGTAGTGGCGGCGCCATCGTAGCCAACCAATAGGAGAGCGCCATTCCAAAATAAAAAAAAAAAAAAAAACGGTGACAGAGATGACGCATGACGCTCGTAACTGTATAAAGAATAATCTAAATTGTGCCGTATCACTACACTCTTGTATTAACCCTTTTTTTGTTGACAACACGTGTGATTGTAAACCTTTCCTCAGGAACTTATAACACACCAGCGTTGGATCCAAGATGTAGTATTTATTCTTCTAGATAGAAATTTTCAAGGAGGATATTTATCTATAATAACATCTCTATAAAAACATCTCCCATCAAAACTAGATACCATATATTGAACATCGGCGCAAACTAGCGGCCTCAGGCTGGTGACAAAGCCACAACACCAGCTTTGGCAAACTGAGAAGTGTACACCTGGAAACTTGTGAGATTGTGAAGATTCCATTAGATCCCTTGTGGACACATGGAATAAAGTACATCATGGACTGATGAGGGCCATTAGCCTGAAACCATGTTTTCCAGGTGGACACTTCTCAGTTTGCCATAGCTGGTGTTGTGGTGTTGTCACTGACCTGAGGCCGCAAGTTTGCGGCAATGGTCAATGGATGGCATCTAGCTTTGAAATCTATTTTAATGGGAGATGTGTGACCTTAATTTTTATATATTTATTCTTCTCTGTGCCACTAAAAATCATATATTAATAATGTATGGAGGTATCAGGGGAAATAAATGTTGTCACATAGTTGTAAATCACTTTTGTATATGTCATTGTTTCTTATCCCCTTGTGTGAAGATTACATGAATTCCATGAGTTCATGCTCCTCGAGCTGTTTTATGATAAGCAGCGGCCTCTCCCAAAGGTCCTGTGGCAAACTACATTTTGGACAAGTGGGGTAGATTTTTTTTATTATTTTCTATCGTCAATGGCTTGAAATGGCCTGTTTAAAATCTTGTTGATGTTGTTTGATGCTGTCTATTTCTGAGGTTCAGAACTCCTCCCCTGGATCCACTCCACTGTACCAACTATGCTTAGGTGGGATCCTCCAGTTCTTGTTTATTTTTGTTTTGGCTACTGTCTCTATTTCTCTCTAAAAAGTTTATTTTTCTGTGGCAAGGGTTCTTTTGTGCCTTTTTTCGCTAGCACATCAGCAGCTTCATTGCCTTCAATGCCAACATGTGGGGGTATCCTTTGAAGGTGAATTTTTGAGGTTTTTGAGAGTTTTTGGAGATAGCCAATTATGTTCCTGCTTACTTTGTCTCTGAGTTCCCCTGTGTGACTCAAGTGTTGTATGGCACTTCTACTATCAGTAAGAATCCAGATATCTTGATAATTAGTATTTCTGATGGATTTTAGGGCTTCATAGATGGCTATAAGTTCTGATCTGAAGACTGAGCAAAAATCTGGGTTTCTTCTGTTTATTTTCTCAATACTATTGTTGGTTTTAATGAGACAGCCACTGCCAGTGTGTCCTAGCTCGTCTCTGCTACCATCGGTATAAATAGTTATTGCATTTTTAGGAATGTTATTAATTATTTCTAATGATAATTGTTTTAAGTATTCTGGATTTTGGTATTGTTTGTTTTTGGGTTCATTTAAAGTGGCATTAAAAATAACATTTTGTAATGGTTTGCATGGAGAAATTTTTTCTACTTATGTTTTAAAAAATCCATTTCTTTTGGCCAGGTAGAGAGGGCCTTCTTTTTTGAGTCTTATATTGGATTCCCAACAAAGTATGTAATTGGAAGTTTTGTACATACATTCCTATATTTATCGGGTAACCTGTGTTATATAAAAAAGAATGCCATTACCTTGGTTTAGTCTACTTTTATGGTAGCAGCACTGTGGATAACAGTTCATGTTTAGAAGTCTGGCAGCACAAAAAGTTAAGAAAAGTTGTTTTACGAATTGATATTATATGTAAATTTAATTATTTCAGGAAAAGTTTTGCATACTTTAATATGTATATATATATATATATTTACAGTTAAACCTCTCTATAGCGCCCCCTCTTGGGACTCACCAAAATAGGGTGCTATAGACAGGTCACTTTTAATGTAAATCGCATTGTACTACGTATTTAAAATCAGGCGCTATTTAGAGTGGGCTCTATAGATAGGTTTAAAATGTATATATATGTCATAATATATGCTCTTCCAGGAATAATAAAGTAAACCTAGAGTCAGCCCAGAGAGAGACGTAGAGAGGAGGATGTAAAGTCCGGTCACTTGAGACAGCAGGACATTCCAAGGGGCCTTCCACTGGGGCCCCATTTTCTTGGAACCTCAGGACTAATTAAGACAGTTGGAGGATTGTATTCGACACAAACGGCCGCCCAGCGGTGGCCGGCCGCTCACATATATATATGTGTGTGTGTTAGTTAGTTAGTTGAGTGTAATCTGAGGATAGAGACATGAGGCTCAAATTCTGTAGGCATATTTTTTTTATTTAATAAATATTTTGTGAAATGAAAAGCAAAAGTCTTCTTGAACTTATATTAAAAACAGGTAAATATTCTTTTCACTACAACAGTATATATAATTTGGATTATAGATTTGAAACCTATAAGGTAACAAGACCAAATTCAATCAGATAAATTTTGTGATGCTTCAGTAACAATGCTCTCAGCAAAATGTCACCTAGAGTTTAATTATTTAGAGTATGGTCTTGTTACCTTTTGTTTTTTAAATCTATATAATCCGAATGGTACCTTATCACTTACATAAAGAGAATTTTTTGAAATTTTAAGCAATTTTTGACATGTATGTTGTTTTTTAAATAATACAATTGTCTACTGCCCTTACTGTGCAATGATATAAAGGGAGGTCCTGGCTCATCAGACCATTCTATCAGTTTCGCCAGTTTAATCTACCACTGATGACCCAGGCCCTCCCATTATTTTTATAATTGTAGTAAGGGTTGTTGAAATTTATTTTATTTATAAAAAGAACCACAAAAATAATTAAAATTTTCAATATGGTAGAATAAACCGGTGAAACCACTGGGAGGGTTCACCACTGATGAGCTAGGCAATTATTTTATCATTGCAGTAAAGGCAGTAGAAATTTATTCATTTAAAAAGAAATCATCAAAATTTCCAATGTGGTAGATTGAATTGGCAAAACCTCTGGGAGAGTGTTCACCACTGATGAGCCAGGCCCCTCTCTTATTTATTCATTTATTTATTACTAGCGGACGTACCCGGCTTCGCCCGGGTTTTACCCGAGTAAAGGTTTGTCTAACGAATCTCTCGATAAAGTGAACATTTTTTCCCGGTCCCTTGAAAAATACTCGATAAGTTGAATAAAATCAATATTAATTGGTTCCCTTGGTAATTGGAAGTTAAAGGAATAGTATCTTGCCTTGGAATTGTATCATTATTCTTGTATGGATGTACCCGGCTTCGCCCGGGTTATACCCGAGTAAAGGTTTGACTAACGAATCTCTCGATAAAGTGGACATTTTTTTCCCGGTCCCTTTAAAAGTACTCGATAAGTTGAATAAAACCAATATTAATTGATTCCCTCGGTAATTGGAAGTTAAAGGAATAGTATCTTGCCTATGAATTGTATCATTATTCTTGTCTCAAATAAATTGCCGTGTCATCCTGAATTTTGCCTTTCCTAATTTTCTACATTACAAAATCATCGTATCATCATGATAATATTTAGAGCAGATTGTTGAATTATAACAGATAAATTAGAATATTTATCTTGATTATTTTTAGGTGAAAAGTTATTTCAAAAATTTTATTTGCTAGAAACCTTCCCAGTACTATACTAAATAACTTCCCAAAGTTTCATGGCGTTCCAATGAGTGGTTTGGTCAGGCATAAAGGACACACACACACACACATACATTCATTTTTATATATATAGATTATTATTATTATTTTTTTTATCATTGCACAGTAAGGGCAGTAGAAATATACAATATCAAAAAACTATTTTAAAATGTCCAATAACAGATGGGGTGCTAATGTACTGTGTTTCTAAGAGATATTTAATGACTTAAATAGAAGAGGCTAAGTTGTGTGTGGATCACAGGACTGCTTCCCTGCGCGGTTCTCCGCCATCCATCTCATCAACCAGCCCTGGTACGTGGAGGCAGCCTTCACCGTGCTCAAACCTTTTCTGAAGGACAAGACAAGGGGCAAGGTGGTGATGCACGGCAACAACCTGACCACCCTACATGCCCATCTCAGCCGGGAGATGTTACCGGCAGAGCTGGGAGGCAGTCTACCTCCCTACAACAACCACTACTGGGCCAAGCAGCTACTGGGGGATTTCAGCTTCAGTGATCGTCATATCTTCTGGCCCCAGGAGCCCTGCTCCAACTCCTCACCCCTGCGCGCCCTGCGCCAGCCCGAGTCCTGCGCCAAGAGGTTTCAGAGAGGCCGACCTTCCATGACTCAACTAGATGAAAGCTTTTTCTTATCAGACTAGAGGTCAATTCCTTCCCCAGTCTTTGATATTATCACATTCCAAGTGATGTACTTCTTTAGGGAAGACTGTACTTTGAGGAGTTCACTTCTCCCCTCCCCTATCTTCCTTTTTTTTACCATGCTTTTTTTGTACACGCTTGTTCAACGGTACTAAGATTGGAATGATACAGATATGATTAGCATGGTTTCCTGCGCAAGGATGACACCATGCAAAATTGTGAAGTGTTCTTCCTCTTTATATATAAACTCTCTATTTATTATATTTGTATCAATGGGATTATTAGCAAAGTGAAAAGGGGGAAGCAAAATGAATCTCTCTGTAAAAAGGCTTCTTTCCTCCTACACATCAAGTACAGTACATTGACAAAGATGGTTGACTCGCCAAGTTAAAAACCTGCTGCTCTCTATGTGTTATTAGATATATTTACAGTAAGACTCCCCATTCATATGCTATTTGACAAAGAGAGCCTGAATTTGTAAAAATTAAAAATGACAGCTTAACACAGGGGTTGGTAACCTACGACTTGCGAGCCATATGCAGCTCTTTGGATGTGAAGCTGAGGCTCTTTAGTTTCATAGGCAAGAATCATTTATTTTATCACAAATGTAATTTTGACTCTTCATATGTAGACATGTGGTGCACTTACAGTAAAAGCAGTCGCTAACTACCCACCATGATTATCGTGGCCTGTACCACGTATACTAGGGATAATAATAAAAAAAAATTATATAAAAAAAAAATCATTTAGAAAATTAAACATTTACAAAAATTTTATGACTCTTTAAAAACTTTGAAATTTTGTAAATTGTAATTTTTGACTCTTCCGACTCAAAAGGTTGCCGAACCCTTGCCTAACCTCTTTTAAGAGACTACCTCTACGAGAGACCAAGGTGTTTTTTCAAAAGTCTTTCATTATTTTTTGTTTCATCACAGAATGATGCATAATGCTGATCACCCTTAGTAAAAGAGTGACAAACTCAATGGCATCATTCTGATATCTAATTAAAATGGAAAAGATGCCTCTCTAAAGTACATGAATATAATTAACTCTCTATGTTATATTTGTGACAATTAAATACAGTTAAACCTGTCTATAGCACCCCCCTCTAAATAGCGCCTTCCTCTCTATAGCCCCCGATTTTAAATATGTAGTATGATGCAATTTACATTAAAAAGTGACCTCTCTATAGCACCCTAATTTGGTGAGTCCCAAGAGGGGGCGCTATAGACAGTTTTAACTGTATATTGGCAATGTGTTTGTTTTTAATCATCAAATATTATCTCTACAGATCATTTGATGATTATATTATATAAGAAACACATTGTAAGTAATTGATAGATTGGCAATTGAATTTATAAATATAAATATATGCAATACACATACACAAAAAAAGGTTCACTTTTTTATGTTTGAAGTTTACTTATGATACAGTAGAACCTCCTTCTATTAGACAACACCTAGTTACAGAGCCAAAGTATCTTTTTATGAAGAAGTATAATCATGTTGTTTCTTATCTCCTAAAGATTAAACGAATTCCATGAGTTCATGCTCCTTGAGCTATCATAAATTAGCTGGAGGGGCATGAACAAAATGAACTCATGGAATTCATGTAATCTTTATATAAGTGCAAAGTCGAACTGCTTTTCACATGTGTAGACACGTGGTGCACTTATAGTAAAAGTAGTCGCCTACTTCTACCCAACATGATTATCATGGCCTGTTCCATGATGTACTAGGTATAATAATAAAAAAAAAAAAGGTAATCTTTACACAAGGGGATAAGAAACAACAAGAGCAGCTAAATAATAATAATAAAAAATATATATATAATTTTTTGACAATGCAATCTGTTCTTTGTAAAGAGGTGTCTTCTAGAGGGAGTGTCCTCTCATAGAGGTTGTTCTACTGTACTCAGCATGTGATATAAGCAGCTGTTGTGTTGTTGATCTGCCTTGAAAGAAAAAAAACTTTCAATTTTATAGTAGGACCTTGTATGGCGAAGTGAACTCCAAGTTCTCAGGGTAATGAGACCAAATCCAAATAAATAGTGTGTGACGTTTCGGTAACAGAGTTGTTACCATCATCAGACAAAAGTACTGAATCTGTTTTGTCTGAAGATGGTAACAACGCTGTTACCAAAACGTCACACACTATTTATTTGGATTTGGTCTTATTACCTTGTGTTTATAATCTATAATCCAAATTGTACCTTATCATGAACTCTACATCCTGTTTCAAATGCAGCTATCAGGGTTGTTAGAATGTATTGGGGACAGATGGAAACCTCAGTGCCAGGTAAACACTTCACTTTGTCAATCTGGAAACTCTATAATGTTTGCCAAAATAGTACAAATGTGATATATATATTGTGTATAATACTGGGATAAAGTGCAAAAATTAAAGAAAAAAAAAAAGGCCTTTCCTTATCATGCAACTGAAAGTTGCTGATAGCACAATTTGGCCAATTCAGGAATAAATAAAAATCGACGAATAATTCATATTTATTCCAATAGATTGTGCAAGCCATCAGCAATTTTCCATTGTACGATAAGATGCCTTTTCTTTCGATAGTGTTTTTAAAAAATTATTATCCCTAGTACTCATGGTACAGGCCATGATATACAAGCCATTTTCAGTAAAATTTTTCAATGATTTACTAATCCAGGCACTAAGGCACAATTTGGATTATAGATTACACACTACAAGGTCATAAGACCAAACCCAAATTAATAATGTGTGATGTTTCAGTAACAAGGTTGTTACCATCATTAGATAAAAGTACTTCAGTTCATCAAAAGTGAGGTTGTTCTGAATTCAGGTGGATAAATTAAGATATCTCCTGATCGTGCAACTAAAAGTCACTGATGGCTTGCACCATCTATCAGAATAAATATCAATTTCTTGATTAATCAAGAAAAGCTAAACACATAAGCATTTCAGGCTGTTGGCCCTCATCAGCGAAGGTGTACCTAAACAACCAGAAAAATTGTAGGCTACCGCTTTCATATAAATTTGAAACATTTTGGCTTGCATTAGAGGCACTAAACAGGACCTTTGGGAGAGGTCGCTGCTCATCATAAAACAGCTCGAGGAGCATGAACTCATGAAATTCGTGTAATCTTTGCACAAGGGGATAAGAAACAATATAAATTTGAGTAGAGTTTACTTCCTATACAAGGTCTCTACTGATATTTTTCCTTGTTTATATTGATCTCATTATGATTTTATCATTACTTGAAATGTGTGTTACTTTTTGTTTAGTCTTTCTTTATATATATATACAGTAGAACCTCCCTGTAAAGAACAACACTTTAATTTCAGAGCCAAAGTGTCTTTTAGAAAGAGGCGTCCTCTTACCAGAGAGTTGCTAAATTGTAAAAATGGTAATTTTACAAGTGAAAACTGTCCTTTGTAGAGGTGTCCTCTCATGAAGGTTCTACACTGTATATATATATATATATGTAATTTATTTTTTAAAAGTATATATGATACAGATGTGTTATATTTTTGTAGTTTTATTTTTAATTTTTTTTTTCCCCTATCATTTTATGATGTTTTTTTTTTTTTCATTCTATGCATTATTATATAGTAGATGCATTTTATTTATTTTTGACCAATTTATAATTGTCTTTCTCAAATGATTGGAATCTTATTTATTTATTTTTAATTAGTATGTTATTTTGAAATATATTCTATATGGGTTTGTGATTTCTACTTATAGATGTGGAAACTGTCAAATAAACATTTAATTTGGCCAATCTATAAGACTTGATAAATTCCTTCTGATCTCCCAAGAAATCAAATTTTTATTAGACTAATGAGGGTCTTAGCTCCGAATTTGCCAAAGCTGTTGTGTCTGTCGCTGATCCAAATCTGAGATATGCAAAAATTGTCACTAGATGGATAATTGTGTTTTTCTTCTTGTATTTCCTCTATTATAAAAGATTTTAAAAAAATATTTATAAAACCTTTTGCAATAAAAGTTTACTTTTATTCAATAAATACAGTAGAACCTCCATGTAAAAGACAACACCAAGTTACAGAACTAAAGTGTCCTTTAGGGAGAGATATCCTCTTACCAGAGAGTTACTAAATAGTAAAAATGGTAATTTTGCGAATGAAAACTGTCCTTTGTAGAGAGCTTTCCTATCTTTGAGGTTCTACTGTATATAAATAGAAAGAAACTTATTGCAAAAAAAGTGTTTTCATCTTTATTTTTCCAACTTTTATGAAAGTAAATTATAATTTTTATTATATATGTTTATTTACTCTTTATTGGGATTTTTTTTTGCTCTCAAGTTTTTGCTCGTGGTCAATATATATAGTCTATAACTTAATTAATTTTCAAAACTCCAAAGGATCTGAATTTTTAGTTTGGAATTTAGTGTTGAATTATTTTCTCAGCTGAAGTATAAATATAGCTTCTTTTTATATATTGGGCTTTGATTCCTACAATAAAGAAATTCATTTGAATCTATTTTGGCATGATAACCAAGGCAGCATCACCCTTATTTACAAAGACTTTTTGTAGAGGTTTCATTCTTTTTATTTCATAATATAAAAATGTCTTAATTACAGTTAAACCTGTCTATAGCGCCCCCTCTAAATAGTACCTCCCTCTCTATAGTGCCCGATTTTAAATATGTAGTATGATTCGATTTACATTAAAAGTTACCTGTCTATAGCACTCCCCTCTCTATAGCATCCTATTTTGGTGATTCCCAAGAGGGGGCGCTATAGACAGGTTTAACTGTGTGTAATATAAAGTCTCATATTTTATTCAATTTCCTTGCAGTATCTTCATACCAAAGCATCACTCTCAACCTCTATATAATGTGATGAAATTTTTATTGCCTAGTTTACAAGCTATGCAAATTTTTTAAACTTGGCCTATATACATATTATAGATTAGAATTTTTTTGTGTGTTTGATTGTTGAAAAGAGGTGCAATCGTAAAAAGTTAAGATAATTATTTACCTTTCAAGTAGATTTTATTTTGAATTACTTGAAGTAAATTACACATAAAATTATTTATCACTGCAATATTGAATTTATAAAATTAATTCTATAATCGTGATTTTTAAAAGATAGGTAGGGTTAAATATACATTTTATTTACAACAATAATAATTAAAAGTGGTATGTTTTGCATCTATGGTCAAATATATATAACAGTCAATGAATGAAAAATATGTTTTTAAAAAATAAAATAATTGTATTTTAGATTATATAATATGCATATATGTCCTATAAAAGAGAGTAAACATCACTATAGTGATTGCTTCATATTTTGATGGACCAAAAAATATATATATATATATGTAGTAATTTTTGAGTTAGATATATATGATATGAGTTACATATATATGATGAATTAGCATGCCATCTGTTATAAGAAATTTGAACTATTTTTGGCGCATATGATTCTTTTAAAATCAATTTTATATATAAAGGTCGCTCTCCTGGCAAAATAAATGGTAAAACTTAGTGCCATCTATTGACCATCTCCACAAACTAATAGACTCAGGTCGGTAACAAAGCTACAACATCAGCTTTGGCAAACTGAGAAGTGTCCACCTATGCTCTCGTGGTTTTGTCATCGACCTGAGTCCAATAAGATGGTAGAACTACCTCCCTGTAAAGGACACCTAATTTACAGAGCCAAAGTGTCCTTTAGGAAGAGGCTCTGTAGTAACTAGATATTAAATACAATAATTTTGCATATGAAAACTGTCCTTTGTAGAGAGGTGTTCTCTAGCATGAGTGTCCTCTCATAGAGGTATATATATATATGAAGTAAAATATGTTTTAAAGCAAACCCAGTCTAAAATTGAATCCATTTGGATGTAGCTAAGCCTGTTGTCTCCTGATTACTTAGCCCTATGTTAATATTGATGTGTGTAATCTGCCATTTTAACTTTGGTTCCCTGAATAGCTGCTTAAGACAAATGTTACCACAATATTGTTTATAGAAAACAGAATGAAAAAAAAAAAAAATCTATTTGCATATTGGCAAAGATGATTTGTCCCATTGGAAGCCAAAAATATAGTCGGAAGCACAGTTGTTGTAGTTCGAGATGTGTGTGATATATTGTTGGGACTCAGCCGGCCAAATTTTATTTCTTTCTAATCCAGAAGTTTATCTCTCTATATATATAAAGTATAAGCGTCTGTTTCACTCCCATTCAAATTTATTAAGCGATCGTCACTTCCAATTTTCTAGCTGCTATTTAGTCTAGTAGAGATTTTAGCACAAGTCAAAATTCAACTATGATTTTTCTTTTTGGTAAATCTGTGAATATATGCTGTTTTAGGCCTATCCTTTATTATTTTTTTTGTTAATTTAAAATTACAGTAGAACTACCTCTTTGTAAAGGATAACACTCAGCTACAGAGCCAAAGTGTCCTTTAGGGAGAAGTGTCCTCTTACCAGAGAGTTGCTACAGTAGAACTACCTCTCTGTAAAGGACAACACTCAGTTGCAGAGCCAAACTGTCCTTCAAGGAGAGGTGTCCTCTTGCCAGAGAGTTGCTACAGTAGAACTACCTCTCTGTAAAGGACAACACCTAGTTACAGAACTAAACTGTCCTTTAGAGAGAGGTGTCTTCTTACCAGAGAGTTGATGAATATCAAAAATGGTAAATTTTGATGATGAAAACTGTCCTTTATAGAGAAGTTTCCTCTTATGGAGGTTCTACTTTTATTATTTTTTTGAATCTCTAAAGAAAATTGGTGCTGACAAAAAAAGGCGAGCTTAGAAAAACTAGCTTTAGTTAGAAATTTTTGTTATTTTTTTTATAAATGTTGTGTTTTTTTTTTTTCAACTAGAGCTTAGCCCCCATTGTAAAGTTTACACATGAAAAAAACTAGTCCTTTTACCATAGTTACACCCTCTTTTATTTCTTCTAGGTTGTATACTGATAAAATGATATGCATTCCTTTGTTATACTTTGGAGTTGAAAAGAATTATAACTTTTTTCATAATAGCAATAAATTTTGATAGAAAAAAAAAGTGTGTATATCTGTGTCTTTCAAATTGTTTTAATGGAATTTTGTGTTATCTTGAAATTATTGCCTATTTCTACAATTATTGTTGTGTTTTTCTTGTATTCACAGAAAGTTGTCGATGTTTATTTATAATCTACAAGTTTCCGGAAAGTCTATTTATGAACATACATACAGCTTTATTAAGATGGACACCCTGTAGTTTCCCCCCCCCCCCCCCCAACTTTAATTATAACAAGTTATTTTAAAACTTTTTTAAGTAATAAAATAATCAAAGAATTTATATTAAAAAATATAGCAATATTTGGGTTAAATTATTATTATTATTTTTTTTTTTGTAGTTGATAAGAATAAACAGTGAGTATATTGCCTGGAAATCTCTTGTAAAAAAAAAAATTATATATTTTTTGCATGATTAAAGTTACTTTATTTAGTAATTGAAATCCAAAAACGTTTGGGTTGCTTAAAAAAAAAAAATTATTATTGACTAAAATTTTTTTATTCCCAAATCTGCAATATTTTTCTTGTCATCTTTTGTTACATTTATAAATGCAATTTTGTAAACCTTAGCAATAATATTTATAAATGTGTATCAAAAATTTATGTTATTTATTCAAATTTGATGCAAAAAGTTTTGTATGCAATTTATATATGTATATGAATACTGAAGTTTACAAAAAGAAATGTGGTGAATGCAACTTGCTTCAAAACACAAAGTAATAAGACCAAATCCAAATAAATAGTGTGCGACGTTTCGGTAGCAGCGGTTACCATCTTTAGACAAAAATACTGAAACTCATTCAGTACTTTTGTCTGAAGATTATAACAGTGTTGTTACCGAAATATCACACACTATTTATATATTTGGATTTGGTCTTATTACTTTGTGTTTATAATCTATAAATCCAAATTGTGCCTTATCAACTTGCTTCCAAGATTACCAAAAACTAAACACACTTTAGAGATAACCTAAATAAATCAAAACCTCAAGTATTTTTTCATTTTAGTAGTAAATTGAATCATAATTCAATGGAATAATCCTTTATTATCAATATTATGATATCAGGCTTTCAGGGAGAAGTTTCTTTTTAAAAGATATAGGGCACCTCTCCCTTCAAAATGTCAAAACCAGACACCATCTATTGACCGTCACCGCAAACTAGCGGTCTCAGGTCGGTGACAAAGCCACAACACCAGCTTTAGCAAACTGAAAAGCGTCCACCTAGAGAACATGGTTTCAGGCTAATGGCCCTCGTCAGTCTAGGGCGGACTTTATTCCATGAGATCCACAAGGGATTAATTAAATCTCAGAATTTCTCAAAGAAATGTTTAGCTGGCAAAGTAGCTTTATTCCATGAGATCCACTTTTTCTTTTATGTTATTTTTTAAAAAATCCCTGTAAGTCTGATGATTTCACCTTAAAATTAAGATATTTTCACCTGATAAGGCACAATTTGGATTATTAGATTATAAACACAAGGTAATAAGACCCCAAATCCAAATAAATTAAGCACACATTTTATGTGGATTTGGTCTTGTTACCTTGTATGAAATGGTTAAAAAGGATAATTATTCTTATTAAATGGATTCCTAAATTTTCATTTATACCCTTGTATACCCCCCTCCTGTTATGTGCAATTTAAATGCTGTAAATAAATAAATGAATCTATTCCACACACAGTATATGTAAATAGATATCTTATAATGAAAGGTATTTTATACCAGCTTTATATTTTGCCTTACAGCAACAACACAAACAATATGGGGGATAAAATATTCAATAATAAAAAGCTATTTCAATATTTGTGTCTAGATTATTTGCATATGATAAGGCACACAATTTGGATTATTCTATATAGTTATCAGCGTCATGCGTTCTGTCACCGTTTGCTTTTGGTGCCGTGATCGTAGCGAGCCAATAGGAGAGCGCCATTCAGGTGTCACCGTTTGCTGCGCAACCACGTGGCGCGACGGTGACCTTGAGTGACGTAATGACAGGGTAGGAACAAGAAATCACTTGCTATCATTATCATATCATTTTATGTATATATCAGATTTAAAATA
Organism: Cordylochernes scorpioides; assembly: GCA_030710605.1. Taxonomy (NCBI): domain Eukaryota; kingdom Metazoa; phylum Arthropoda; class Arachnida; order Pseudoscorpiones; family Chernetidae; genus Cordylochernes; species Cordylochernes scorpioides. The sequence goes on from CP092863.1 coordinate 135,276,508, forward strand.
TATTCATACAAAAAATCTAAATAATACAATTTTCAAAAATCGTTGTGAAAATTTACATTTTTATTTTTGTATTTTAAAAACACACAAAGATTGAAGCGGGACGTTTCAAAAGAGTGCCATCCACGACGCCAATTTATAATTGTAAAGAATAGTATTTTAATAAAACATTTAATCGGGTAAAACCCGGGCGTTGCCTGGGTCATTCGGCTAGTAGATTATAAACACAAGGTAATAAGACCAAATCTAAATAAATTAATAGTGTGTGACGTTTCACACATGATAACAGTAACTATTTAAACCATGCTGTGGTAAAATTTCTCATTCAGTACGTTTGTCTGAAGATGATAACAACGCTGTTACCGAAACGTCCCACACTATTTATTTATTTGGATTTGGTCTTATTACCTTGTGTTTATTTGCATATGTTCAAATCACAACTTCTCCTGAGGGTCGGTGGAAGGATGATCTAAACTGTTGGTTTTCGACCGCTATGACCCGGGTTCGATTCCCGCATTAGGCACTTTTTTTCTTATTAAATAAAATGTTCCAATGGCCCCTGATTCTTGTAAAAATCCAACCCCACCAGTGAGTGCAAGTAACCAAACGGGGCTCTGGCACATTTGTAAGTGCAAAGTTGAACTGCTTTTCACATGTGTAGAAATGTGGTGTACTTACAGTAAAAACTGTCGCTACTTTTACCCACCATAATTATCATGGCCTGTACCACGTGTACTAGGGATAAGCAAAAAATAATAATACCTTCTCCCTTAATACATCACAAGGATATGATAAAGCACAATTTGGATTATCTATATCTATATTAATAAAATGGAAATTTCATAAGTGGACATCACTAAAAACTTTCGTTACAATGCATCAATTTCAACCAAATTTTCAACATTTATGTAAAACGAGATGGAGCAGGTTTTGCTTAACATCAAAATATATTTCCTAACATTAACATGCGTAACTTCGCTGTTATCGATTAAATACAAAAAAAATCAACAGAGTTAATTTTATTTATATACTAGCGGATACCCGGCTTCGCCCAGGTTTTATCCGAGTGAAAGTTTGCCTAACGAATATTATATATTATGAAGTATAATAAACAATGTTAAAGATTAGTTTTAATTATTAATCAAGATTGTGTGTGAATATGTGAGAAAGATGTAATATCGTTGTTGTTTTCTTGGCCGACTGTTTTACATATGGTGTTATCTTAAAATTGCTTGTTTTGAATATTTTTTTAGATTGAGATTATTAGCTAGTATGTAAAAAAATTAACTCTGTTGAATTTTTTTTGTATTTATATATAAATAAAATTAACTCTGTTGATTTTTTTTGTATTTAATCGATAACACCGAAGTTACGCATGTTAATGTTAGGAAAAATATTTTGATGTTAAGCAAAACCTGCTCCATCTTGTTTTACATAAATGTTGAAAATTTGGTCGAAATTGATGCATTGTAACGAAAGTTTTTAGCGAACAACACTTATGAAATTTGCATTTTATTAATTTATATATTAATACAAAATTAAATTTCAACAGAGTTAATTTTTTTACATACTAGCTAATAATCTCAATCTAAAAAATATTCAAAACAAGCAATTTTAAGATAACACCATATGTAAAACAGTCGGCCAAGGTTGTTAGGGTGGCAGAGAATTAACACATTCTCAAATTGCCTTTCATTTTTAATATTCATTTAAAAACATAAATATGATCATTCTGCTATGTGGAGCCAGGCAGGTGTTGGTAAGCTGAAATTTTGAATTGGTAATAAGTCAGTGGGTTCATCAATCATTCTATTTATATACTTTTCAAATAAATTGAAAAACTCCAGATCTCCATAGAAATATATATACTCCGGGAAAATACAAATGTAATTAGAATATTAAAAAGGAAAAATTGATAGAGTTGATCATGTCATATTTTTCAAATCAAGGAATAAAAGGATGAAGTTTCTTAAAGTAAATAAAGAGGAAAATAGCATGATGGAAGGATACAATGATGAGATTGTTCTATTTAATAAAGATATAAAAATATATGTTTCAAAAATATTAAATTGTCATCGTGAGTGAGAAATTGTGAAAATTCAAATATAGTAAAATATGTGAAATTAATTTCAAGTTATATACTCATGTAAAAGATAAGGGTGTAAAGAGTAGATGCCATCCAATATAGTTTGAGAGTATAATCTGGCTTAATAACATCATTTCAAAAACTTTTATTTACATTGGTAATAGTTAAAAACTTATTTTAGCAAAATATATGACTTTATAAAAAATAGATTTTAGCTCTATACAAATACAAATTTATTAATTCTTAGAATAGGCTGTTGTTCTAGATACTTTCTTAGAGCTAATTATCTTGTTTTACTTGTAAATCTTATTTTACAATAATTTTGAAGTAGTTTTGTAATATAGTAAACACTAAATATCATTTTAAATTCAAAATATGTATTGATAAAAATTGTGAACTTGATAATATTTTTATATATCGGAAACCCTATATGTGAAATTATTTATTCCCTCAATTGTCGAATATTTACTGCATAATCCAGTGACATTCAGAGTCAGCCATTATGATAGTGTTTTCTTCATTCTTCAGAATCAGGGGAACATTCTCAATTTCATTTTCAGATTTCAAATCAACTTGCATTGATACCTCGGATGTCAAGGGATTGAGACCTTCAGGCTCATCAAACACCCAGGCCGGGTCGGTCTGAACTGCCGCCTCGCGGTTCTTTATAAGGCGAATAACCAAAGTGACGCCACCGGCTCCGTCGTAGAGGCAATCAAGTTCAGTTTCGCTTGCAGATGCATTAAGGCAGTCGAGTCCACCACTCCCTGGTTTGATTTGCGCTTTTTTAGTCATGGAGGCACTTCCAGCCTCATTGTGGCGACCGCCTGAAGGCTTTCCTTCCTGCTTGAACTTTTTTCCCTTCTTTTCGCCACGCCAACAAAACAATGAAATTGCCATTGTTAAAAATGTAGTTGCTTTATTAGTCATTTCTCTCTCGGTTTAAAACGCGCTGTCTTAGAGGCCTACTTGTTTTGTACAATTGTTTTTTTTTTATATATTACAACAATGGTAACAAAATACATATAATAGGATATGAGGAGAAATGTAAACTCAGAAATTTTCTAAATTGAGAGAAATCACAGAAACTTTTAGATAATCATCTTAAAATACATTGTGGTAATAAATATTAGTGTTAACCATTTTTTATAAACTTTGCTGTAATGAATATACCTAAAATAGAGTAAATGTCTCTTATGCTTTCTTAAAATACAGTTACAATATATTCCATTGATCACATTATGAATAACCAAAAATATAATTAATTAATCTATATATGTGTGGGTAGAAATTTTTTAAAAAAGATAAAGCTCTTTAAAATAAAAGTCAACACTCCAGTCATTATATATATTAAATATGACACCACCTCTTCATGGGTATACTCGAATAATACATAAATAATATAGTATCTTTTTGATAGGTTTCAAATTAATAATCTGAAGTGTTTTTTTTTTTATAATTTAAATAGAATATTAAGTGTGAAGTAATGATTATAAATTTTTTGTTTCATTTATTTGAACTCTATTGGAAAATAGTAATACCTTCTACAAAGAAAATGTTATACAAAATTCCAGGTCAATATCTTAGATAAAAAGGTGAATATACAATCATACAACAACCTCCTTACTCCCCTGAAATGAACATATATATTTTTAAAAGAATGGAAAGCTTTAAGAAAAGCCAAGAAAAAGAGTAAAGTTGCGGGAAAATAGGTTGATGCCAGGTATGGGGAATGGCTATGTGTCGGGGGACAGGCGCCGAAATGGCTAATGTGTGTGGGGGGACAGAGGCTTTTAACATCTGTGGCGAGTGAAAGACGCGTTGTATTACCTCCGGCCTTGTGGATGATCCTGCAAGATAGTGTCAGGAGAGCTTGACATCGGAGCGGCCTAATAGGCGATTTAGTCCAAGCTGGACATTTACAGTGTTGAGCAGGACCTTTAAAAAGATTTACATCGACATCGCCGAAAGCCCGTCTGACGAGGTGTTAAAGGCAAGCCCTGTATTGTTAGATTTGGTGTCAATACAAAAACCTATATTAAGAATATCTTAAAAGAGCAATCTCTCCAGATCATCGTATTTAAAATAATATGGAGGGCGGTATATACAATGATTAATTTACAACAATAACATGGAATCAATATCTTCAGTTCTAGATTCCTGAGGCTTTTCAAAAGCTCAAATTCAACTTGATTATATGTGTGCCTGCTTATGTACATTTCTAGAAATCTTGTTTTTAACTTTAAATAAATTTTACCAACACGTAGGTATCTGAAATTTTGTATACTTTTCATAACCCGAAAATGTGAAGTTTGACAAATTTTCAGATTTCTGAGTTTTCACAGTGGCCGGGAATATACAGGTCTTCAAATTGCCTTTCATTTTTTTTATAATAATTATAAAAACATGAATATGGTTATTCTTCTATGTGGAACCAGGCAGGTGTTAGTAAGCTACAATTTTGAAATGGTAATAAGTCTGTGGATCATCAAAATCCTCGGTTATAAACTTTTCAAATTAATTTTTAAAAACAATTCTCCAAATAAATAAATATACTCCTGACAACACAAATATATTTTGAAGCAAAAAAGAAAAATTATATGGTTGATGGCATTACATTTTTAAATCCATGAACAATAAGTTAGAAAGTTCCTTGAGGGAAATAAATAAAAGAATAACACTAATAAAGAATGCAAATATGAGATTGGTCTATTTAATAAAGATATAAAAATATGTTTCAGAAATAATAAATTGTAAACGCGAGTGAAAAAATGTGAAAATTCGAATATTGTAAAATTAATGAAAATAATTTCAAATTATACACAAATTATAAGTAAAAGATTAGGGTGTAGAGAGTAGACGCCATCCCATATATATTTTGAGAAATTAGAGAAAAATGAAATAGCACACATTATATCTTAATAACACCATTCCTAAAACTTTTATGAATATTGGTAATAGTTAAATACTTATTTTAGCAAAATTTAGGACTTTTTAAATAATCGATTTTATCTCTATACAAGTACAAATTTATTAATTCTTAGTACAGGCTGTTGTTCAAGATTTTTCTTAAAAATAGGTAATTATCTTGTTTTACTTGTAAAACTTATATTTTAACAATTTTGAAGGATTTATGTATATTATATAAATACTAAATATCATTTTTTATTCAAAATATGTATTGAAACAAATTGTGAGCTTAATAATATTGTTTTCTATATGATAACTCCTACATATGAAATTATTTATTTCTTCAATTGGCGAATGTATACTGTATAATTCAGGGACATTCAGGGTCATTCATTATGATAGTGTTTTCTTCATTCTTTGGAATCAGGGAAACATTCTTAATTTCATTCTCTGATTTCGAATCAATTTGCATTGACACCTCGGATGTCAAGTGTTTGAGTTCCTCAGGCTCCTCAAACACCCAGGCAGGGTCAGTCTGAACTGCCGCCTCGCGGTTCTTTATATGGCGAAAAAACAAAGTGACGCCACAGTCTCCATCGTATATGCAATCGAGTTCAGTTTCGCTTGCAGATGCATTAGGGCAGTCGAGTCCACCACTCCCTGGTTTGATAAACGCTTTTTTAGTCTTGGAGGCACTTCCAGCCACATTGTGGCGACCGCCTGGAAGCTTTCCTTCCTGCTTGAACTTTTTTACCTTCTTTTCGCCACGGCAACAGAACAATCTAATTGCCATTGTTAAAAATGTAGTTGCTTTATTTGTCATTTCTCTCTCAATTTAAAACGCACTGTTTCAGAGGTCTACTTGTTTTGTACAATGGTTGCTGTACAATAAAATACATCTATTAGGATATGAGAAGAAAAGTTAACTCAGAAACTTTCTTGATTGGAAGAAATCCCAGAAGACTTTGTGTATTCATTTTGAAATAGATTGTAGTAATATATATATGTGATATCTTGGGACCTCTGGGACCAGTGTTACCTGATGCTAGACGAACCTCGATGTCAACTCTACCGTGCAGTCGTGGTGGAAGGCGACACAGCTGGGCCAAAGGTGAAATAAACAAACAGAGATTCCACTAAAAGCGTCTGACGTCAAGAAGGAATGGGATGAGGAGAGAGAGACTTTAGAGCAAGTGTTACCGTTGGGAGCCAAGCAAAGACTGCCTATTCTAGGTCTTCGATTTAACACCACGACCTTGCTTCTTTCTGATTGGCTGACCTATTTAGGTGATTCTTTCCTAATTGGTGGGACTTTTTCACGTGGCCGTAGGCTATTGGTTGACCTACTTAGGTGATGTCTTCTGTAATTGGCCTTGCGGCTTTCTTTGATTGAAAATACGTCCTGTCTTGGCCCGGAAATTGGGCGTCACTCTTAGATTTTATGGTTTCCTCGATATCAGATACGCCCTGTCCTGTCAGGAAGTATTGACTTGTAACTTATTTATAGTTGGGCTGGTTTTAAGCCTCTTTTGCTAGGCCTTGCTTCGACTTCTGTCCTAAACCTGATTTGTTTTAACCTTAACTTTCTCCTGTCTCTCTCCATTCCTTCTATCTGTACAGTTGCAATACTTTATTAGATTCTTACGCGGTACAGATTGATGTTAGTTGAGGTTTTCTATGTGCAGTACATAAGAAGTTATATACAGTCATGGGGTGGAACATGTGGTAGTGGATATTTAGACTATTTACAACAATTCCATGGTCTTAAATCATCACAGATGGCCCCGGATGTGAGAGGGTTCATATGGAGGGATTTAAGAGAGCGGAATAGGAAGACTGTTATTAAGGAAGTAATTTTTTAAAAATTAATTAAAGTGAGTTGGTATATAACATGGGGTTGATTTCTGTATATCCATAAGAGATAATAAAACATAAACAACTAATATTAAACATACAAGTAAAAATAAAAATATGAATAAAATATTTAATAGGGAACATATAATGATTATAGGTAAAAATATAAATGATTGGATGGGTAAATCATGATCTTTTCGTGATGGGCGTTAGAAAGGGTTGAGGGGTTAGTTATTACTTGGTTGAGGCAAGGTCACTTTGACTCAAGTCCCAAACCATTTAATGTGCACGGCGCGGAAAACCTAGGCCATGTTTCACATGTAAATTTAAGGACCGAATAAAGTTACAGTACCACAATCGAAAAGTAAGATAAGGGGATTGTTATGGGTTTTAGTAATTAGTCGTTAAGACGTACGCATGCAGGATAAATGAGGGCGAAGATCAGTGACCAGAAATCAAAGTTTTAATTAGAGTCGTCAGGGGCTTAGCGAGAAAAAGAGTAAAATAAAAAATAAAAAAAATGTGCCAGCGTGTGGCATGAGAGTGCCCTGGAATAAAAAAAATATACAATTTGCACGTATCCAATCCAGAAGTTGGGAGAAGGTAAATCTGGGGGACGATGTGTCAAGATTGTTAATTACGAAATCAAAGTAGGTCAAGTCTAGCCTGCGAAGGAGTTAAAAGTTCCTGCGGAAAAGGAATGTTAGTAATTCTTAAGAAGTAACCTTTAAAGTGGTTGTTTAAGAGGTTATTGAAGATTGCCCTGTTTTTAGATCGTGATTTTTAGTTTGATTATAAAAGAATATATCATTGAGATATGAAATTGCGAAAGTAAGGCTTTGCATATAGCGTTAAAGGATTTGAAAAATCGAAAATAGAATTGCGAAGTTAAATGCAAAGTAATCTTTAAAAAAAAAGTAAAAATAGTGATGATATGATACAAAGATTAACACACTACAGCAGTATATAAGGGGTAATAGAAAGTGAAAATATTAAATGAAAAAAAAATAATGAGCAATAATATACTCGATAGCATTGACATGGTAGCGGAAGGTGAAACAATGTAAATAACATCTAATTTATAAAGTGAGAAAAAATATAAAATGATAAATGCAAATTAGTGATATAAACTTGAGATTATTAGATATGATACGAAAGATAAAATATAAAGTTGATTATAAAATAGAGTCATGAAGCAAAAGTAAATAAGTTTTGGTAAAGAAAAATAATAAAAAAAAGACAATAATCTAAACTAATTGGTTGACGTAAAAAAAAACAATTATAAGAGCTATATAATGATTATATAAAGGATATTAAAATGAAAAATTTTAAAAAAATGTTCATCGAGAAAGAAGAGCAAGTAAGATTATATATAGAAATTATATATCGTGAAAGAATGGAAAGTTGTAGGCCAAATGTAATGTTCCTCTTTTTTTTTTTTTTTTTTTTAGGATGGGTAGAGAGAGCTTTAAATTGTCCTCGATTGATATCTTTGGTCTTGTTGGCCTAAGTTGTTCTAACTTATCGAATTTGTTTTAAGTTTGATGCGACGCGTGGATCACATTGTTTCTAACTGTGAAACTCACTGAGTCCTAATGTTGTCGTTTTTTTTTTTTTTAAACTTATGTGGGTGTGTGTGATTTTTGTAAGTAAAATGTTGTCCTTGGATCTAAGTGTCGATGTTAAGTTGACAAGTTAATCGAGGGCGAGAGAATGTTAGTGAACAGATTTGTTAGTAAATGTAAAATAACGTGTTAAGCAAGTTTTAGTAGCTAAACGGGATATCGGCGTAGATTAAAAATAAAAGGCGCGCACTAATGTTTGATTTAATAGGTAGCGAAAATCCATTAGAGTGACATCGGGGTGGCGACGGGCGTAACAAAATGTCGGCTATTTGTTTGTCCATCTCCAGCGGAAGAGAGGGGAGCGAAGCTATTTTTAATGCGATTCCGGATTTAGGTCAAGGGGGGAGCGAGGGGGCTTGCTTTCTTTCAACTTATTGGAAGTTAATTCGAACTACGTTCGGAGATATTATTTCTAAAATTGTAAACACAAAAGCGTTTTGATTTGTCACGTTTGGTGACAAGCGTTATGGGATTGACATAGGGAGATACAGAGGTTGTAATGATCCTGTGTTCAAGCATTTGTTCGATTTGTGTTTGTATTTCGAAAATTCGGATATTGTATCTGTTGATATTAAATCGAATGGCTTTTGGCGAACTTAGTAAAAATGTTATTCAATGATATCAGGTTGGAATTGAGTGAAATTGCGACTATCTACGTGGACAATGTGTGATTAAATAAATGTGTCACAGGCGTGGTGAAGGCGTCTTTGGCCTGAGAAGTGAAAGAGTTTAGTGGTGTGGCGCTGTGACACGAAGCGAAAAAATTGTAAATGAAAAGGTGTCGCGTGAAGTCTCTGTTTTGTACAAAATCTAACCTGTTACACTAAGAATAACAAATTTACTAAAGTCATGGGTGCTGGTTGTACGAACATATCTAGAATTTTTATATTATTAGTGGATATGACACGTTTAATGTGAGAAAAAAAAAAAGATTGTGTGTGTTTAGTAGGGCGACGTGATGAAGCTTGTGTGGCTCGAAATTGATTTGGGTGTGAAGTCGCGCATTAAAAATTTGTTGTCAATTGGAAAAAGTGATGTGAGAGGGTGTTGTATATTTGGTTGAGAGTGATTTGTCGATATTTAACTATGCGTGTAAAAGGAAGGTACGAGGGAGTGTAGTTATGTTGGACTTTAACGATTGGAATAGTTTTGGAAGGCTGTGACTTAGGTTATTTCTGTCTAAAGCTATGAAAGAAAAGGACATAGGGGCGTTGAAAATGGGATTAGTAACATTACAATAATATTAAATAAGAGTGTTGGAGTTCACCACGTGTGAGCAACCTGTTCCAGGAGGGGAAGATTTAGTAAATGGGACAGTTGTATTAACCTGTCCATGGGACACGTGTTGCTTGCACGAGGTGAATTTGTATAAGGTAGTTGGTAGAGGTACATTATCTTGATACAGGAGTAGCTGAGGACAGTTTATAATTAGTAGAAATCTTTTTACGGAATTTAGGGATGAAATGACAAAAGGCAATGGTGTATCGATTATATGGAATTTTAGATTCTGCGTTATGTTACTTATTTTTAAGATCAAAAAGATATAATCTATGGTGAAAATATTGTTAGCTATGGCATTAATAGTTAAGTTAAATGGATGGACAGGTATTTTTCTTTTACAAACTGATTTCTATTATTTTAAAGTATTCTGCCTAATTATAGCGATAGATGCTTCTGTATCAAGTAGTAGAGTAGGTTTACATTATTGGACAGTTCAGTTCGAACGAGCAATAGTTCAACAAAAATTATAGAAGGAGGAACCTACTGTGGTGCTGTCTTGTATGTCGGGACAGGCCTGGTCTGTTGTCATAGTTGGAGGTTCCTTGGGACAGTTAAGAGTTCATTGTTTGCGCTGGGCTCGTGGTGTAGAGGTGGTCGGGGGAGCAGGTAACATACGTTCGCGTGTTGGTAACTCGGAGGGGCGCTTGCAGGAGGTCTGGTGGCTTTTTCAGTCTTGTAGAGTATTGTAGTTGGGCCCGATCTGCTTGGGCGTCGTAGTTGGTGAAGAAGCTCTGCGCCTCGTACGAACCATCGTAGCGTGGTAGCTCCACATCCCGCGATAGTCCTGTCGCCGAGGAGAGCTGATATATCGTCCTGGCTAAACTCCCCAGGACATCTGACACCGGCGGCGGGGGTGTGACGTCTTCCTGGCCGGGGGGAACTTCCTGCGTCCTACCGAGGGTGTTTTCTTTCTTCGGAAAAGTGTTTTCGCCACTTTCGGAGTCGGGATCGGACTCCATGGGTTCCTTTGGATTCTCCTCTCTTCCCTGTTCCATCTTTCTGTACAGACAGTGGTCTACTTGCTTACTTGTACCTTGGCGTCCACTATCCTGTCGACTCTTCGTTACGGGGGAGTCTGTGATATCTTGGGACCTCTGGGACCAGTGTTACCTGATGCTAGACGAACCTCGATGTCAACTCTACCGTGCAGTCGTGGTGGAAGGCGACACAGCTGGGCCAAAGGTGAAATAAACAAACAGAGATTCCACTAAAAGCGTCTGACGTCAAGAAGGAATGGGATGAGGAGAGAGAGACTTTAGAGCAAGTGTTACCGTTGGGAGCCAAGCAAAGACTGCCTATTCTAGGTCTTCGATTTAACACCACGACCTTGCTTCTTTCTGATTGGCTGACCTATTTAGGTGATTCTTTCCTAATTGGTGGGACTTTTTCACGTGGCCGTAGGCTATTGGTTGACCTACTTAGGTGATGTCTTCTGTAATTGGCCTTGCGGCTTTCTTTGATTGAAAATACGTCCTGTCTTGGCCCGGAAATTGGGCGTCACTCTTAGATTTTATGGTTTCCTCGATATCAGATACGCCCTGTCCTGTCAGGAAGTATTGACTTGTAACTTATTTATAGTTGGGCTGGTTTTAAGCCTCTTTTGCTAGGCCTTGCTTCGACTTCTGTCCTAAACCTGATTTGTTTTAACCTTAACTTTCTCCTGTCTCTCTCCATTCCTTCTATCTGTACAGTTGCAATACTTTATTAGATTCTTACGCGGTACAGATTGATGTTAGTTGAGGTTTTCTATGTGCAGTACATAAGAAGTTATATACAGTCATGGGGTGGAACATGTGGTAGTGGATATTTAGACTATTTACAACAATTCCATGGTCTTAAATCATCACATATATGTGGTAACCATTTATTTATTAACTTTGCTGTAATATAAATACCCATATTAGAGTAAATATCTCTTTTATGCTTTCTTAAAATACAGTTACAAAAGACTTTATTGAGCGAAAAGTAGCCGAAAATATAATAAATAAATCTATATATGGGTGGATAGAATTTAAGTAAGAAAAATAATGATCTATAAAATAAAGGCAACTCTCCAGTCATTATAGACATCAAATATGACTCCATCTATACATGGGTATACTCGTATATCACATAAATAATATAGTATATTTTAAAAATGTTTCAAATTAAAATGCTATTTTTTTATTTAAATAAATATAAAAAAATATTTAGTGTGAGGTAATGATTTTAAATGCTTTGTTTCATCTATTCAAACTCTATTGTAAAAATAGTAATATCTTCTACAACGAAAATATTATACAATAAAAATCTAGGTCAATATATAAGATGAAAAGGTGAATATACAATCTGTTCTGGGAATATTGTATGTTTTCCCACGTGCCGCGGCGGAGCGTGACCTTGCCTGCACGGGTGAGTAGTGGTTGTTTTGAACTCTGTATGGATGGACATTAAAACAGGGTGGCAGTGGTAACTGTATAAAATACGAACCCGTATATTGCAGATTATCGATTTTTGTGTACCTTGGAAGATAATTCAACATGGCTCAGATTCAACCTCCAGAAACTTTCGACTTCTCGACTCCCAACGAATGGCCCAAATGGAGGAAGAGATTCGAACGAAACCTCGTGGTCAGTGGAATGAAGAAGAAAGAGGAGGCGGACAAGATCGATTTGTTCATGTACTTGATGGGTGACCGCGCGGATGATATATTCAGGACCTTCAAGTTCGAAAAGGAGGAAGAGGCAACGAAAATTGATTCTGTCCTCAAGGCCTTCGACAGCCACTTCTGTGTCAGAAAGAATATTATCTACGAACGTGCGAAATTTAATTCAAGAATCCAAGAGAATCGGGAGCCAGTGGACGAATTCATCACTTCATTGTACAAATTGGCTGATAGTTGCGAATTTGAGGGTCTTCATGAGCAGTTTATCCGTGACCGAATAGTGGTTGGAGTGAGGGACAAAGCTTTATCTGAAAGAATGCAGTTGGACAGCGAACTGACTTTGGAAAAGGCGGTGAAAATGGTTCGACAGCAGGAAGCCGTTCGACAGCAGCAAGTCGACCTGCAGCGTCCCTCAACAAGACAAAAAGTCAATCAGGTGAAGTTCAACTCGAAGAAACAATCACCGAAACAACAACAGTAGCCTTCGAGGAAGAAGGAGAAGTCAGCCAAAACAAGATCACGATACCCAAAATGCGGAGGTTTCAACCACAGGGAAGGACAGGCTTGCCGAGCTGAAAGACAAAAATGTAACCTGTGTTCAAAAACTGGCCATTTTGCAAATTGCTGCCCAGATAAGCAGGCGAAGACTGCGGAAGTCAAAGCTGTTTCTGAACTTGATGAAGAAATTGGTTTTCTCCTGGAGGTCTCAGCTGTGGAGGATTCATCTAATCTCGATGATGATGAAGGCGAGTGCAGGAGGCGGTGGACAGCAGAAATCCAAGTGAACGGGAAACAGGTGAAGTTCAAGCTCGACTCCCAGGCGGATGTTACATGTGTTCCTCTGTGTCTCTTCAAGAAGATAATGGGGACAGCAACGACTAGTGAAAAGTGATATCAACATTAGAGAGCTTCTGAATTCTCCGAACTTCAGACTGTGGGTATGTTTTTATCAACGCTGCGAAATGGCAATTATGAAATCAAGGAGAAGATTTATGTCATTCGTCGTTTGAGTGAACCTCTTCTGAGTCGCCGGGCATGTGAGCTCTTGAACCTGGCGAGGCGGATTGAAGTGGTTGCGACGAGAATTAACCCGATCAAGGAATTCCCTGAAGTATTTGAAGGACTGGGACAGATCGGAAACCCTTACGAAATCAAATTGAAACCTGGAGCAAAACCATATGCTGTGCATACTCCTCGACGGGTACCAATACCTTTGATAGAAAAGCTCAAAACATGATTGGAAGAGCTCGAGAAGGCGGGAATCATAGCAGAAGTTAACGTTGCGACTGATAGGTGTGAACCGACTGTGATTGCTGGTAAACCGAATGGCGACATACGACTATGTACAGCGCGAAGTGCATCCCATGCCAGTGGTGGAGCACATGCTGGGGCAACTGGGGGAAGCAAGATTCTTTTCGAAACTGGACGCGAACAGTGGCTTTCACCAGATTCCGTTGAGCCCGGACTGCCAGCATTTAACGACCTTCATCACTCCTTTTGGGAGATATAAATACTGCAGGATGCCATTTGGAATCTCACTCGCCCCAGAGTATTTTCAGAAAGTTATGTCAATAATCTTGCAAGGCATGGACGGTGTAATGTGTTACCTGGACTATATCCTGATATTTGCCTCCGACTCCAAGACTCACGATCGAATTCTTCGTTTAGTGCTCCGAAAACTGAAAGAGGCGAAAGTTACACTAAACAAGGCCAAGTGTGTCTTCGGCGTGCCAAGAATTAATTTTCTTGGGCACATACAGGATGAAGATGGAATTCGACCAGATCCAGCGAAAATCGAAGCAGTTGCGAAGATGCCTGCTCCGACCGATGTTCATGGCGTAAGAAGATTTCTTGGCATGGTGAACCATCTTGGACGCTTTGTGGAAAATTTATCTGAAATTGCGGCTCCACTGAACCAGTTGTTGGTGAAAGGTCAAGACTTCGTTTGGGATTGCAGCCAGGAGCGAGCATTCCGAAAGTTGAAAGAATTGCTCACGACTCAACCCATCTTGGCAGCATACGACGTCAGGAAACCAACTATGGTGTCATCCGACACATCTTCATACGGATTGGGAGCGGTACTGAAGCAAGAAGGTAAGAATGGAATCTGGCGACCTGTTGCTTATTCTTCTAGAACTATGACACCTACCGAAAAACGATATGCTCAGATCGAGAAAGAGACTCTCGCAATTACATGGGCTTGCGAACGTTTTCAAGATTTCCTGCTTGGAAAGCGTTTCCGAATTGAGACCGACCTTAAGCCTCTCATTCCTCTATTTTCGACGAAAGAATTGAGTTCGCTGACCCCAAGACTGCAACGTTTCCGAATGCGCATGATGAGGTTTGGATTCGAAATAGTGCATATCCCTGGAAAGGAGCTGCTCGACGCCGATGCATTATCCAGACAACCACTTCTTACAACCGAGGGAGGTGAAGACGAACGGCCAACCTCAGCGCATTTAAACGCAGTTCTCTCGTGTATAACCGACAAAGACGAGATGTTGACGAAGATTTTTGAAGCTCAACAAGAAGATACGACCCTGAAAGCAGTAGTCAACTACCTTGAGCAAGGCTGGCCAGATAAGAAGAAGATGTCACAGGCTCTGCTCTCTTATTGGCATGTCAAGGATGAACTCGGCGTTCAAAATGGACTACTGATGCGTAGCTGTCGTCTTGTTATTCCAGCAAGTATGAAACTGGAGATCCTAGATAAGTTGCACGCTGGGCACTTCGGGATTACAAAAACAAGACTTCGCGCACGTGAGACGGTATGGTGGCCTGGAATTTCGGAAGAGATCGCGGAAACGGTCAGAAAGTGCAGTGTCTGTATCCAGGAAGCCGTCTCAAAACATGAACCTTTGATACCAACCAACTTTCCTACACGACCGTGGCAAAAGATTGGAATGGATTTGTTCAAGTTCGAGAATAAGTGGTATCTAGTCGTCATTGACTATTATTCTCGCTTTTCAGAAATGATTCAGCTGGATCGGCTCACAGCCAATGTGGTGGTGCGTAGTTGCAAATCCATATTTGCCCGACATGGAATCCCAGAAACTGTTGTAAGCGATAATGTGACGCAATTTGGAGCTGCTCGTGAGTTTTCAAATTTCGCAAGGGAGTATGGATTCACACATGTCACTTCAAGTCCTCGATTCCCGCAGAGCAATGGGATGGCAGAAGCAGGTGTGAAAATTACTAAGTTGATCCTCAAGAAAAATCAAGACCCATCGCTTGGACTCCTGTAGTATCGATCGACCCCTTTGGAGAACGGTTACAGCCCTGCTGAGCTTCTCATGGGACGTTAACTCCGAACGACCTTGCCAATTGCACCAGAGAATCTTAATCCAAGGTTGGTGGACTCTCAGATCCTGAAAATGAAGGAGGGGAGAAGGAGAATGGATATGAAATCCAGATATGATCGACGCTGCGGAGCTACGGACATGGAGGAGCTATCCGAAGGTGACACGGTTTGGATTACAGATATGCGAATCTGGGGGATTGTAAAGCAGAAAGCATCGACACCAAGGTTATATATGGTTGATACTCCAGTTGGGACTTTACGTCGAAACAGGTTCCATCTACAAAAAGGAGGGACAGTGCAATATCCAGCCGACCCATCGACGCCGACCTTTTCGGGGGAGGAACTGGTTGAAAATGAAAAGACCCCAGTTGTGGATTATCCCTCTAACGACTCAGAAGACGGCCAGATAAGAACCCGGAGTGGAAGAATTGTTAAACCCGTGGATCGCCTTCATTATAATTATATTATACATTTAAAGTTTGTAATGTATATATATTTCAAATCTTAAAAAGGGGGATGTTCTGGGAATATTGTATGTTTTCCCACGTACCGCGGCGGAGCGTGACCTTGCCTGCACGGGTGAGTAGTGGTTGTTTTGAACTCTGTATGGATGGACATTAAAATAAAATCATACAACACCCTCCCTACTCCTCTTATATAAAGTTATTTATTGTAAAATGGATGACAAACTATCCGAGAAACCAAGAATTCAGAATAAGTTGCGGAAAGATAGGTGGAAACAGGTGTGGAAGATGGCTATGTGTCGGGGGACAGGCGCCAAAATGTTATTGTTGTGTGGGAAGACAAAGGCTTTTAACATTTATGGAAAAGAGTAGGCGCGGCGTAGCACCTCCGAGCGGGTGGATGTTCTTGCAAGACAGTGATAGGAGAGCTTTACATCGGAGCGGTGTGATAGGCCATTTAGTCCAGGAATTTAAATCCAGGAATAATAAGATGAAGTTTCTTAAAGGAAATAAAGAGAAGAATAGCAGTATGAAAGGATACAATGATGATATCGGTCTAATCAATAAAGGTATAAAAATATATGTTTCAAAAACATTAAATTGTCAACGCGAGTGAGAAATTGTGAATAATTTTGTTAGCACGTTTTCTTTGAAGTTTCTTCTATAAAGAACGAGCTGACTCAATTCGATTCAATTGATTTATTTTAAACAACAAAAGAGAATTACACTACGATTTAATGCGATTTATTTGTATTTATAACACAAAAGAAAAGAGAAGAAAAAAAACAACAAAAAGAATGATGATAAATAAAAATAAAATTCTATGAATATAAATTAATTAATAAAATACAATAATAATAATAAAAAAACATAACATACTCCACCCCGGTGGACTAACTTATTCCTCAGCAGAAGGTAATGGTACTATTTTAGAGACAGTTCTAGTAAGGCGTTCTTGGTGCTTGGTCTTCACCTCGACGACTCGAACTTTTCCGTCCGCTCCCGGAAAGACTTTGGTGATGCGACCAAGGCTCCAACACATTGCTGGTGGTGATATGGTATCCTTGAGCAAGATGAGGTCACCTTCCTTAATGTTGGGTGAGTATTTTTGCCATTTTAGGCGTTGTTGCAAATTGTCGAGGTATTCTCCTATTCCAGCGTTTCCAAAATACATTTTAATTTTTTTATTTTGGCTCCAGCGATCGAGGTAGTTTATCGGAACATCATCATCATCATTAGATTCTGGAGGGGCAGTTATGGGTCTCCCGATTAAGAAGTGTCCTGGTGTAAGAGGATTAAAATCGTCTGAATCTGAAATCAGAGGACAAATAGGTCGCGAATTTAAACAATTTTCTATTTGAGTTGTCAGAGTACTCAGCTTTTCAAATGTGAGTATCTGAGACTAAGCATCAGAGAAGATGAAATTTGAAGGATTTTATTCCAGCCTCCCAGATACCTCCGGAATTTGGGGCGGAAGGAGGTATAAAATGCCAGTTGATCGTTCATTAGATATGAATTTTTGAATTGTTGAAGCTTTCAATATACCAAACTGTTCTCGGATAATTGTGTTAGCTACCCTAAAGTTGGTCCCGTTATCACTAAATATATCAGAATGTTTTCCTCGACGAGATATAAACCGCTTGAGAGCTGCGAGGAAAGCCGCTGAAGATAGGTCTGATACAATTTCAATTTGAATTGCTTTTGTGCAGAAACTTACACATAAAGCAACATATGATTTTAATTTTACTTTGGATCTTTTGGTGTTTGGTACCATCAAAAACGGTCCTGCAAAGTCGATTCCAATTTTAGTGAACGGATTTGATTTAACAATTCGGTGCATAGGCAGATCTCCCATGATTTGCTTGGTAACTTGGCGTTTAGCCCTGAAACACACCATGCATTGGTGGATTATTTTCTTGACCAAACTTCTGCCTGCAGAATTACAATATCGTAATCGTAGTGCTGACATGGTCGGTTGAAGACCAGAATGTTAATGATCCAGATGACACTGTCGCACTATAATTCCGTGATAAAAAGATATCTTGGCAATATTATTGGATGCTTTTCATCAAATTGCAGATTTGAATGAAGTAATCTTCCTACAACCCGTAATAGTCCAGATTCATCAATGAAAGGATTCAAAGATAAAAGCCATGAGTTAGTTGGTAAATATTTCTTTTGTTTGCAACAGGTAATTTCTGATTGAAATTCAGAACTTTGAATGAAACGAATGATATTGTGAATTGAACTTGTTAATTTGCTTGAAGATAAATGTCCTTTCTTTCTTTCATTGAAAGAACATTGAACATTGAATACAAATCTATAAATCTATGCTGTAATTCTAACAAGTTTGTTGATATAAAATAAAAGGATTTAAAAGCGCGAATGTTTCTTTTATACATAAAAAGAACTTCTACTGTCCTTACTGCAATGAAAAAATATATTGGGAGGGCTTGGCTCATCAGTGGTGAACCCTCCCAGCGGTTCGCCAATTTAATCCACCAGACCGCTTCTCAGAGCTCTAATACTGTATTGGATCATTCTGCTTTTATATGCTACACTGAAGGGTGGAATCTTAGAAATAGTTTTCAAGTAAACTATGGACATAAGCTTATAGGACAGTAGAATTACATTCAAATATTTGCTTCGAGCAATGCTCTTCAGCAAAATATAAAGACAAGGCCAGTTAGGCATAAATTAACACAAAGCTACATCTCTATATATAATATAAAAGGATTTAATAGCGGGAATGTTTCTTTTATACATGAAACGAACATCTACTGTATTTACTGCGATGAAAAAAAATATTGGGAGGGCTTAGCTCATCAGTGGTGAACCCTCCCAGCGGTTTCGCCAATTTAATCCACCAGACCGCTTCTCAGAGCTCTAATACTGTATTGGATCATTCTGCTTTTATATGCTACACTGAGGGTGGAATCTTAGAAATGGTTTTCAAGTAAACTATGGACATAAGCTTATAGGACAGTAGAATTACATTCAAATATTTGCTTCGAGCAATGCTCTTCAGCAAACTATAAAGACAAGGCCAGTTAGGCATGAATAACACAAAGCAATAACGCGCCATCTATATATATATAATAAAAGGATTTAAAAAGCGCGAATTTTTCTTTTATACATAAAACGAACTTCTACTGTCCTTACTGCGATGAAAAAATATATTGGGAGGGCTTGGCTCATTAGTGTTGAACCCTCTCAGCGGTTTCGCCAATTTAATACACCAGACCGCTTCTCAGAGCTCTAATACTGTATTGGATCATTCTGCTTTTATATACTACACTGAAGGATGGAATCTTAGAACTGGTTTTCAAGTAAACTATGGACATAAGCTTATAGGACAGTAGAATTACATTCAAATATTTAAAGGTCAAAGAATCTTCCAGTAAGATATGTCAAGTAAGAAGTTTCAGAAGATGAGTTTCTTCTAATTGTAAAACATTACAAGCTTTCGGGCAATGCCCTTCTACAGGTAAAATAAAAATGAAAACAAAATTTAAAGGTAAATTAAGGCAATTAAGTAACTGAGAATTAAACAATGTAAATATATATCAGCTGACCATAGAAATCAAAAATAAAAATAAGATATATATATACAAACTCGCGTGAGACTACTCGCGCGTGGATTTGAATGAATTAAAATTGTGTTAATATTTGAAAAATTAGAGAGTTAGAAAAATAATTACAATGATATTACATAACTAAATATATCTAAGTAACTATTACGGGTAAATTTGTGTGGTTAAAGATTATGCTATGGACTGCCATCTATGAATTGGTATTTAATGATTAGTGAGAGAAAAAACGATTTTTGACCGGTGTGACTGAGGTGGTGGAAAGGGTTATTAATATACCAGAGGTAGAATCTGAAAATTCAATTGAAGATGTAGGTTGTGTAGATTGCGGGAATGTCTATTTTTCTATTTATACTGTGTAGCTTGGAGGAAACAATGGATTCCAGAACCAATCTTTGGTGTAGGTTGGAGATATTTTTGTAGTGAATGGTTGGGTTAGCAGTGTCAAAGGAATGGCCAGAAGATGCAATGTGTTGAAAAATTAGGGAACGGGGATCTCGGTTGGTGATGTTGCGAGTGTGCTCGGACATTCTAATGGCGATGGTCCTACTGGGCTCACCCACATAGGTGGCAGGGCACTGTTGGCATGAGACCGAGTAGACAGCTCCAGTAGATGTCAGAGGGTCAGAATAGAAATTCGGCAAAGCCAGGGACGATATAGGCAACAAAAGCCCTTGCATCCCCTGTTTTTCGCTGAAAAACCACGTCACACAGCCAGAAGGAATGATGCATTCTCCATGCACCGAGCGGCCACTGGTAGGCCCCTCGCGCCCGCCATTATGGTCTGGCTCCATGGGGTTGACCATTCCCCACAGGCGTCTCCGAGAGTTCATTGGCAAGGTTGCTGACCGAGCCCTCTCGTTCGGACTTAGTTAAACCCGTCCTACGCTCCAATAGGACTCCCCCCCTTTAGCCCTCGAACCCTTATCCAGTACACCCTGAATCTGCCGTCGAATCAAGCACCTCTGAGGTACTGAGGTTGACGCGGGGAAACCAACGCGGAGGCGGGGGGGTGGTACTACTGTGTGCACCCCTTGGTTTTTCAACACCAGGCCTAGCCCTGGTGCAATTTTCGCGCACGGCAAGGACGCTCCCAATGACGCACACACAGAGCGAAGACCCAAGAGTTTCAAGACACGTGCGCCTCGCCTCAAACAACCAAGGGCAGACGGCCAGCTTACAGCTTCACTGGACATCAGCCAGTGGCACCCCTACGGAGGACAACACGCAGAGACGCCTCTCCACTCACTCCCCTCTAGAGTGATTGTAGAGGGCGGGAAAAACTTCTTCCCCGCCTGTCAGAGGGTCAGAAACAGAATAGAAATTCGGCAAAAGCCAGGAATGATATAGGCAACAAAAGCCCTTGCATCCCCTGTTTTTCGCTGAAAAACCACGTCACACAGCCAGAAGGAATGATGCATTCTCCATGCACCGAGCGGCCTTTGGTAGGCCCCTCGCGCCCGCCAGTATGGTCCGGCTACAATGGGGTTGACCATTCACCCACAGGCGTCTCCGATAGTTCATTGGCAAGGTTGCTGACCGAGCCCCCTCGTTCGGACTTAGAGCCATCCGTCCTACGCTCCAATAGGACTCCCCCCCCCCTTTAGCCCTCGTACCCTTAACCAGTACTCCCTGAATCTGCCGTGGAATCAAGGACCTCTGAGGCACGAGGTTTACGCGGGGCACCGACGCGAAGGCGGGGGGGTGTTACTACTGTGTGCACCCCTTGGTTTCTCATGGCGCGCACGACAAGGACGCTCCCAATGGCGCACACACAGAGCGAAGACCCAAGAGTTTCAAGACACGTGCGCCTCGCCTCAGACAACCAAGGACAGACGGCCAGCTTACAGCTTCACTGGACATCAGTCAGTGGCACCCCGACGGAGGACAACACGCAGAGACGCCTCTCAACTCACTCCCCTCTAGAGTGATTGTAGAGGGCAGGAAAAACTCCTTCCCCGCTGTCAGAGGGTCAGATAGGAAATTCGGCCCTGCGAAGCAGGGCCAGGGACGATAGGGCTCAATGCGGCCCTTGCGTCCACTGTAATTCGCTGAAATCTAGATCCACACACAGCCAGAAGGAATGATGCATTCTCCATGCACCGAGCGGCCATTGGTAGGCCCCTCGCGCCCGCCATTATGGTCTGGCTCCATGGGGTTGACCATTCACCCACAGGCGTCACCGAGAGTTCATTGGCAAGGTTGCTGACCGAGCCCTCTCGTTCGGACTTAGAAAGACCCGTCCTACGCTCCCATAGGACTCCCCCCCCCTTTAGCCCTCGTACCCTTATCCAGTACTCCCTGAATCCGCCGACGAGTCAGGGACCTCTGAGGCACGAGGTTTTCACAGGGAACCAACGAGAAGGCGGGGGGGTGTTACTACTGTGTGCACCCCTTGGTTTTTCAACACCAGGCGTCCCCGGTGCAATTTCGCGTACGGCTGTGACGCTCCCAATGGCGCACACACAGAGCGAAGACCCAAGAGTTTCAAGACACGTGCGCCGCCTCAGACGACCAAGGACAGACGGCCAGCTTACAGCTTCACTGGACATCAGTCAGTGGCACCCCTACGGAGGACAACACGTAGAGACGCCTCTCCACCCACTCTAGAGACGGAACCACCTACTAGAGTACAGGAAACTTCTTCCCCGTATCAGAGGGTCAGATAGGAAATTCGGCAAAGCCAGGGACGATATAGGCTCAAAGTGGCCCTTGCGTCCCCTGTAGTTCGCTGAAATCTAGTTCCACACACAGCCAGAAGGAATGATGCATTCTCCATGCACCGAGCGGCCATTGGTAGGCCCCTCGCGCCCGCCATTATGGTCTGGCTCTCTGGGGTTGACCACTCACCCACAGGCGTCATCGAGAGTCATTGGCAAGGTTGCTGACCGAGCCCTCTCGTCGGACTTAGAAGAACCCGTCCTACGCTCCAATAGGACTCCCCCCCCTTTAGCCCTCGAACCCTTATCCAGTACTCCCTGAATCTGCCGTCGAATCAAGGACCTCTGAGGTACTGAGGTTTACACGGGGAACGTCGCGAACGCGGGGGGGTGGTACTACTGTGTGCACCCCTTGGTTTTTCAACACCAGGCGTATCAGAGGGTCAGTGAAGGAGTCGGTTTTTGTGATGGGATGCCTAAGGAGTGAGTGGAGGTTAGGTGTGTTAGTGAAAAAGGTACGGATGCCACCCGCCGCCTATTAACCCACTGCTCACTCCCCATCTTCAAAACTATTGAAAAGAACCGCATCATCTCACATCTTACAACTTCAGCTTTCCCTCTGTCCTTTATAGAAAAACACACCTACTCGCCTGTTCCTCTTAACCCCCCTGCAACCTACAAATCCACATGTGTGATCCCATTCTCCTCCCTCTCAGTTAACCTCTCCCATTTTCTCAAACCCTTTGGCATCCGTACCTTTTTTACTAACACACCTAACCTCCACTCACTCCTTAGGCATCCCATCACAAAAACCGATTCCTCCACTGACCCTCTAACATCTACTGGAGCGGTCTACTCGGTCTCATGCCAACAGTGCCCTGCCACCTATGTGGGTGAGACCGGTAGGACCATCGCTATTAGAATGTCCGAGCACACTCGCAACATCACCAACCGAGATCCCCGTTCCCTCATTTTTCAACACATTGCATTTTCTGGCCATTCCTTTGACACTGCTAACCCAACCATTCACTACAAAAATATCTCCAACCTCCACCAAAGATTGGTTCTGGAATCCATTGTTTTCTCCAAGCTACACAGTATAAATAGAAAAATAGACATTCCCGCAATCTACACAACCTACATCTCCAATTGAATTTTCAGATTCTACCTCTGGTATATTAATAACCCTTTCCACCACCTCAGTAACACCGGTCAAAATTCGGTTTTTCTCTCACTAATCATTAAATACCAAATCATAGATGGCAGTCCATAGCATAATCTTTAACCACACAAATTTACCCGTAATAGTTACTTAGATATATTTAGTTATGTAATATCATTGTAATAATTTTTCTAACTCTCTAATTTTTTCAAATATTAACACAATTTAAATTCATTCAAATCCAGACGCGCGAGTAGTCTCACGCGAGTTTGTATATATATCTTATTTTTATTTTTGCTTTCTATGGTTAGCTGATATATATTTACATTGTTTAATTCTCAGTTACTTAATTGCCTTAATTTACCTTTAATTTTTGTTTTTATTTTTATTTTACCTGTATAAAGGGATTGCCCGAAAGCTTGTAATGTTTTACAATTAGAAGAAACTCATCTTCTGAAACTTCTTACTTGACATATCTTACTGGAAGAGTCTTTGACCTTCACTCGTTCTATCAAATTTTTAACCATGAATCTCAGCACTGATTCAATCGAAAGATACAAATTCCTCATCCATAAAAATCACTTCAGCTAGCCAAATGGCGCTGCCATCTTCGTTTTAACCAACTATGTGAACAACTAGGTTTCATTCCCCCGTCACTCAGATTGAAAGACCCAGTACGCAACCCTTTCTCAGCGGAACTCATCAAACGCACCCAAAGACAATTACTACGCACCAGAACCAAAGACTGCTATTCCAACATCAGATTCCTCAGCAAATCCATCAAGGGACTCATCTTCCTGATCTCACAGAACATGGACATCGCAGTTCTCACCTCCTTCATAGAAAAACCACAACAGACGTTGACTCTGGAACAGAATACAAACCGCAAACATGACCAAAAACTGGAGTTTTGGTCCCGAAAATATTCTTTCCCTCTTCAACGTAGGAACACCGACCATGAGGTCCCCAACGTCATCAACATGTCAGACATAACCCTAACACCGGCTGAAAACAGACTATTATTCAAAGGGATAAAATACAGAATCCCAGCCAAAGCAGCCACACCCCGACTCATTAGTGGAATAGAGGCCTCTATCAGAACCCTCTCTCCCACCAAGACCAATGGACCATCAGGAATCAAGAAACCCGCACCCTCCAACGACCGCTACCTCCACTCTCCACGTCAAATTTAGAACACAAGATCATACACAAACTGAAATCCCAACGATCCATTGTCATCACCAGATCAGACAAGGGATCTGATACAGTTATTCTCAACCAAACCGCTCACCATGCAAAAATGATAGACATACTGAATGATACAACCACATTCACCCAAATTTTCGCTGAAGAAAGCAAGGCAACAACCAATAATTTTAGGGTTTCCCTCAACCGCATGAAACGCTCGGCCACCATCACAACAGAAGATCACAAAAACCTCACCTCCAACTTGGGAACCAATGCCTATATATACGGCCTCCCCAAGATCCACAAACCATCCATCCCCCTCCGTCCAGTTATCGCATACCATCTATCCCCTGCCTACCCCCTAGCCAAGTATCTTACGAACCTTCTAACCCCCCTTTGGAATAATAACAGGAGAGCCTTCACGATACCCAATTTCACCAGTTTCATACAAGATATAACAAACCTGCTCCCCCCTCCAAACTCATCCTTGTGTTCGTTCGACGTATCTTCCCTATTCCTCAGCCTTCCACACAGCCTCATGATAGATAACCTCCACCAATTTCTTTCATCCATCCACACAGATGCCACCATAGCTAATAACATCATCTCACTCACCAAAATCTGCCTGTGCATGAACACCTTCAACTATTCCCATACCCACTTTAAACAGATCAGGGGAACCCCAATGGGCAGCCCCCCTCTCATCCATTTTATCTGAAATAACGATGTCTACCATAGACCAATGGATTTGTAACCGGCACCCCTCAAACATCTTCTTCTGGCGACGATACGTTGACGATATTTTCTGCATATGCAAAACCGACAGCGAGGATACCATTTTCTCCGACCTCCACACTTACAATCCCAACACCACATTCACTCTTGAGAGAGAACACGAGCATGTTATTCCTTTCCTGGACGCCCTAGTCATACGCACACCTAATACCTACCATACCACAGTCTACTACAAGAAAAAACCACCCCCCCAGATACACCCATTATAGGTCAAACTGTCAAACTTCCCACAAAATCAACATAGTTAAAGCCCTCACCCGCCGCCTATTAACCCACTGCTCACTCCCCATCTTCAAAACTATTGAAAAGAACCGCATCATCTCACATCTTTCAACATCAGCTTTCCCTCTGTCCTTTATGGAAAAACACACCTACTCGCCTGTTCCTCTTAACCCACCTGCAACCTACAAATCCACATGTGTGATCCCATTCTCTTCCCTCTCAGTTAACCTCTCCCATTTTCTCAAACCCTTTGGCATCCGTACCTTTTTTACTAACACACCTAACCTCCACTCACTCCTTAGGCATCCCATCACAAAACCGGACTCCTCCACTGACCCTCTAACATCTACTGGAGCGGTCTACTCGGTCTCATGCCAACTGTGCCCTGCCACCTATGTGGGTGAGACCGGTAGGACCATCGCCATTAGAATGTCCGAGCACACTCGCAACATCACTAACCGAGATCCCCGTTCCCTCATTTTTCAACACATTGCATCTTCTGGCCATTCCTTTGACACTGCTAACCCAACCATTCACTACAAAAATATCTCCAACCTACACCAAAGATTGGTTCTGGAATCCATTGTTTCCTCCAAGCTACACAGTATAAATAGAAAAATAGACATTCCCGCAATCTACACAACCTACATCTCTAATTGAATTTTCAGATGCTACTTCTGGTATATTAATAATTCTTTCCACCTCCTCAGTCACACCGGTCAAAAATCGGTTTTTCTCTCACTAATCATTAAATACCAATTCATAGATGGCAGTCCATAGCATAATCTTTAACCACACAAATTTACCCGTAATAGTTACTTAGATATATTTAGTTATGTAATATCATTGTAATAATTTTTCTAACTCTCTAATTTTTCAAATATTAACACAATTTTAATTCATTCAAATCCAGACGCGCGAGTAGTCTCACGCGAGTTTGTATATATATCTTATTTTTATTTTTGCTTTCTATGGTTAGCTGATATATATTTACATTGTTTAATTCTCAGTTACACAATTGCCTTAATTTACCTTTAATTTTTGTTTTTATTTTTATTTTACCTGTAGAAGGGCATTGCATGAAAGCTTGTAATGTTTTACAATTAAAAGAAACTCATCTTCTGAAACTTCTTACTTGACATATTCAAATATTTGCTCCGAGCAATGCTCTTCAGCAAACTATAAAGACAAGGCCAGTTAGGCATAAATTAACACAAAGCAATAACGCGCAATCTATATTTACAAAATAAAAGGATTTAAAAGCGCGAATGTTTCTTTTATACATAAAACGAACTTCTACTGTCCTTACTGCGATGAAAAAATATATTGGGAGGGCTTGGCTCATCAGTGGTGAACCCTCCCAGCGGTTTCGCCAATTTGATCCACCAGAACGCCTCTCAGAGCTCTAATACTGTATTGGATCATTCTGCTTTTATATGCTACACTGAAGGATGGAATCTTAGAATAGTTTGCTGAAGAGCATTGCTCGAAGCAAATATTTGAATGTAATTCTACTGTCCTATAAGCTTATGTCCATAGTTTGCTTGAAAACCATTTCTAAGTTTCCATCCTTTAGTGTAGCATATAAAAGCAGAATATTCCAATACAGTATTACAGCTCTGAGAAGCGGTCTGGTGGATTAAATTGGCGAAACCGCTGGGAGGGTTCACCAGTGATGAGCCAAGCCCTCCCAATATATTTTTTTCATCGCAGTAAGGACAGTAGAAGTTCGTTTTATGTATAAAAGAAACATTCGCGCTTTTAAATCCTCTTATTTTATATATATAGATGGCGCGTTATTGCTTTGTGTTAATTTATGCCTAACTGGCCTTGTCTTCATAGTTTGCTGAAGAGCATTGCTCTAAGCAAATATTTGAATGTAATTTACTGTCCTATAAGCTTATGTCCATAGTTTACTTGAAAACCATTTCTAAGATTCCATCCTTCAGTGTAGCATATAAAAGCAGAATGATCCAATACAGTATTAGAGCTCTGAGAAGCGGTCTGGTGGATTAAATTGGCCAAACCGCTGGGAGGGTTCACCGCTGATGAGCCAAGCCCTCCCAATATATTTTTTCATCGCAGTAAGGACAGTAGATGTTCGTTTTATGTATAAAAGAAACATTCGCGCTTTTGAATTCCTTTCATTTTATATATATAGATGGCGCGTTATTGCTTTTTGTTAAGTTTGTTGATATTTGAGTATTTGAAAATGAAGTCTGGGAAAAGAAGATTAGTGGAATGAAAAATAGAGAAGGTGTTTCGTCTTTCACCTGAAATATCTTTCGGAAAATCATATTGAGTTTGAATTGGATCTTCAAAGTTCATATCCGAGGGCCAAGTTGGTTCTCGCCACCAAAGAGAGTGATCCACCAGCTCTGAAGGTGTTATACCTCTGGGAGCCCCCTTGCAGGATTATCTTTCGAAATGACATAATGCAAGGAAGAATGTGAAGTCAATCTTTGAACTTCAGCAATCCTATTTCCGACAAATGGTTTCCGAAGTCTAGATTCAGATTTAATCCAGCTGAGAACAATTTTGGAATCAGTCCATAAAAATACTCTATCAATTTGTAAGCATAAAGAATTGCGAATAGTATCATATAAAGTTGCGAGAAGAAGAGCAGCGCACAGCTCCAGCCGTGGTATGGAAATCATTTTCAGAGGAGCTACCCTCGTCTTGGAAGCAATCAGAGAAACTTTCACTTGGCCCGATTTGAAATGAGTCCTTATATAAAATACTACCGCATATGGAACTTCTGAAGAGTCACAAAAACCATGAAGTTCAACAGAAAGTAAAGCTCCTCTTAACGAGAAGTATCTAGGAATTTGAATTTTATTTAATACGGAAAATTCCTTTTCGATTTTCTTCCATTGAAAGCACAAAGTATCAGGCAAGGGATCATCCCAATTCAACTTCTGTTTCCAAAGTGATTAAAGCAAAATTTTAAGACGAATAATAAGCGGGAACAGCCAGCCTATAGAATCAAAGATTCTGGAGATGTGGGACAACAAATGGCATTTAGAATTCGTTTGTTCTGGAATGTCATTAACAACAATCTGTAAAATGTCCAAGGAAGGATTCCAACAAATACCAAGTATTTTGACACATTAATCACTCTCAAAATCAGGAATATTATGCGTATCTTCAATCTGTTCTGAAAATTCAGAAAGGACCTCTGGGACGTTTGATCTCCATTTCCTAAGAGAAAATCCGGCTGAAGAAAGAAGATTATTGACTTCACCAATATGGCATGTAGTTTCTTCAATTGTGTCAGCACCAGAAAGCAAGTCATCAACATAAAAATCGGTTTATACTATTTTTGAGGCCACTGGGAAAGTTGACACCTTGTCCCTTGCAAGTTGATGTAGGGTACGCAAGGCGAGATATGGCGCACAAGACAATCCATATGTCACAGTCAGTAGTCTATAATCCAAAGAAGCTTCTGATGGGTTTTTTCTCCATAAAATTCTCTGGAAATCACAATCCCTAGAATCGATTCTTACTTGGCGATACATCTTCTCTATTAGGCGTGTTCGAAATCTTATCAGAATGTTGGAGATATCCTGTTGTTGTATTGGTCCTACATGAAGAAATTAATTTAGAGATTTGCCATTGCTAGTTTTGCAAGATGCATCAAAAACAATTCTCAATTTACTGGTAGTGCTTTGCCTCTTAAAAACACAATGATGAGGTATATAATAACATTGTCCTGAAGGTTTATCCAGCTCATCACTGGGAATAAGCTCCATTTGATTGATTAAAATATATTTGTCCATGAAATCACAATATTGTTTTAGGATACTTGGAGATTTTTGTAATTTTCTTTCAAGTGATAGAAATCGTTTCAGAGCATTGATCCTAGCTTCGCCAAGAGTTGGCAATGTTCTAAATGGCAGCCCAACAGAGTACCTTTCATCTTCCAGAATTTTGAGGTTATTAATATATATTTCTTCACACGAAATTTCTTCTCTGGTTAAAGATTTGGAAGAGGGTACTGACTCCAGCTCCCAGAATTTTTGAGAAAATCATCTTGTTCTTCCGACGCGAACATAGTTATATCTTGATTGGAATTTTTACCTGACAGTAATATTTTACCTGTAAGTAACCATCCCAATTTGGATCCGCACGCAGTGGTCCAGAAAATTTTGGAATCTAACCTTCCCGTTAAATAAGCATGGAGCAAGCTCTGCTCCTATCACTGAATCAATCTGGCTAGATTTGTCAAAATTGAGGTCAGCCAACAAAAGATTTTTCAAATAAGACCAATTATCCTTTTCTATAAAGAAATTGGGCAATTCTGATGTGATCTTATCAATGACTATAGGATTGGCATTGAATATTAGGTTTGAGAAATGTGGGCTAAATTGTTCTACAAGTTTGTTTCCCAAACCCAAAACTGTAGTTTTACATTCAGCAAGAGGAAGATTTAATTTCTTTCGACAACTATTTGTTATAAGACACCTTTGAGAGCCTGTATCTATGAGGGCTCTACATGTTTGAAAAACCCCGTTTTCCGATTTGACCTTTATTAAAGCCGCAGAGAGTAATATCCGATCATGACTTTGGTTGTTTGCAAAACATGAAGCACTGGCATGGTTCAATAGAGATATGTCTGCAACAGGACTTAAAATTTCTGGTTTGAACTGATGCAAATCTTAGACAGTTGTAACATAGACGATGATCCTTTACAAATGTCCATCTTTCAGGTAACATCATACCATTAAACTTAGGAAATTTTAACAATAAATGTTCACTTTCACATAAGACGCATGACTTGACTCTGCTATCTATACTAGAGTCAGAGGCAAATGTTGCTGAATGAGAATGAGTGGATTTATTCATTTTGTAGAATTGTTTTGAATTTTCTTTATTCTGAAAACTCTCGAGACTTCCAGAAAATCTTTCCAGGAAAGAAATAATCTTTTCATACGATGGATATTCTTTCTCAAGCAAACTCATCTTCCATTCCTTTCTTATTTAACGATCAAGTTTTGATTGAATTATATGAATTAAAATCATATCCGATAAATTATTACGTTCCAATCCGAGGATAGAGAGATTCTGAATGCTTTCGTTACAAGTGTCCAGAAGATCAAGTAAATATTTAGTCGATTCTTGTTTTACATTTTTTAGATCATACAAATTTTGAATTTGTTTAAAGCCAATTCACTTTTTTTTTCGAATCTATTGACCAAGGTTTGCCAGGCAATAGGATAATTTTCATCAGAAATATTGAACGCCCTAATAAGTCTAGCGGCATTTCCTTTTAGTGAAGAATTTAAATATTGAAGTTTTTCAAAATTTTTCCCAGTATTGGATTTTGATCAATAGATCTAATAAAAATTTCCTTAAAACTTAGCCAATCTGAAATATCAACACTAAAGGTGGGTAATTTAAATTTGGGAAGTTCTAAATACGTTTCACCAGAAAATGTATTTTTATTTATATTTCCCAGCGATCTATTTATTTTTATCAAAAAGAATTGATTTTAGATTTTGCCTCAAAAGATACCTTAAATTTTTCTTCAGCATCAATGCCTTTAAATTTACTAATTTCACATATTGATTATCAAAGCTAGCTTTTAAATTTAACAAGTCTTCTTTATTTTGCATAAGTGCGTATTTATCATTGCCTGCTAAATTATATTCTACATCTGCTTTTATCAATTCTAAACTTTTAATCAGAGATTCAGAAATTAAGATTTCTGTTTCCATATTTTAAAGATTAGTATTCAAAACCTTACCTTTCTTTATTTCTATGGCTTCTAAGAACTTTCTATATCTTCTACTTCTTTCCCGGGTTTCGGCACCAAAAAATGTTAGCACGTTTTCTTCGAAGTTTCTTCTAGAAAGAACGAGCTGACTCAATTCGATTCAATTGATTTATTTCAAACAACAAAAGAGAATTACACTACGATTTGATGCGATTCAGTTGTATTTATAAAGCAAAAGAAAACAAGAAGAAAAAAAAATGATGATAAGTAACAATAAAATTCTATTAATATGAATTATAATTAATTAATAAAATACAATAATAATAATAAAACCTAACAATTCTAATATAGTAAAATATATGAAAATAATTCAAAATAAAAAGTAAAATATTAGGGTGTAGCAAAAATTTTGAATTCCATTAATTCCCTTGGTTATATACTTTTCAAATGAATTAAAAAAAAAAACAATTTTCCTAAGAAATATATATACTCTTGAAAATACATAAATTTGATTCCAAGAAGAAAAATATGACATGGTTGATGACATCACATTCTTTAAATCCAGGAATAATAAGATAGAAATTTACTTGAAGGAAATAAAGAGAAAAATAAAACTAAAAAAGGATGCAATGATGAGTGTTAAAAATAGATAATTGTAAAATTGTATATTTTGTAAATATTCCCTCATTAATATTTTTTTACCTCCTTCTTAAGGGGTGGAAAGGAATAAAGAATAGAATTACCGAATTTGGAAGCAAACAAACACATCTGT
Source organism: Cordylochernes scorpioides (assembly GCA_030710605.1). Taxonomy (NCBI): domain Eukaryota; kingdom Metazoa; phylum Arthropoda; class Arachnida; order Pseudoscorpiones; family Chernetidae; genus Cordylochernes; species Cordylochernes scorpioides. The sequence continues at coordinate 135,308,775 of CP092863.1, forward strand.
CTCAAGTTGAGAATCAAGCTGAGTTTGACGACACAAGACAGTAATGACGTCGCCTCCCCCCCCCCCCCCCCCCCCCCCCCCCCCCCATCCCATGCGCAAGCACCTATGCGCTGTGGGGGAGAGGAAAAAGAAAGAGGAACAACCGACAGCACAGGTTCATAGGTTCGGGTGGGGGGTGGAATATTAAGTTCCTGCTTCAGATGGAACCAGTCGCGAGGTTATCAGGAAACAAAGAAGACAGAAGGAAGGGGGCGTTATGATAGAATTGCACGCCAATTATGTGAGTGGCGATATAGTTTTCCTTTTATGGAAATATGGAAATCAAAAATTGATCCTGATATTATTTCAAGTGATGAATTCTACAAGAAATCATGATCAGATTGATTGAAGGAGTTGAAACGAGATTTGTTTTAAGAAACTCAAGAGAAGTTTAGATAAGTATTTGTGAACTAATTTGTATTTTTACAACTTGTACAAGCACTACTGGGTGTATCTGCATTTTCAATCTGAGTAAGATTGACCTTCCCCATTTTTTTTTTTTAACTTCAACAATGTGATTGGTCTATTTAATAAAGATATAAAAATATATGTTTCAAAAATATTAAATTATCATCACGAGTGAGCAATTGCGAAAAAATTTTAATATTGTAAAATATATTAAAATAATTTCAAATTACATACTCAAATTAAAGTTTAGGGTGTAGAGAGTAGATGCCATCCAATATATTTTGAGAGATTAGGAAAAATTATTATAGCAAGCATTATATCTTGATTACAAAATTTCTTTAAAAATATTTTCATTGGTAAGAGTTAAAAACTGATTCTAGCAAAATAAATGACTTTATAAATAATTGATTTTAGCTCTATACAAGTACAAATTTATTAATTCTTAGAACTGGCTGTCGTTGTAGATACTTTCTTAAAAATAGCTAATTATCTTGTTTAACTTGTAAATTTTATATTACAACAATTTTCAAGTAGATTTGTAATATAGTAAATTCTTAATATCATTTTAAATTCAAAATATGTAATGATAAAAATTGTGAGCTTGATAATATTGTTTTCTATATCATAAAACCACCATTTGATATTATTTATTTCTTCAATTCTCGAAAGTAAACTGCTTAATTCAGTGAAATTCAGTGTCAGGTATTACGATAGTGTTTTATTCATTCTTCGGAATATCACAGAAGGAAGTATTCTCATTTTCATTTTCTGATTTCAAATCAACCTGCCTTGATACCTCGGATGTCAAGGGTTTGAGACCTTCAGGATCCTCAAACACCCCAGCAGGTTCGGTCTGAACTTCCGCCTCGCGGTTCTTTATGAGGCGAATAACCAACGTGACGCCACCGTCTCCGTCGTAGATACAATCTAGTTCAGTATCGCTTGCAGATGCATTGAGACAGTCGAGTCCACCACTTCCTGGTTTGATAAACGCTTTTTTAGTATTGGAGGCTCCACCAGCCACATTGTGGCGACCGCCTGGAAGCTTTCCTTCCTTCTTGAACTTTTTTCCCTTCTTTTCACCACGCCAACAGAACAATGAAATCGCCATTGTTAAAAATGTAGTTGCTTTGTTAGTCATTTCTCTTTGATTTGAAACGCAATGTCTTAAAGGTCTGCTTGTTTTGTAAAATAGTTTTTGATATATTACAATAATGATAATAAAAAAACAATGGTTGCCTGTAAAGTCGGTTTTACGGGCGAAGATTTTACGTGACAACGGTAGTATATATTGATATGAATATAATTAAATTGCACAATAGGAACAAGGAATTGAATGAAAATAAGAATTGCACAAATTTTAACTATAGAAATATATTTTGTTTACTAAAACATTGTACATGTAAACTTAAACTAAATAATTCCTATTTGAGTGATTTTGTTGAGGATAGGACGATGATAGGAGAAATATGAAATGAAAGGAAGTGTTTCTGCTGTAATGTGTCTTGCGAAAGTCAAGTCGATAGTTGTTCCTTTTAACGTAGTTGACTTAGAAACGTTTGATACGCAATCAAGATTATTATTATTTTCTTTCTTGTAATGTGAAATACAAAAAGGTGGTAAAGGTTTCTTTCATTTTTGCGTAAAATAAGTTACAAAAGATTTTTTAACTGTATGATAAATAACCGAATTTTTTAAAAATTTAATTAATATATAAATATGAATATTTATACATATGGATGGACATTTTCTAAGAACGATAATGATCTATAAAAAAGGGTCACCTCTCCAATAAATAAAGACATTAAAATATTTGCCATCTATACATGTGTAGACTTGAATATTATATAAATAATGGCCCTAATTTCTAAAAGGTTCCAAATTATATTGATAAAGCCTTTATGAAACATTTTGAATAGAAAGTTAGGTGTAAAGATATGATACTAAATGTTCGATTGCCTCTATTTTAACTCCATTTGTAAAAAAATACTGATATAATTATCAAAGAAAATGTTGTTTCATGAAATTCTACGTCAATATCTAAGTTAGAAGGGCGAAATACAATCATGCAAAGCTCCCTACTCCCCTTAACAACTTTATGTTGTTAGTTATGTTATAAGTCAGTGGGTTAATAAAATATTCTGGTTATATACTATTCAAATAAATTGAAGAAGACCAGATCTCTCTCTCTCTCTCTCTCTCCATAGAAATATATATACTCCAGGAAAATATAAATATATTTATAATTTTTAAAAAGGAAAAATTGATATAGTTGATAATGTCATAATTTTCAAATTCAGGAATAAGATGAAGTTTCTTAAAGGTAATAAAGAGAAAAAATAGCATGATGAAAGGATACAATGATGAGATTGGTCCATTTAATAAAGATATAAAAATATATGTTTCAAAAATATAAAATTGTCATCGCGAGTGAGAAATTTTGAAATTCAAATATAGTAAAATATATAAAAATAATTTAAATTGTACACTCAAAATATAAGATTAAGGTGTTTAGAATGAATGTCATCCCATATATATTTTGAGATTAGAAATAATCAATATAGAAAACATTATATCTTGATAACACCATTTATAAAAAAAATTATTTACATTGGTATGAGTTAAAAACTTAATTTAGCAAAATATATGACTTTATAAATAATTAATTTTAGCTCTATACAAGTACTTATTTATTAATTCTCAGAACAGGCTGTTGTTCTAGATACTTTCTTAGAAATAGCTTATGTTCTGGTTTTACTTGTAAATCTTATATTACAACCATTTTGAAATAGATTTGTTTTTAGTAAATACTGAATATCATTTTAAATTCAAAATATGTATTGATAAAAATGTGAACTTGATAATATTTTTTCTATATCATAAAACCTCCACATTAAATTATTTATTTCTTCAATTGGTGTATGTTAACTGCATAATTCAGTGACATTTACGATAATGTTTTCTTCATTCTTCGGAATCAGGGTAATATTCTCAATTTTAATTTTCTGATTTCAAATCAACCTGCACTGACACCTCGGATTTCAAGGGTTTGAGAACTTTAGGCTCCTAAAACACCCCAGCAGGGTCGGTCTGAACTGCCGCCTCGCGGTTCTTCATGCAGCGAATAACCAAAGTGACGCAACGGCTCCGTCGTAGATGCAATTAAATTCAGTTTCACTTGCAGATGCATTAAAGCAGTTGATTCCACCACTCCCTGGGTTGATAAGCGCATTTTTGTTCATGGAGGAACTTCTAGCCACATTGTGGCGACCGCCTGGAAGCTTTCCTTCCTGATTGAACTTTTTCCCCTTCTTTTCACTACGCCAGCAAAACAATGAAAGTGTCATTGTTAAAAAGGTAGTTGTTATTTAGGTCATTTTTCACCATTCGTATTGAACTCTTCGATTTATGATTTGTGCTTGTTTTTTGTAAAATATTTTTTTTTTAAATATCACAAAAAGGTAATGAAATACATTTAAGAGAATTTAGGGAAAAAGGTTAACTCAGAAACTTTCTCAATTGGAAGAAATCAGAACAGCCTTTGGATATTCATCTTGAAGTATATTGTGTCAATAAATATTTGTGCTAACTATTTCAATTTTTTTTCTTGTTATGTAAATTACTAAAAAAGTGGTAAAGGTTCCTTTCATATTTCTGTAAAAAAGTTACAAAAGGTTTTAATAACTGTATGATAAATAACCGATTTTTTTGAAAATTAAATTAATATATCACCACATATATATATGT